>JAXQQM020073068.1:0-97842 GCA_034641835.2 Pinus albicaulis
GGCTCCATTTGGGGAGGACAGCTATCCTTTTAGATGTCCAAAACCTTAGTTCATAGATCTATGGCTTTTAGTGGACCAATGCCTTATCCATTGGGCAGATTTCTTATTTTCTTGCTGATCTTTCTCTGAAAAGGGAAACTTTTATCAATCTGCAACATGAAATATCTTCAAACAACATCTCTACCTACCCAATCTTACTTTGTCCTAGCATTTTTTCTTCCCTTTTGAGTGCATTTGAACTAGCAAACTCTTTGACATTTTATTTTTGAAAATAGAAATAAACTATCTAATCCTATCCTTATTTCTTCCATGAGTTCAGATTAAACTGTTGAACCCATTAATTCTCTACCTAAGCTACTATCTGTCAGGATTAAACTGTCTGGCAGATTTTATTCTGTATTTTTAAAACAGGAAATTTAAAAATAGTCAAATCAGAATTAGACTGTCTGATTTGCTATGGTGTCTATGGCTATATATACAAGTTGCACATAGACCTTATTTGCAGGACAATAAAACAAAATTATGAAGGCTTAAGATCTGAAAATTTATAAATATCTTTCTAGTCCTTTTCCACCTCTGATTTTGATCTATTTAGAGCTGTCTCTTTCCTTTTCTTGGTTTAGATTTTGAGATTGTTAGAACCATTTCCTTTCTATCCTAATCCATTTTACTGATAAGCCAAGTTTGAAAAAATCTTTATAAATATGTGCTTCTATTAACTTATCAACATAAACTTAAAGTATGTTGATTCTGATTAATATGTGCTTCTATTAACTTATCAACATAAACTTAAAGTATGTGCAGCCATGATTAGGCTAGACGACTGAACAATATGTCATTTTTAAATTAGCAGTGGCATTTAGATTTGCTCACTTTCAGAAAATTTTCTTTTTGGGTATGGGGTTGTACCTCTTTTGAATCTGCCCTCTTTTCCTTTTCTATTTTTTTTTGTTTTTGTTTTTTATTCTTTTTTCAAATTGAAACAACAATGTTATACACAGTGGAAAACATAAAAACTTTGAAATTTTTAGGACTCTTAGAAGAAATATCGTTTAAGCATCCTACCATTGACAAGACCTCCAAATAAATCTTCTCCATTCAGCTCTTGTAGAAATAATGCATTATGACCCTTGATAGAATGAATAATGTAGGGGTATTTCCACAAATTTTCAAATTTTCCATGTTTTCCCTTTTCTTCTCTTCTAGAATCCCACTTTAGAACTACATTTCCAACTTCGAAATTAGTTTCTTTAGTCCTCTTGTCAAATAATTTCTTGATATTCTCTCAGAATGTTTGTGTTCTGCTGTACACTTCCTCTCTGGTCTACTGTAAATGAATGGTCTGATTTATCCTTCTCTGCATATCATTTTCCTCAGATTGCACTTCTTGGAGGAGCTTCATGACTGGAACTCCTAGTGAAGTTGGGAAGATTGCATCCATGCCATAAACCAGCTAATAGGGGGACATATTTATTGAATTTTTGGTGGTTAATATATTAGCCCATAAAGCATGAACAAGCTTATTATGCCATGATTTCTAATTCTGCTCCAATATTTTTTTGATAATATTGACAAGACTTTTGTTGGAGGATTCAGCTAATCCATTTTCTTGGGGATAGTAGGCAGTGGAATGACCCAATGTGATATGATATTTATAGAAAAATTCAACCATTTTCTTATATTTGAAGGCAGCAGCATTGTCTCTGATAATTTTTCTTGGACAACCAAATCTAGATAGTATGTTGGTTTCAAGGAACTTGATAATGACAGAGTCAGTAGCATTCCTAGAGGGTATAGATTCTATCCACTTAGTAAAATAATCAGTGGCAATGAGGATCCACTTATGTTGGGTTGATGACGATGGGTGAATATCCCCAATGACGTCCAAGCCCCATTGTTGAAAGGGAGCCTCAACACTGATGGGATGTAAGGGTAAGGGTAGGAGTTTTCTTTTTCCATAAAAAAATTGACACTTATGGCAAGACATGACAATTTTCTGAGTATCTGGGAAAAGGGTGGGCCAATAGTAACCAGATCTGAGGATTTTATTTGTTGTAATCTTCCAATACAAATGTCCATCACATTCTCCTTCATGCAGCTCATGCATGATTTTTCCTGCATCACTCTCAAGCAAACAGTTAAGCAATATTCCAACAACATTCTTCCAATATAAAACCCCAACTAATATGAAATAATTCAAAGCTTTATGTTTCAAAAATCTAGCTTTAGTTTTAGAAAAAGGAGGAGGGGCATTCAAATAAAGCAACACATATATGATGTCACCATACCAAGGTGAATTCACAAATGTTTCTTCAGTGAATGGAGCTGCAAATTCCTTTATTTCTTCTAAGACATCAACCTGTTCATATCAAGTGCTTGGAAGTTTGATTAAACCATGAGTTTTGCTAATCCCTGCCCTTTGATTAGTTTGGTAGGCTTGATTTCTAAGTCATATTATAGAATGATAGCAATCCATTTTCCCCTATTACCATTAAGGTCTTGACTTATGATATCCTTGACAACTGTGTGTGGGACAAAAGCAATGATGTGAGAATGCAAAATGTAGACTCTAAAGTCTTTCAATGCTTTTACCAAGGAGAAGGCTTGTTTCTCCATGATGTTATACTTGAGTAGAGCATCTCTCAAATCCCTAGTAAAAAATGATATTGGTTTTTATTGCCCCATGTAATTCTTTTGCAGTAATACTACAACTATTGTATGTTTAGATGCAAAAGAAAAGATATAAAAATCCTTGGTGAAATCAGGACTAATAAGAACTAGTGTTTGAGTTAAAGTTTGTTTCACTAGTTCAAATGATTGTTTAGCCTGTACTGTCCATTTAACACATACCTCTTTCTTAAGCATGTTTGTGATATTTCTCAATAGCTCAGCAAGGTTGGGGTTGAATATCCTTAAAAAAATTATCTTCCCAACGAAAGATTGTAATTCCTTAAGGTTTCTAGGATGGCTAATATTTAATATGCCATCAATCCTTTTAGGGTCTACTTTGATTCCCTCTTCAGAAATTATGTGGCCAAGAAGCTTTCCTTCTTGGAGACCAAAGAGTGTTTTTTGGGGATTCAAGCACAAACCATATCTCCTACATTTCTAAAAAAAAATTCTCAAATGAATCAAGTGTTCTTCATCATTTTTAGAGAAAATAGTAATTTGATCGAGGTAAATGATTATAAAATAGCCTATGCCTTCTGAGAAGGCTATGTTCATGGCCCTTTGGAAGGTGGCCCCTGCATTCATTAAACCAAATGGAATTTTGACATACATGAATGTACCCCAAGGTGTAGTAAAAGCAGTTTTATGTTGGTCACTTGGGAGTACTAAAACCTGATTGTAACCTAAGAACCCATCCAGCAGTGAAATTATTTTAGACCCAACCACCCTTTGAAGTATATGATCCATTTTCGGCAAGGGATAGTTATCTTTAAGGGAGGCTCTATTTAGATTTTTGAACTCAATGCAGAGTCTAATTTCCCTAGTATTTTTCCTAACAGATACTATGTTGGAAACCCATTATGAATATCTGATAGGAACTATGATCCCAACCTCATACATTTTCTTAATCTCTTTCTTAACTAAAGGCAATAAAAGAGGGTTTATCCTTTTGAGTTTTTGTTTGAAATGTTTCTGATTTTCCTCAAGAGTAATTTTGTGTTGAATGATGCTGGTATCATATGATTTTAAATCCTTGTATCCGCATGCAAATACATCTTTAAATTTTTTGAACAAATCTTTGTATTTTTGTTTAATATGAGCTGGGAGGGTGCTAGACAACTTGATCATTTTGGGTTATGCTGGGCTACCTATGTTATGTTCTTCTATGTCTGTTTCTATAGGCTCCATCCTTGGTTCTTTGGCTACATCATTGAAATCGAAAAGTTGTTCTAATGGTGCAAGACCTCTTGGAATTGCATCATTTTTACATTGTAAAACTTCCAGGTCTTTCTGGTCCGTATTGTCAATTATTTCTACTGTAAATGGATGTTCAAAATGGTTTATATTAGCAGAAAAAGACAGTGTTTTTTCAAGGGTTTGTTCTTCATTAAAACAGTTTTCCTTATGGCTTAAAATGGGTGTTGGCATGGCAAAGTCATTCATTGTGTTTGTCTCCTTCAAACACTTGCCAATAATCTTCATTATCAGGTATTGCAGGTATGTTTTTTACCTTTACATCAATTTTTTCATTAGTCTCTGGTATTTGGAAATTACTAGCATCAAAGGGAAGTTCATTTGCTAGATGATTTTGGGCTCTTGGGATGAAAATGAGTTCATATTTTTCAAAGGTTTTTAGCAGATCAAGGGTAGCATTCCTATATTATTTGAGTTTTGGGTTTTTTGTTGAATAATCCCCTTTAATTTGTCTGATAATTAGGTCAGAATCCCCTTGGACTGATATTCTTTTGGCTCCTAAATCTTTGAGTAAGTGTAGGCCAATAAGGAGGGCTTCATAGTCAGCAATATTGTTTGTGCATGGAAAATCCAGTTTGTAGGAGAATCCTCTGTTTGTGTTTTGTATCCATACACCAGCTCCTGCACTTAGTTTACTACAAGAGCCATCAAAGTTTATTTTCTAAGGTATTTCAATTACTCTTTCATTTCCTTTTTGTTGTTCCAAGCTGCTAAAATCTGGACTGTTCTTTTCTTCAATTGATGGCAAATTTGATTGTTCTGGTAGACTAAATTCTCCTTTGTTTTCCTTTTCTTGTTGACTAATTTTATCTTCATTATATAAGATAAAACAATCCAAATTTGATTGGATGGAGTAAATAGGAGAATTGTTTGGTCTATCTATGTTTCTCACCATGTATTTCATGTGGGATTCCCTGTATAGTCTTCTAGTTTGGTTAAACACTGGGATGGTGGGATAAGACATGTCCATTTGGAGGTTTCCTTGAATTTTGGCTCCCCATGATCTAGATAAAAGCATGCCATATTTAGGGGGAATTTCAGCTACCACTATGTCCATTGCTAAACTCTTAGTAGGAATTTGTGACAAGTTAACACGCAAATCTTTAATTAGGCCTAAGAATTTGACCCTACTAGAATCAGAAGAATACATGTATTTGTCTGGTTTAGTAATTTCTAAGCCTAGGCTTTCCATTATTGCTTTGGGCATAAGATTGTGAGAATCACCCGAGTCTAGCATGGCATTATGCAAGATTTTCTCATGTATATTCAAGCTGACATAGAAGGGAGGGATAGTGCCTTCTTGGTATTTCCCTTCAACTTCAAGACCAAACAATAATTCTGGTTTATCATCTGGAAAGTTTAAATTATTAGTGTCACTGCCCATATTTAAAGCTTTCAAAACTTGTTTTTTATAAACATCCTGAGTTACTAGTTCAGCTAAGGGTATGGTGATTTTAATCTTGGCAATTTCCACTTCAAGGCTGAAAGGAACTATTGTTTTTGTCATATTTACATCTGTTTTTTCATTTACAACTCTTTCAGCAATTTTGACTTGCTGAACTTTATTCAAACTGTTATTTGGGACAAATTTGTTAGGGCCATTAGCAAAAGTACTAGGGCAGCTTTGTTCAACACTTTTCTGAATTTTTTTGTCTATATTTTGATCAGCTTTCTTGGCTAAAGTGTTGGTGTTACTTGCTGTCTTCTTAGGCTGATTTTTTGAGGTTTTCTTAACAGCAATACTAGTGTTTTTGTCACTAGAACTCTTTGGGATACCTGTGATTCTAAGATTGTATTTATTGTGTACCTCCATGATAGAATTTTGAAACCCCAATCTGTAATATTCAGAATCCCATTATTGTATTCAGTTTGTTCTGAAGAGAAGAATCCTTGTTCTTCTTCAGTGAGAAAAACATTTGTCTCACTATCAGATCCTATCAAGTTTACATGAGTTTCTTCCAACCTTTCAACTTCCCTTTCTTATTCTTGATCAACATAGTTTTGTTGAAAGGGAGGCCTAATATACTGGTCATTTTCTCTCTGCCTGTCTTGATTAGGGTCTCTCCTGAGATTTCTGTTTCTATTTATGTTTTGATTTTCTCTAGGAGGCACTCTATCATTTAGATTTATCTTTTCTAGCATCCTCTCCATTACCTTCACTAAGTTATCTATTTTAGTATATGATGATGAGGTTGAAGCCATTGTATCATATTTGTATGTAACTCTTTTTTCTACTCTCAACCTAGCTCTTTTCTCAATCAGATTTTCCTCTACACTCATGGCTCCCCTCTGCATATATTATAAAGTTGAGTGGTCTATTTCTCTTAGCTGGTAGGCCATTTCAGGGTCAAAGCCTTTTGGGAATTTAGCCAAGGCTAAGCCTATGAAGGTTTCATGTCTAGAGGAAGTGCATTATACGTCATAATCATGGACACTTTCCCTAGTATTCCTTTTGAGATTATTATAGTCTGAAAGGATTTGGAGAGGGTTCTTTCTAATTTCCCATTTGTTTATGAATGTTTGATATAAAGAAGGGAGATCATTTACGCTGTGAGGAGTTAATTTTTTAAACCATTTCTTGACTTCTCCTCCTAAAATTTGAGCAAAAATTCTCATCTTAATGGTCTCTTCTTCTATTTTGGATGTAATCAAAAGCATCATTCATTTTGTCTACATGCTACTGTGCAGTAGTAGGCTCATTTGCAGTGAAATGGGGAATTTTGGATTGGTAATCATTTGGTAAGGGAGCCATAGGATGTGGTAACACTACTGGAGCATACCATGCTGCCATGATTGGAAATAATAGGGGTTTTACAAGAGGTGGATTTACAAGAGGGAAAGTGGGTTGAAATGGAGTGTTTTGAACAGTGGATGTGTGGATAGGAGTGGAAGAAACACTTGGGCCAACAAACTGATGATGAGCAGATTTGTTGTGGAAGGAGCTGAAATGATGGGGAAGCTGAGAATCAAATGGAGTAGAAGGTGAGGCCTCTCTGTTAAAGCTTTTTTTCGAATCTGTGGTTTCAAATGCAGCTTGGTTTAAATCACTCTGAGACTTATTTCTAAAAGGTTCTTTGTGCGAGGTAAGTCAAAGTGAGGATCTTTCAAAACTGTGAGGCTTTCAGGGAGAGATCTTGTTCTTGTGACAGTCTTATCAACAGTTGGTTTTCCAGCTCTAAAATTTTGCCACAAAATCCTCTTTGTATTGTCAACTATGGTAGGGGGATTAGGATCTGGATGGGATCTAGTGTTGATCCTATGTGAAGCCAGATTTTACTTTTTCAAAATTTAGAGAGGAAGAGGTTTTTAGGACTGTTTTTCAAAAACATTTCCTCTCAGAGTGATTTCTATAATAGGATAACTAGGCTTCTAATCTTCCTCAATGTTGTTTAACACAATCCCAAGGAAATCTGGAGATCTAGTGAGGTAATAGGCTTACTGAGGCTAGTGGAGTCGCCAAGAGGAAATTTTTTAATATTTCTGAAGGTAAAATATTTTATGGTCGACCACCAATGGTTTATTTGAAAACCAATCTGAAATGTTTTTGGGTTTTTCTAAGTTTTATGTGGTTCTGGTTATGAGAGTGTCCTATACCTGATTCAAAACTTATCTAAGGTGGTGAAAGAAACAGAGTCTACTCTATGGCTTACTAGCTAATTTATTCAAGGTTTGATAAGGGTCTCTTAGAATCCTAAGGGTTACTTAGATTGCCACTGATTCAGAAAGATCCTATCATGATTATCATTATGATGGTTGTGCTTGAAGAAGCTATATTTCACTTGAAAGAATACTTAGTGTCTTGTTTGGGGACCTTTACTCAAAGGTCCCACCCTGATTTCCAGAATGTTGGGATCCTGTGATTTGGCCGATTGGTAAACCAAATGACAAGGCAACATGTAAACCAGTCTTTGGAGCTCTAGGATCTAGCCCTCCTAGTGTTGGAGAGGGATCTCTCAATATGTTTGCAAATATATGACTTGTTTTCTTGTAAAAGGTTGATTTTAGGTTAGTTATTCAGCTTGAGATTGTTTGATTTGTTTTGATGGGACATGATGATCTAGGCAGCATAGATATAAAAGGGAAATCTCTAAGTCATTGGGCAATGGAGTCAAGCAGAATTTTGTAACGAGTGTGTAGATGAATCAGGGGTATCAGAGGGAAAATCTAACTTGGTTGTTGGATTAACAAAGTCTTTCAGGTGAAATGAAATGGAAATTAAGTGTTTAGAATGAAAAGTAGAACTAAGGGAAATTAAGAATCCTTAACTATATGTACTTCTCAAAAAAGGGACTTAAAACATCATTTAAACATGAAAGAGTATTTATAGATAGGGCTAACCATGAATTCTACAAATCATACTTCAACAAATAACAATTTCAAGACAAAATTTCAAAATGAAATCTAAGAGTTGAGGAACACTCTATTTCATCAAAGATTTCACTTTCAAGGATAAGAAAACATTCAAGATAAATAGATAAATGCATTCATAGAAGAGGGAACTCCTATAAATCTAGGACTGTAATTATAAATACTTTCAAAACAATTATTTGAGCAAGTACAAAGCGTATGATCAAAACAGAACTCTTTGGCAGACTTTGGACAATGGTATTTTGAAAGGAGACTTCAGAAACAATTTTTAAAGTGACAAGAAGAAGCAGGTAAAACCATAAATCATCTTGAGGCCAACTATATTGAATTACTTCTGAAATAGGCAAGCTTAAGGGTTGAAAAGCAGTTAAACTACTCAATCAAACATTTACCAGATGAAAAACATAAGGACAGTGAAGAGTAAACAGGTCTAAGGTGCTTCCAAGAGACATTTCTTAGCCTAAAAATTTTACTCTACTGCAAGCAAGAGATGATGAAAACAAAATGAAAATAGGAAAAACATTAAACAGTTCAGAATACTTCACCAACGGCCAAGCTCAGGGATCCAATGACAGAGATTTTTCCATCCACAAACAGGTCAAAACATCCACAGGTTCCAATACATCAATTTCTTTTCAATCTCAGCAGAACTATATATTACTTCAAAGAATTGTCAAATGCCCCTATAAAATGAGTTCGAATGTAGTATTTATGCTGCAAATGAGGAGGTGGAAACATCTAGCGTTCAAAATTTCATTAATGACATAGTAAATTCACTCCTATCCTTAAAAACCATGCAAGGCATAAGGTAGGAATGTCTCTCAACTACTTCTCTAAGTATTAAATCTGTCTTTACTGCCTGAGTTTAAAATAGCTGAAAAGATTGACTTTGAGGATCTTTTTTTCCTTTTACAATAACTGTCTGACAATTTATAAAATATCTTTTTGTGTAATAACTGCCAATTTTCCCTTTGAGGTATAAAGTAAGTGAAAGGTGTCACTTTTGATTTATTAAGTGAATAACTACTCCTTTGATGTATTTGAGGCTATCTTTAAGCCTAAGTCTTCTTGATTTAATTCTAAAATTGCTCTTTAGGCCTAATCTACCTCAATTTCATCACTTAACTATGTTTTAAGGCTCTTTTAGCCTCGATTTGCTAATTTAAACCTTTAACACTTTTGTTCATCTCTGTATACCTTGATACTCTGTTTTGACTTTGATTTTGTGTTTTTGAGGCTGATCATGCCTTCTTCAGTCTTCAATTTGTTTCCATTTTTGCTTTTGTTGACTTTTTAACTGATTTCATGCCTTGATATTGTTTTTTGGCCTTTATAATGTAACATTGTTGCCTTTTTTTCATTTTATGATTGATTCAAGCCTTTAGCATGTGTATTTTAACGTCTAACCTTCAACTTTTAAGCATAACCCTTTTATCTTCAATCCTTTAATATCTGTTCCTTGGGATTTCCTTCCTATTTCATTGATTTTTCTTTGTTTTGTAGTGTGCAGGGCTTCTTCTGATATGCCGAGGGTTTTATTGCATAATCTGTGTTCATAAGCACTGATCAAGCCATGAAAACGAAAACATGGCAATCCCTTTCTTTGTTACATGGCCTCTGTTTCGACTGTGACAGTGATCACTTCATGGCCCGTCCCTTTATGGACTGTGGGAGGGTTTTTGGCCCTTAAAACCGCCATAGAACCTGCACAAAACCATAAAACATGTTATGAAACCCTATGTGATTGGTAAAATTTCTTTGGAGGCTAGTGGAGGCGAATGGAGCAGTGAGAAGGAGCGGAAAATGTAGGCAGAGAAGTGGAGGAGGTTTTTATAAGGAAAACTAGAAAAAATCTGGTTTAAAATTGCATATGCCGTGAAAACGGGCATAGGTGGTTTTTGGAAAACCATTGGCAGTTTTCACGTGACCCTCGGGCGGTAAGTGGTTTTTCCCGAAGGGAACGAGATCAAATTATAATGTGTTGTGTGGCCTTTGCAATACTGCCTATTTCGCGTGGCTTTGGAACGTTAAACCACGGATGCAAAAATCATGCGATATTGATCGTAGACTGTCGGATCTGGGGGGGAAGATCCAACGCCTACGAGGGAGCGCAATGGAGACAAGTGAACGACGGGGAGAACTTAGTGGAGGACAGGTGGAAAGAGGTGGTTGGAGGAGGGCTTTGCGTAATGGATGGTGGGTCCGAAAGATTTGGGTTGTCGGGATGAACAAGGACCGTTGGATCATGTAGGTTGATGCTGGAGATCGGTGCGGAGGGTGGATGGATAAACCAAAAAGGTAAGGGGTGGGGGTTAATGATCACCATTAGATCATAGAGATCTATGGCTTGGATCTTATCGGGGTATCTTTATCAGAGAGGGCAAGTTTCCAAAGGAAACGAGGTGTTGGGAAAAATGCGAGAGGGGGGGGGGGGGCAATTAGTATTTAGGAATTTATAAACTTTTACTTTTTCATTCTCTAAAAACCCATACGCTACTTTGCTGAAGCCAACTAGCGTATACACGCAGATATCCTTTATAAAACTCACGTATATACAAAGATCTTATTATGCCATTAATTCTTTGCTTAGATCTATGCAACATTCATTCTTCTAATGACTAGATAACAGTAAGCATGTGCAGTAATAATAGAATAAACCATCACACATAAGCATCACACAAGAACACCAGGATTTAAGGTGGAAACCCAAGTTGGGAGAAAACCACCACTGCTGTCATCTCAGTCTTCAATATTTATTATATAAAGAAAACATGTTACAACCATGTACTAGCGCAGACTCATACCAGCATGCAGGCACCCACCTGCAGAAGGATACAACCTTCTCTCGTTTACCAGCCTCTCCTGGAAAAGGCCCACAACCCCACGGCGAAGGCTACAACCCTCGACATCACCATGGACCACGTTTCATAAATTTTCATCTTTGGATCAATAGCTTGATAGATCCATGACTTGCGAGGCCACTTTTCATCATATTTTGAAATGCTGGACCCACTCCACATTTAAGCTCAATCATACATCAAACTGAAACTTATACCCTTATCAATTCATTCAATGAATCATCAACCAATCAATCAACAACTTGATCTTTTCTCAACATAGTCAGCAACATAATCAATATTCAGAAAACCCAGATCTGTATGAATACATCATAGACAGATAGTAGTAATACAGCAGAATAGATCAGACATTTCATACCACATACTTCAGCAAACCCTAGTTTTCATACACGCTTTCCTTTCACTGATCCGGCGTATATATGCGCTTTCATGTATATAAACTCGCGTATACATCTGCACATATTATAGAACTAATTTCACAACCCATACGCGCTTTCTCTTAATCCAACCCGCGTATATACACGCTTACTCTATTACAAACTTGCGTATAGATCTTCAAACATTTTAGGTCAGCACAATTCTTCAGAACAGATGCATAGCTCAGATTTTACCCTTCACTTCAAAAACATGTTCGCCTCATCTCAGATCTAAACATTCCATAAACAGATCTAGAAGATACAAATACATTTCAGATATAGAGAACCCTCTTCATCATTTTCTTCACTGGTGCATTATGAAATCAGATCTATCATTCAACTGTTACCCATTCCATACAGATATACCTCAAAGAGAAGTATTCATTAAAACCCAGACATCTTACTCCCCCTTTGCACAATTATTTTCTTTTCCTTATATAGATTTAGCCTTTGTCAATACCATGAGCCAAAACCATACCACTTCCGATGGTATTCCTGGATGGGATCAAATAGACAATCCAGCGCTGAATACAATGGGTCAATACCATGGTAAGGTCTCACGATTTTACAAATTTAGACGCGGTCGACATACGCGGCCAGTCCACGTGTTTCCGCGTGCATACGCGCCTTCTATTAAGCAAACCCGCGTATGCCTTATGACATACACTTTTCATCATTACTCTTGCACATACTGATATTCCTTTCTTCTGCAACTTCTATACTACTTGTAGAACATCATATTTACATCATTAACAAGTTCATCAAGTCAAGAACAACTTCATCAAGTAGGTTGCCATCATCTTCATCAAGTGGGTTGCCATCAAGGACAACACTCAACATCATATTGCCAACATGAGGGTTCTATATGGAAAAGCCGATGCGATGGGGGCTTAGGAATAAGCGCAAGGACATGGTCCCATGGGAGGATAAGTGACCAGGGGCCAGGGTAAGGGCACTTATTGCATCGGTGGTGGAACAAAGGAAAGGGGAGAAGAAGCGAAGAAAAGTCCGATGCGATGGAGGGGCTAATAACTGGGCACTAGGGCACGGTCCCATGGGGGAAAATGTGACCAGGGGCTAAGGATAGGGTGCTAATCACATCGGCGGGTAAAATTTTTCAAAGGAAATGCGGATTCAAAGAAGAAAATCCGATGCGACAGGGGTTTGGGCGCTTGGTCATAACATTCGAACACATGGGGAAAAGGGGGGAAGATTTTTAAGCCCTTGGGGGCTTAAACCCCTAAGTTGTAAAAGATTGTCTTTTTAGACCAAACGAGAGGGGTTTACGATTATTTTGGTGTCTTGGAGTAGGTAAAATGGGGGGTTTTTAAACCATAAAAAGGGTTTTTTATGAGTTTTAAATGGATTTTGAAGTTGTTTAGAGGAAAATACAAAAAAACGGGGCAAGGATAGCAGTAATACAGCAGAACAGATCAGACATTTCATACCACATACTTCAGCAAACCCTAGTTTTCATACGCGCTTTCCTTTCACTGATCCAGCGTATATACGTGCTTTCATGTATATAAACCCGCGTATACATCTGCACATATTACAGAACTAATTTCACAACCCATACACGCTTTCTCTTAATCCAACCCGCGTATATACGTGCTTACTCTGTTACAAACTTGCGCATAGATCTTCAGACATTTTAGGTCAGTACAATTCTTCAGAACAGATGCATAGATTAGATTTTACCCTTCACTTCAGAAACATGTTCGCCTCATCTCAGATCTAAACATTTCATAAATAGATCTAGAAGATACAAATACATTTCAGATCTAGAGATCCCTCTTCATCATTTTCTTCACTGGTGCATTATGAAATCAGATCTATCATTCAACTGTTACCCATTCCATACAGATATACTTCAAAGAGAAGTATTCATTAAAACCCAGACATCTTGCACACCCTTTGCACAATGATTTTCTTCTCCTTATATAGATTTAGCCTTTGTCAATACCATGAGCCAAAACCATACCACTTCCGATGGTATTCCTGGACGGGATCAAATAGACAATCCAACGCTCAATACAATGGGTCAATACCATGGTAGTAACCCCTGGTTTTACACATTTAGAGTGCAATTGAGCATACGCGACTTGGCACGTACTTTTCCGCGTGCATACGCTACTTCTCCTAAACATACCCGCGTATGCTTTGTGTCACACACTTTTCATCATTGTTCTGGCCCTTACTGATATTTCTTTCTCTGGTACTTCTGAGCTACTTGTAGAACATCATATTTACATCATTAATAAACTCATCAAGTGTCAAGAACAACTTCATTAAGTAGGTTGCCATCATCTTCATCAAGTGGGTTGCCATCAAGGACAACACTCTGCATCATATTTCCAACAATCTCCCCCTTTGGACTTGATGGCAACCACGATGGTGTTTGATCACCACAACAGATAGATACATTAAGCATAATGATATTCTCCCCTATTCAAACACCATGTCACTCTCCCCCTTTGACATCAAGGGCAAAGGGCGGATCAAAACCAATACAAGGTCTTCCTCCTCATGTAGAAAGAAGAGCGCTGTAGATCTAATGTGCATTGAAGTTACCATGCTCCCCCTGAGTTTATGCTGAATATTCAAACATATTTTTCAATGAAGTACATGACTCTATGACCTTCCTATCACCAAGGACTCATACTTACATCAAAGATCCAACCAAGTGGATTTACATATGCGAATCAAGTCCCCAACCAAGTGGGTTTACACATCTTTGACTCAGCTGCCCAACCAAGTGGGTTTATAAATTTGAACAAGTCCTTACATGACTGAATATTACAATTTTACATCATAGGTCTCAACATGAACTTTTTCATCAAATTACAAATATGACCTTTTGTAACAAATACCAAAAGACCTTAAGAGAGAGATCATATATCAGAGTCATCATAATGCGAACAATGCATTACTCTCAGCATGAATAATGAGAATGCCACCAATTCATCCTTTCCACAAGACCAATGCTCCCCCTTAGCTTGTGCATCCTGAACACTTTCAACATCAAATCGTCAAGGCATCTTTATCAAGCAACATTAGAGACTAAAACAGAATTATGAGTACTGGAACACCACCAAAGATATCAACCTATACTGCAGCTCTGCTGAAAAAATGTTGAATCAGAGAAATTTTTCAGAAACCACCCATATGTGGTTTTCTTTGTATTAACCCGCATATATATGCGACTATCGTTTAGGAAATCCGCGTATCCATTTTAATCTTTTGATTTTGAACGGTTGATCTCTGAAAATAAAGATAACTTCCGACACGTACGAGATATTATGAATACTTCCTTGAAAATGTGCATCCACGCATCCTTTCCATATGACCAAGGCTCCTCCTTAGCTTGTGCAACTTTGAATACTTTCAATAGCAAGTCATCGACAACAATCTCATGATCTATCTTATCTCTGAATCATAAGACTTCTATCTCATTCATGTGTGAAAGCAAGGAATACTCTTCAGCAAAAAGCAAACAGGGCTCATCCATAAACTCATCATAATAAATCATGTATCATGTCATCATCATTTAGAACTGAGACATAAGCAGATATAATGTCAATAATGCAATCATTAATAGTCAGACTAATGCTCCCCCTAAACCTGTGTTCCTGATATTCAGCTGTCATACTAATTTTCTTATCATAAATGCATACGCGGCTGTCTCCACTGTAACTCGTGTGTATACGTGACTTTACTTCATTAAAAACGCGCATGGAAAGTGAAATACTGAAAATTTCACACTCCTTCTCCCCATGAATTTGTACCACCTGTACCTGTCTTCTTCACAACAGATGCACTGTCAGAAATAAACATAACCAGAATTACCAAATCAACCATGAGAATCATCATACATTGCTCCCCCTGTGATGATACATTACTAATCTCTATGATGTATCTCACATCATTCATGCAGTCATTATGAGAAGTAAGCTTTAGAAGCGGATGACTGCAGTAGGGTCAATATTCCCTACGTTTCTGACCGGTCTTCCTTCTTTTTCCAACTTTGCTTGAAATTTCTTATTGTGTGCTGGAAGTTCTCCAATTTCTCAGATCTATTCATCCTGCATTCTTTTTCTACATGTCCATACTTGTTACAAGTATAGCATCTTATGTGACCAGAAAAGTAAGCATAAGGATCATAATGTGTTGTTCTATTCTTCCTTCTATTGCAATCAGCTACTTTATGACCATACTTGCTGCATGAAAAACAATATCCCTTGAAGAAACCAGAGTACCTTTCTGTGTAGAATCTGTTTGTTTGTGACTGAAACAATCTGCTTCTGCAATTGGCTGCAACATGCCCATAATTATGACATTTAAAGCATTCAACATTATTGAATGATTTACTTTGAGTGTTCATGATTGTCGGTTGACTTCTTGTTTCTTTCAACTCTTCAGGTTTTGCATTGACATCCTTTGAGTCTTTAGCACTTCCTTGTGAACTAGATTCTCCTTTAACAGTTTCATGAAAACCAAGACCAAGTTTAATAGCCGAAGATCTTTGATTACTAAGAATATTGTCCAGAATCTTAGTACTATCTTGAAACCTCAAGAGTTTATCCTTTTCTTCTAACTTACCTTTGAGAATGTTTACCTCAACATCCAATTTTTGGCATTGCTTCTTCATGCTTTCTTCGACCCTTTTTCCTTCTTCTACTTGATCATTTAATTTTAAAAACTCTTCTTTCAATCCATTCTCTTGTTCTTCAACAGTTTGTAAAAGTTCTTCATTCTTCTTATTAGTTTTTTCCAGATCTTCTTTGAGGGAGATGATTTCTACTTCAAGTCCTTTTTCTTCAAATGATTGTAGAAGTTCATCATTCTTCTTGTTTGATGCTTCGAGATCTGCTTTCAGAGTGATGATTTCTGCTTCAAGTCCTTTACTTCGATTGGTTACATTATCGTATTGTCTTTGATACATTTCTATCCGTCTTTGATACATTTCCATCTGACCATTCATCATATCTATTTGTTCTTTCATTCTAGAGATCATTTCTTTGTAGATAGATTCTTGCTTATTAGATGATCTTTTTTGTTCTTCAATTTTAATCTTGAGAGCTTCTTCTAGATCCATAACATTACTTTTACTATCTTCACCATTGCATGCACAAGAAGGTGAATCACAAGAACAACAATCAGTACCTATTTTATCTTCTTCATTTTCTGTTGCACATGTTTTCTGAGATATCTCCTTTTGAGTAGCCTTCTTCTTTTGCTTTCTTCCAATTGTGACGGATCTCTTTCAAGCGATCAAGCTTCTGCAGAAGGACCTGCTCTGATACCAATTGTTGGGAAAAATACTGAGAGGGGGGGTGAATCAGTATTTTGGACTTACTCAAAACTTTTTATTTTTCATGCTCTAAAACCCATACGCTACTTTGCTGAAGCCAACTAGCGTATACACGTGGATATCCTTCATAAAACTTGCGTATATACAGAGATATTATTATGCCATTAATTCTTTACTTAGATCTATGCAACATTCATTCTTCTGATGATTAGATAACAGTAAGCATGTGCAGTAATAACATAATAAACCATCACACATAAGCATCACACAAGAACACCAGGATTTAAGGTGGAAACCCAAGTCGGGAGAAAACCACCGCTGCCATTGTCTCAGTCTTCAATATTTATTATATAAAGAAAACATGTTACAACCATGTACTGGCGCAGACTCATACCAGCACGCAGGCACCCACCTGCAGAAGGCTACAACCTTCTCGCGTTTACCAGCCTCTCCTGGAAGGGAGCTACAACCCCCTGACTGAAGGCTACAACCCTCAGCACCACCATGGATCACGTTTCATCAATTTTCATACTGGATCCAATAGCTTCAATAGATCACAACTTGCAGGCCACTTTTCATCATATTTTCAGACTAGACCCACTCCACACATTTAAGCTCAATCATACATCAAACTGAAACTTATACCCTTATCAATTCATTCGATGAATCATCAACCAATCAATCAACAACTTGATCTTTTCTCAACATAGTCAGCAACATAATCAATATTCAGAAAACCCAGATCTGTATGAATACATCATAGACAGATAGCAGTAATACAGCAGAACAGATCAGACATTTCATACCACATACTTCAGCAAACCCTAGTTTTCATACGCGCTTTCCTTTCACTGATCCAGCGTATATACGTGCTTTCATGTATATAAACCTGCGTATACATCTGCACATATCACAGAACTAATTTCAAAACCCATACGCGCTTTCTCTTAATCCAACCCGCGTATATATGCGCTTACTCTGTTACAAACTTGCGTATATATCTTCAGACATTTTAGGTCAGCACAATTCTTTAGAACAGATGCATAGCTCAGATTTTACCCTTCACTTCAGAAACATGTTCGCCTCATCTCAGATCTAAACATTCCATAAACAGATCTAGAAGATACATTTCAGATCTAGAGATCCCTCTTCATCATTTTCTTCACTGGTGCATTATGAATTCAGATCTATCATTCAACTGTTACCCATTCCATACAGATATACTTCAAAGAGAAGTATTCATTAAAACCCAGACATCTTGCACACCCTTTGCACAATGATTTTCTTCTCCTTATATAGATTTAGCCTTTGTCAATACCATGAGCCAAAACCATACCACTTCCGATGGTATTCCTAGACGGGATCAAATAGACAATCCAGCGCTCAATACAATGGGTCAATACCATGGTAGTAACCCCTGGTTTTACACATTTAGAGTGCATTTGATCATACGCGACTTGGCACGTACTTTTCCGCGTGCATATGCTACTTCTCCTAAACAAACCCGCGTATGCTTTGTGTCACACACTTTTCATCATTGTTTTGGCCCTTACTGATATTTCTTTCTCTGGTACTTCTGAGCTACTTGTAGAACATCAAATTTACATCATTGATAAACTCATCAAGAATCAAGAACAACTTCATTAAGTAGGTTGCCATCATCTTCATCAAGTGGGTTGCCATCAAGGACAACACATTGCATCATATTTCCAACACGAGGGTTCTATTTGGAAAATTCGATGGGATGGGGGCTCAGGAATAAGTGCAAGGACATGGTCCCATGGGAGGTTAAGTGACCAGCAGCCAGGGTAAGGGCGCTTATCGCATTGGCGGTGGAACAAAGGAAAGGGGAGAAGAAGCGAGGAAAAGGCCGATGCAATGGGGGGGCTAATAACTGGGCACTGGGATACGGTCCCGTGGGGGAAAATGTGACCAGGGGCTAAGGATAGGGTGCTAATCGTATCGGCAGGTAAACATTTTCAAAGGAAATGCGGATTCAAAGAAGAAAAGTCGATGCGATAAGACTTTGGGTGCTTGTTCATAGCACTAAGACACATGGGGAAAAGGGGAGAATATTTTCAATCCCTTGGGGGCTTAAACCCTAAGTTGTAAAAGACTATATTTTTAGACCAAACAGAGGGGTTTCTGATTATTTTGGTGTGTTGCGATAGGTAAAATGGGGGTTTTTAAACCATAAAAGGGTTTTTTATGAGTTTAAAATGGATTTTGAAGGTGTTCAGAGGAAAATGAAGGACGAAAAAGGGGAAAAAATGAGTGAAATAGGGTTAGTAAATGATGGAAAAAATGGCCTACATACAATCTCTTTTTGTTCAGTAGTGTTTCTCAAGGATTCTGAATAAGGAACATGAACAACACTTTTAGGGAACAACACTGTTTAAGGAATAACACTACTAAGGAACAACAAGATAATCCTTTTAGGAAAATAGATGAAGATTTCAGTGGACTAATGGACTTGAAATGATGAAGGCAGTGAGATTTCTAGAACTCATCATGTTCTTGCAATTTTGTTCTAGAAATCTGGGTTTGTTACATTTAGTCATCTTTGGATAAATTCAAAACTATGGATGACTAAAATGTATGTTGTTGAAGAGAGGGCACTGGGTGTTTTTCGACTATAGAAACCGATCTGGTGTGCATATAGAAAGGACAAAGGATAAAGGTAGAATCTAAGGATCGATTGAAGGATAAGTATCAATCTTTTATTTCGATTTTCATTATGCATGTGATATATGATTTTGGCTTAATATGGTTACATGGTATCTATGATTTTGTTTATGATGGCTGTGTTTTTATTTGTCTAGATGTGATATGTTTATACATGATGATTTTATAAAACAACTAGTTTGACTTGATGTGACGGGAAGTCAAAAGGATTTCAAGTGTACCTTGTGGACGATCCACCGATGAGGTATGATGTGAATTTATTTCAATCACTTTTAATATAATGGTAGTTAAGTGCTTTCTAGAGGAAAGTATGGTCGAAACTCTCAGTTTGAGGTGCTGAGAATTGACTGCAATAATTAGCAGTAGCAGGAAATGGAATTGAAATAGGAAAAAATATGCTGGTAAAAGTTTAGGAGCAGGGCCATTGTGGGAAACTAGTACCCAATAGTGACCATTGATTTCCATGAGAATTATATGACTAATATGATGGGTTTGAGGAAGGAATATGCCTTGGTTATTTTACCTTCCGATGTGAGGAAGCCTTGCCAAGGGATGGGTCTCCCAAGAAATGGGAAGTCGAGGAACTTGGAAGGTGAGTGACTGCATGGAAGGGGGTCACTTAATTTCCTGATGAACTCTATGGCATACAAGGGAAGATAAGGGAAAAAAAAAATTTAGTCATTAAAATTGCTAGATGGAATCAAATGCACATTGGTAGTGTGACGGCCTGGAATAATGAACCGATAATTGTTTACTGAAAGAATAGTGATGCAATATTGTAGCGTTGGACATTGGATGTAGATTTTTCTTTGGTAGTGGATTCTGGACTCTTGGTGATCCAATGGATCAATAAAATGTGAAAAGTCAACATGCTTGAAACAGATCAAAACTAGTGCCAAAGCAATGATCTCATCATCCTGAATCCAACACAACTCATTTCACTCAAAAATGATATTGTATGGTTCCTATATCACATTCCGATCAATTTGGAAAACAACTAAAATATTAAAGAATGTGGTTTCAGGTATGCCCAGCCAACAGTTCGTATGCTGACTGGGAAATGACAGGACATGATATGTGTATTTTTATCAGCCAACGCTATGGTGACAAGTGTCACATCGTGGTTCGTTGGTGGTTTGTTTAATTCTATTGGTTCAAGTTTTATTTGTGTGGACCAATTAAGAAGAGCCACGTTGGCCAATACCTAGCAACCATGTGGTCTCTTAATGACCTTGAAAAATTTTGGTGGAAGGTTGAACCAACCTCCACAAGATTCGAACTCACAACCAACCGTTTGGTAGAAAATCCCTCCACCGACCTACCTAAATTGTTTCTTATTAACCTATGGAGTTGGCATATATTTAATGTTTTATGGTGGAGGATTTTGACATCGGGATCGTGGTTAATCCTAGGCCTTGGTTCACCCAACCCGAGTATGTGGTAGGTAGATAGGGCCTGGGGTTAACCCCGACCCCAACACATATATCAACGCCAATGAACCATATATTAAAATCAAAACCTAAAGTCTTGGCAGATAAGGGTTAACTCTGGTGGCCGACGGTCTATTACATATCCCATAGCACATGCCATGATTGAACTAATGGTCAAGTTAAATTTTAAGGCCTAGTTAACATGGGTCTAAACCTTGCATTAGGGGAATTTTGAGGTCTAAAATGGGCCTCCTAAGTAAAATTTACAACCGAAATAAACTTTATAAGAACCAATAGGATTCTAGATGATGATGTCAACCATGGGGGATGATTCACCATTTTTTAAGTAAAAAGGCAAACTTGATCAAAAAACAATAAAATAATAAAACTACTTTTCCAACTCGCATTTTCAACTTATCTCCCAAATATTTTACTCAAATTTCGAGCAGGAGTACTCGTTGGATGAAAAATTTCATTCCTCATTCAAGGAGTACCCATGTTGCATACTTTCGATGGACCCCACTACACGAAAAATGCGAAATACTGAAAGCACATGATTGCAATCATGTTTTTCATGTATTTATAATTTTTCATGTAGTAGGGTACATAGAAAGTATGTGACATGGGTACTCCTTGGATGAGGAATTAAATTTTGTATCGAACGAGTACTTCGACTCGAAATTTTAGTAAAAACATAGGGATATAAGTTTAAAATACTGGTTGAAAAAGTAGTTTTTTAATTTTTCCCTCTAAAACTTGATGATGTAATCTAATATTATTTTATTATTTCACTATTATTTTATAATTTCCATAGGAGGCCCATTTTAGGCCTCAAATTTCCCCTAATGACGAAAACTACGACTCCAATTACCTACGACTCCAATCCACCCAGTTTGTCCATATGTTTGGTTAACGTATATGGCGGGAATTCAAATGTGACCTAACTTTGACTCAAAAATGAACTACGGTTACGGGGGAAAACGGGGCTAAGAAATTAGCGAGAATAGGTTTAAGCGAGCCCTACTAGTCCAATGGCTATAGCTACATGAAGTGGTGCATTTTTGTTGGTTTGTGGATCGAGATCATAAATTTAATGAAGCAACAAATTTCTCCCAAACCGATGTGAATATCTCTAGTGCGGGGTGAATTTTTCGCTCCACGTGGCCACAAAAGGTAGGATTTGTAGAAAAAAAAGGAGGTGGGTGTGAATTGGGGAAAAATTAGCTGGAAAACTTCTCTGGAGAATATCTCAATCAATTTTCGACCTTTGTGAGTGCAGAAGGAGCCCAACTAGGGGGTTTTTACTGTTCAGGAGCCATTGGAGACATTTCTTTTTCATTCTTAGCATTGTAAGTATATCTAAACACATATTTCTTTAGCATAATGAAAGAGGCCGAACATTGGAAGTTAGACCAACAAATGTAGCCCAGGTGGGGTGAACTCGTTCATCATTTTTTTTCTTCTGTATACTATTATGGTACTAATGTATTCATTATTTTATGCAAAACTGAGTTTAAAATCATGTTTATGTGATAGTGTAATTAATATAATTGCAAGAAAAAAACTAAACATTTCACTTGAAATTTTAACGATAAAAACTCAAGTTTACATATATAGATAACTTTGGTATCAGAGCTTTGGTTCTTTGGATGCTTTGAGGGTTCAATTTTGTTGCAAGTGTGTCTGATGCTTACAAGGTTCAAGCTCAAAAGAGGAGAAGGAAAGCTTTTGGTAGCAAGTGCTCAAGTTAGGTCTATGAGAGCACATTTGCCACAATCTCCACCAAAAATTTCACTTCAAGTTTCACCAAAATACTCACCAGTCATGACACATGAAGGAGAGCTAGAAAATAAGTCATAGGATGAAAAGGATTTCAGAAAGGCATTCTTGGACATGACAGAAATGGTAAAATTTCTCTATGAGGAGAGGAACACAAGGTTTCAAGGTGAGAGCTCAAATCCTCAAAAGGGAGACAGAGATAAAACTCCAAAATGGAATGGAAGGAATGATTACAAACCACCGTTAACTACACCTTTCTCTTCATCACCATCCTCACCACCATCTTCACCATCATCATCTTCCACAAAAACCCTTTCACAAACACCTCCACATTCTCCAAAGGTACATGGTAAAACTCCACTTTTGAAACTTGACATAAAGTTTGAATTGATTATGTATAATGGATAGGTAAATGCTAAGAAATTATATAATTGGGTTCGTCAGATTGAAGTGTATTATAGCATACAAAGGATCAAGTATGATAAGAGAAACATTCAAGTTGCTTCATTAATGTTGGAAAGTGAAACACTTATTTGGTGGGAAGCCAAAACTCAAGAGGGCATGAAGAAACACGGTAAGGTTTTATCCTCTTGGAATTATTTTGTTGTGGAATTATAAAGGAAATTTTATTCTTTAGCATACCTGCAGAAATCTATCATGGATTGGAAAATTTTTAGGAAATTAAAGGGTCAACGTCTGCAAAGTTATACCCAAGAGTTTAGAAGGAGAGCATTGATTTTTTGTGTAGATTTATCATCTCAAGACACATTACTCAACTAAATTGGAGTTTTACATAACTAATTGAGACACACTATTCTCATATTTAAACCTAGAAGTTTACATGAGGTTTGTGTACAGGAAACACATCTAGAAGCAAGAGGGAAAAATGTTCCACAAGAGGGTAACACAAATCCATTTAAGGGTGGATACAAAGTAAAGGGTAAATTAAAAGGAAAAGGAAAGAAGAATTCTTCCATCAATAAAGAGGGAGAAAAAATAACATGCAAGAATTGTTCAAAGGACTGTCATGAATAAGATCATTGTTGGAAACTTCATCTCGAGATAAGACCAAAAACTTTTAACAACAAAGGAAAGAAAAAGACAACAACAACTACACAACATGATTTAGGATCTGATTCTGGAGATGAAAAAATGATCACAACTCTGGGATTGAAGGGTAATGAATCCATTGATAGCACTAGTTCTTCAAATAGCCATAATTAAACTCAAACTGAAAAAGAAATAATAGTGATTTTTCATATTATATTTATCTCAAAACATAACAGAATTGATACTCTATTTGATAGTGGCTCAGAATCAAATCGCATTTTAGAAAACATTGTCAAAATTTTGAATTTGGAAATAATTCCTCATCCTAAACCTTATCCTTTAGTTTGGGTTTGTGACAATGAAAAGTTGCAAGTAACTAGAAAATGAAAATTGAAATTTGACATTACTGCAAACTTCATTTATGATGTAGAACTTAATGTAGTTCTATTATACATATGTGTTATTGTTTTGGAAATCCCATACCTTTATGACAGAAGAGATATCTTTCATCTCCATGAAAACAAGGATCATTTGTTTAAATATGGTATTCAATATATTGTTAGAGGAAATCGCAAGAAACTAAACATTGCACTTGTGAATTCTAGACAAATGAATATACTTGTTAATTATTTAAGGAAATTTTTACTTTTGATGATAAAACCCAAGAATGATGTCTAGAATGAATCCTTTCAATATTGTGATGCAAAGTTGAAATACGAATTCATTGAGGATGTTAACCAATATGATGAGATTCTTCAGGAGCCTAAGGGATTTCCTCATAAAATAGGAATCCAACATGAAATCCAATTGCAACAAGATTTTCCTCTTCCTAACATTGGCATGTATAGGATGTTAGTGATGTAAAATGCATAAATTAAGAAATTTTTTATTTCCAACTTTTCTTCCATTGCAACTCCATTGCATGCATTGACAACTGTTAATAAATTTTTTTAGTGGGGAGGAAAACTACAAAAAGTGTTTGATGCATTGAAGGAAAAGACAATTTCAACTTCTATACTTTCACTTCCTGACTTGAGACAATGATTTGAGATACAGACTGATGCAAGTGACTATGCCATGGGTGCAGTCTTATTGTAACATGCTTAGCCCAGTTATTTTCATTCAGAAAATTTTAATGGTGCAGTGATTAACTATCCTACATATGAAGAGGAATTGTATGCATTGGTGCAGAGTGTGAAAAATTGGAAAAATTACTTGATTTGTAAGGAAACATTCATTCACACAGATCATCAGCCATTACAATACTTTCAATCACAAACAAAGCTCTAAATAGCGAGGCACTTAAAATGGATGGGTTTTCTTCAAAAATTCCACTTGGTTATAAGGTATAAGAAATGTATTTATAACAAGGTTCTTATATGCTTTCTAGACGACTATTTATTTCATCCATTATTATTAAGCATATTATTTCATTGATGAGAGCTATGTGAAGAAAAATTCTTTAGATAATGATTTCGAAGATGTATATGTGACTTTGTGTCAAGGTAACCGAGTAGATGAATTGGATTATCATGTGCATGATAACTTGTTGTACCATCTTGGCAAGATTTATATTCCATAGGGAGAGGGAGTCAACATCATAAGGGAAGCACATAATTCTCTTATTGTTGTTCATTCCAGTGTAGGTAAGATAGTGACACAATTACAAAGGTATTGTTAATGACCTTGTATGCTCGAAAGTGTGTCACAATTTGTAAGAGGATTTTCATTATGTGCTGTTAGTAAGCCTAGCAATAGAAATTTTGGGTTGTATACACCACTTCCAGCACCTTCCCGTATATGGGAGAGTGTTTATATGGATTTTGTAGTTGGTATACCAATCTTTAGGATAGGTCATGATTATCTTTATGTGGTTCTGGACAGGTTCAACAAAATGTGTATTTTGATGCCTTGTAAAAAGCAGGTTATAGCTGAACAAAATTCTCAATTATTCTTTCAGAATATATGGATACATTTTCGGTTTCCCACATCAATTGTTAGTGATAGAGATTCTCGCTTTGTCGAGAACTTTTGGTCAATATTGTGGGGAATCATGGACACCAAATTGAAAAGGAGTACCAAATTCCATATGAAAACAAATGGCCAAACATAGGTGGTGAAAAAATTAGTGGTACATATTCTTCGAGGTTATTGCATCAAGCATCCTAAGTTGTCGGATGAAATTTGCACTATATTCCACATGCTCACAACTGGGCCAAGCATTCATCGACTCAAAAATTTCCATTTGAGGCATGCTTGGGATACTTGCCCAAATCTCCATTAGATTTGATCTTTTGGAAAGATGTTGCTATTGATGGACATAGTGACATAGAAAAATAAAAAATATTCATTGAACAAGTTCAATCGGTACATCAAACCGTTCAAGAACAGTTGGAGAAGAGTCCAATCAAGTACAAGACCAGACATGATAAGCATCATTTCGATCACAGTTTCGAAGTCAGTTATGAAGTTTGGATTCACATTAGAAAATAGGGACTCCAAGGAGAAGGTAAAAGGATGAAAGCAATTTGTATGGTCCATTCAGAATTCTAGAAAATATTGGTAATAATGCCTTCAGGTTGGATTTTCCTTCATATATGAAAATTTATGCAGTTTTTAATGTTGAGAATTTAAGGTTGTATCAGCCTCCATTAATTGAAGTTCAAGGAGAGAATTTTCAGATTCCTTAAAATGAATATTTCTCTCCTGAATATCTCTGAATAATTGCAGCAAGATAGTATCCATGACAGGAAAACAAGGACTTCAAAACAAGGGAAGATGGAGAACCTACATCTGGGGCTCAAAGGAAAAAATCAAAGCAAATCCAAATGGATTGAGATTTTAAGGATGAGGGAACTATACCCTCATCTTTTTGTTAATTGAAAGTGATATTTTAGGGTCCAAAAATTTTTAGTGGACAGGAATGATCGAGTGGATCAATAAAATGATCAAAATTAAATTTGTTCTAAATGACTCGAAATCGATGCCAAAACGAATATCTCGTCACCTTGAATCTTACATGGCTCATTTACCTCAAAACCTATATCGTATGCTCCCAATATCGCATTCTGATTGATTTGGAAAACAAGTAAAATTTAAAAAAAGTGGTTACAGCACTAATAGAAAATGGCTAATTAGTTACTAAAAAAACTACTAAAATTTGCATATAAATGACTATTTTTCGTCGATGACCAATATTAGCTAATTTACAGTATCTTATAATGTGACCAAATTTTGGTCATTTTTAGCTTAGTCATTAATTGGTTATCTCAATTTTGTTTTCTAGTTGTATATTTGGTCATTATTTTGGTCATTAATTTAATCATTGATTTAGTCATTAATTTAGTCATTGATTTGATCATTAATTTAGCCATTGATTTTGTGATTAATTTGGTCGTTGTTTTGGTCATTGATTTGGTCATTAATTGTCACAATTGATGACCAAATATACAACAAAATATATGACTATATAATCACCCAAGAAAACCCATTAATGACTAAAGAAATATGGCCAAAATGTTGGTTATGTTATAAGATACTTTAAATTAGCTACTAATATTCATATATATGCAAATTTAGTCATCGTTTGAAACCAATTAATGACCTAAGAAATATGACTAAATTTAGTCATTTTATAAGATACTATAAATTAGCTACTAATAGTCGTATATATGCAAAATTTAGTCGTCATTTATAGTCATAAATTTATCATTTGCAGTAGTCATTTATTCATTATATAAACAACTAATTTAGTAGTTTATATTCAATCATTTACTTTCATTAATAATCATTATAAATGACTAATTTAGTCATATATTCATTTTATTTGTGTTTATCATTAATCAATATAAACTATTTTTTTAATAGTTTTAGATTGATTTTTTTATGGCCTAAATCTACCTCAGGCTAAGAAGGGCAGAATCTAGGGTAACATCAAACCATGCTCAACCTTGTAGCTAGCCCTACAAGGATAGGAGAGGGCTCTCTCTGTAAAAGGAATATTCAATGGAATACAATAAATGGACTGATATTTGGCTAGATAAAATTATGGGAAAAAAAAAGGTTTTAATAATATAAATGAATTAATTTTAGGGATGTGTGGGGATATGAAAAGGACAGTTGAAACTGGGGAATTAAATTCAAGACACAAAGTATTTCATGGGGCAAGATATGCAGGAAACTTAGCAATTTAAATTTAATAAAGGATAGGATGGACAGACTGGTGAGGAGTTGAAAAGGGCACAATAAATGGATAATTTTCAAACAAAATACAAAATATAGAATATGAATGATTTCCCAAGGTAGGGCATGAAAATGGATCCTACCTTTCTATCTTGAAAGCATTCAAAAGGAAATTTTTATGGATGAGAGATGGAACATAACAATTTACATATGAAACGAAGGAAAGAAACGAATGCTAAATCTCATACCACATGGATCCCACAAATCAGAGCTGCATCTCTTAGTAATTCCTGTCAAAATGTACAATGGAGCGCAAAATTTTCTTCCACACTATTCCCCTACTTCTGAGTTTACAGAACTTAGACTTTCAGACTCTTAGACTCTGACTTTTAGACCCATTAATTTGACCATGGTGAGACCCTAGAAACTAATGAGACCCATCCTATGACCTCCTGATATGATTTTGAGAATAAAAGTGACTAATGACTAAAGACCATAGAGAGGAAAATTAGCAAGTACCTCATGAGGGAAAACTGATGAAAAATTACTACCATCAATGAATCCATGACCTAGTGTAATGGTGAAATTTATTGGTATGGGACTCCTAATATGCAAATGCAAAAGAGCAATTTTGATCATTGATGGCAGTATGACTAGACTGACACTAACATTGGTTCCAATGGGGATGGTAGCTCCTTGGAGGTGCCAAGAATGATTGATCTTTGGGAGAGTAGACCAGTGCCTTATCCATTGGGCAATGGAGTCAAAAAATCAAGCTGAAATGCATGACTGAAAACTGACGACTTGACGACACAAATTAACTCACTCGAAAATGACTCAAACAACTTACACATCAAAAATGAAATCAGACCTTCTGTTTTATAGCCTTCAATTCGGGCCCCAAACTGAATGAATGACAACATTACACACTTGCTCTGAAACTATGTTGAAACTAACTAAAACAAAAATGACTTAAGACCTACTTAACTGAAATTAGTACTTATAAAGTTTTTTTAATGGCAGCAGTCCATCAAGATTTGAGGGCTTTAAATCATGATGACAAGCAACTTCCTACTGATGGAATATGTACAATCATGTGTAGTGAGCCTTCCAATGTAACCAATCCAGCAGATGGCTACATACCGAAATTCGGCTCTCACTTTTCTCGAGCAGGTAGAATGATGTACATGTAGGAAACTCACAATAACCACTGAAACCAAGTCTTATGATAATGAGCCAAGCAACATTTATCTTTTCTAATGCTTGCAAAATAATGTCGAAGGGGTCTTGAAAATCCTAAAGCACTAGCTTGTCATGAGATCCAGCAGCAAAAATACAAGTACTCCCTTCATTCTGATCTGAAAGAACAATTGATTGCCGAGTGATAGGAAGGCAGAGAGAGGTATAAGCTTCTACCGTCTGAGTGTTAGCTGTAAATTCCTTGACCATGACAAATTCTGGCATATCATCTCTCTCAAGCTCATATTCCTCAACTTCATGGTCTAGGTCATTCTTAAACAGAAAAAAATCTTCAAGATTATCAAACATGATAGCCTTATTATCTTCATGAAAGAAAATATTATCTGTTTGCTGATCTATAAATCTAATTACAAGACCATCATCATTTTCAAAAGAGGAAGAAGTTTCACCAACACTTCCTTGACCATGTGTGCACTGCAAATCTGATTTATCTTGGGCTGTAACATGACCTTTCAGGAGCTAATCTATCTCACCTTCAGACAAAGGAGATAATACTTTTTGTTTTATTTTTCTCAAACAGTGATTGTCTTCATGAAATAACATTTCAAAACATGAAAAACCTGGATGATAGTCTTTAATTCCCTGATCTTCTGAAATTTGAAAACATTGTTGATCATCTTCATATGACATGGCAATCAAGTTATCATTTATCACTGAGTTTGTTAGCACCCGAATTGGACCCCAGGCTGAAAAAGGGAAAAACAGGGTAACAACTAAACCACACTCAGCCTTGTAGCTAGCCCTACAATGATAGGAGAGGGCTCTCTCAGTGAAAAGGATATTCAATAAAGTGAAATAATAATCTGATGTTAGGCTAGGTAAAATGATGGGGAAAAGGCTTTAAATAAAATAAATGAATTTTCAGGGATGTGTGGGACAAAAATGGTACCTCTGAAACCGGGAATTAAATTAGGACACAGGGTATTTCATGGGGCAAGATAGGCAGGAAACTTAGAAAATAAAAATAAATAAGGATGGGATGGACAGACTGGTGAGGAGCTGAAAAGGGCACAATAAATGGATCCTTTTCAAACAGAAGAAAAACATAGAGCATGAATGATTTCCCAAGGCAGAACATATAAAATGGATTCTACCTTTCTATCTTGAAAGCATTCAAAAAGAAATGTTTATGAATGAGAGATGGAACATAACAATTTACATATGAAACAAAGGAAGAAACAAGCGCTAAATCTCATACCACATGGATCCCACAAATTAGAGTTGCATCTCTTATTAATTCCCTGTCAAACTGTACAATGGAGTGCAAAACGTTTCTTTCCACACTATTTTTCCTACTGCTGAATTACTGACTCTAGCCATTTCAAATGATTTACAATTACAATAAATAAACCGAACTGTGGAACCATAGATCCATGAAAAGAAGAGTTGTTCTAACGGATGAAGAAAAAAATTCTGAATATGGCAAAGAGAACCAACGTTTGCCTCTGAAAACAAGGAACAACAATACATTTTAAACTCTTCGAGAATTCGCTGAAGGAAAAATAGGTAATCCAAGCCTATTTTCCTGCTGTCGTAGATATATCTATTTTATTTTAAGCTCTCTCAGCCCTTTGACTTTCACTTTGCTTTCCTTTATTTTGTTTGGAAAAAACTCACTTTTAATAAAAATACCTTTGAAATAAAAATGAAATGAAATTATATGCTTCCGGTGAAGGGAATTTTTTAAATGAAAGGAGCGAAGGAAAGGAGGCAGGACCTGCATTGCAATCAGAATCAGAAGGGGTGGGAGAGGGAATACAATCATATAATAAAACATTTTAAAATATGCATCACGCTCGTGCCAATCGCAATCGGGATCGGGAGGATTGGGGAGGTGTATCGCATAACACAATATAACATTTCCGACGTGAGGAGAGAAAGGCCCTTTCTAAAATAATTTTGAAACAAAATTTAATTTAACAAAGGGGAAAGGTCTATTTATAATGAACGGGTGGAGATATTACATGGTTGGCCCACAGGTCAATCGGAATCGGAAATCATAGAAGGAGCGGCGGCAAGGTTATATACGAAATCAGCGATTGCGATGGCGCGATTGGATGTGGGTCGTCCAATCGGCGGGGGCAGATCGACGGTTGTGGAATGATCGGAGGGGATCCATCATGGGATACATATCGGAAGTCACAATTGCATTAGATTTTTGGTCGATCGACCAGTCGAAGAATTTTGCAATCAATCGGAGGAGGGAAGGTTGCAATTGATTGGAGAGATGGGATCGGGGAATGTTGTGATCAATCAGAGGAAGAATTATGGGAGCGTTGATTGGATATGGGTCGTCTAATCATCGATTAGATCGATGGCCAACATAACATCGGGCAGATCCAATCGGAGGGACTTACATAATCGCATCGGATTTTTCTTAACGAAGGGCCAATCGGGGCACATTATTAACAATTGCGATTTGCGATGGGAAGGTAGGCGAGGTTACGTAATATGAAACTTTAAATTTTATTATGAAGTTTCAAAAGTATGAAGGGGAAGTAGTTTGGGAACGGCAGGGGGGTATATATATGAACCTTTCAAATGTTTATCATAAGGTTTTCAACGGGGAATGGAGGGGAAGTGGTTTTGGGATGGCAGGGATTATTATAATCCTTGAACTTTATTAAAGGGTGACGGTGGGGAAGTGGTTTTAATCGCACAAGTATTTTTTGGATTTTAATCATGCGACTATGTATTTGGAGGGGGGGGGGGGAAGGGATTTTATTAAAGAAAAATATTAAACTTTAATAATACAAATTTTAAAGGGAAAAATGGGAAATAGGGGGTATATGAGGATATAGGGACTTTTACTTCACTTAAGCATAAATTTCAATCCAGAAGTCAGTTTTAAGAGTGCAGTATACCATTGGAAAGATCTTTCCAGGATATTTTTGATAGATCTACTTGGAAGATGATTTGGCACTGAACATGCTATGGAAAACTTCTCTGAAGGCATGGACATCACTTTGTGGAGATAACAGCTTCTTAATTGTGACTTATTTCATATGAGGACATGAAATTACATAATGAATGATAATAAAGGAAAAATATCATGTTTTCACCTCAAAACATGGTTTTGAGGTGAAAATTACATCAAGCTGAATAAAATGTCTCTTTGATCTTCCAGGTGCTGTGACTTTGAATTTATTGACTTCCTCATGACCTTGCTGATATTATTGACATTTGACTTATTAATTTGACCATGGTGACACCCTAGAAACTAATGAGACCCATCCTATAACCTAATAATATGATTTTGAGAATGAAAGTGACTAATGACTAAAGGCCATAGAAAGGAAAATCAACAAGTACCTTATGAGGGAAAACTGATAAAAAATTACTACCACCAATGAATCCATGACCTAGCGGAATGGTGAAATTTATTCGGTATGAGACACTTAATATGAAAATGCAAAAGAGAAGTTTTGATCACTGATGGAAGTATGACTAGACTAACACTAACATTGGCTCCAATGGGGATGGTAGCTCCTTGGAGGTGCCAAGAACACTGTAGGCCAAGTAGCCTTATCCATTGGGCATGGAGTAAAAAATGTTGAAAACTGACACAAATGTAAACTGAATCTGACTCTAGACTAAGACTGAAGACTGAAATAAAACCAAACCATACACATATCATCCAAGTTTTATAGCCTTCGCCTCAGGCCCCAAACTGAATGAATGGCGACAATAGACAATTTCTTGACTCTAGACTAAGACTGAAAACTGAAATAAAACCAAACCATACACATATCATCCAAGTTTTATAGCCTTCACCTCAGGCCCCAAACTTGAATGACTTTGCATTTTGAACTTTGATTTTAGAAAAATAAAATGGTATATACAATGATGATGAGATAGATTTTGATCCATGTCTTCAACAATGGTAGTGCTTCAATAGCCTACCATTTACAGCTCCTTCAGGACGATCCTGGCCATCCATTTCTGAAAGCAAGAAGGCATTCTGACCCCTATATGTTGTAATTTTGTATGGTCCCTTCCAAAGGTTGTCAAATTTACCATGCTTCCCTTTTTCTTCATTTCTTGCATCCCATTTAAACACTACATCATCCAACTGAAACTTTTCTGCTTTAGTCTTCCTGTCATAGATCTTTTTAATCTTTTCCTGCAACTGACTCATTTTCTATGACACTTCTTCTCTTGTTTGTTGAAGGTGGATCATCTGGTTGATTCTTCGTTGGTTGTCATCATCTTCACTGCCAACTTCTTGTAATAATCTCATAACTAGAACCGTAAGAGAAGTAGGAAAGACAGCATCAGTACCATAAACCAGCTCAAAAGGTGACATACTTATTGATTTTTTACTGCTGACTCTGTCTGCCCATAGTGCGTTGATAAGCTTTCGGTGCCAATTTCTTTTGTTTGCCTCCAACATTTTCTTAATTATATTGATTAGTGATTTGTTCGATGACTCTGCCAGGCCGTTGCCTTGTGGATAATACGTTGTTGAATGGCCTAGCATGATGTTGTATTTATCACAGAAATTGATCATTTTCTTTGATCTGAACGCAGCTGCATTATCTGTCACAATTTTACATGGGCAACCAAAATGAGATAAAATATTTGATTCCAGGAATTGAATAATTACTGTGTCATTCGCTTGCTTGGCAGGGATGGCCTCGATCCATTTCGTGAAATAATCTGTCCCAGTCAATATCCATCGATGTTGTGCTAAGGACGCGGGATGTATTTCTCCAATAAAATCGAGCCCCCACTGCTGAAAGGGCGCGTTCACTGAAATAGGTTTCAAAGGAAGTGGAAGCAATTTCTTCTTCCCTTGGAAAATTTGACATTCATGACAATTCATCACTGTTTTATATAAATCAGAAAATAATGTGGGCCAATAATACCTGGCTCTCAATACCTTGTTCGCTGTAGTTTTCCAAAACAGGTGACCACCACAGTCACCTTTATGGAAATCGTGCATTACCTTCTGAGCTTCTTCTTCAACCAGGAAATTTAGCAAAATGCCTCCCGGATCCTTCCAAAACAGAGCACTGTTCAAAATGCAATATTTTGCAGATTTAAGCTTCAAAGATCTACCTTTACTCTTAGACATGCCTAGAGGAGGTGACAGGTGCTGAAGAACATACACAATATCTGAATACCAAGGGGACCGCAGAAAAATATCTGAAATAGGAACCAGCAAACCTTCATTTTCCTCTTTCGATATTGCTGAAATGAGGTTTATATCTAAGGCACGCAGATTTGATTGGGCCATCAATTTCACCAAACCTTGGCCTTTGATCAATTTCGTGGGCTTGATCTCCAGATCATACTCCAACATAGCTGCTATCCATTTGCCTCTTCGACCTTCTGGATTAGTTTGCATGAGCACATCCTTGACTGTTGCGTTAGGGACATATGCTATAGTGTGTGAATGTAGAATATAGACCCTAAAATATTTCAATGCCTTGACAAGAGCCAATGCCTGCTTTTCAATAATATTATATCTTAAAGCAGCATCTCTAATAGTCCTACTGAAAAAGGCAATTGGCTTTTCTACTTCATCTCTCTTTTGCATTAAAACAGCAGCCATAGTATGCTCAGATGCAAACGAAAATATAATAAAATCATGAGTATAGTCGGGACTGATCAGAACTGGGGCATTAGACAAAGCAAACTTTACCAGATTGAATGATTTAATAGCTTCTTCACTCCACTTAATCGTGCTGTATTTTTTCAACATATTGGTCATTTCTCTCAAATGCTTAGCTAGATTAGGTATAAATATGTGCAAAAAATTCATCTTACCATTAAAGGCCTGAATCTCTTTCTTGTTCCGCGGAAGATCTATGAGCTGGATTGCCTCCACTCTGGTTGGATCTATGCGGATGCCATCTTTAGAGATGATGTGCCCAAGCAATTTTCCCTCATCCATGGCAAAAAGGCTCTTTTTGGGATTGAGAGAAATCCCAAACTTTCTGCAACGCTGAAAAACCACTCTTAGATGGTGCAAATTCTCATCATCTGAACCTGAAAACACTGTCAAATCATCCAAATAAACAACAAGAAAAACGTCTTTTTCATTTGCAAAAGCAATGTCCATTGCATGCTGGAAGGTGGCTCCAGCGTTCTTCAGTCCAAAGGGCATCTTGGCATACTGGAAGGTTCCCCAGGGTGTTGTGAAGGCAGTTTTATCTTGGTCCTTCTCATGCACCAAGATCTTATTGTAGCCTGAGCAGCCATCAAGTAGTGACATCCTAGATGCTCCAACTACTCTCTACAGAATATGGTCCATTTTCGGAAGTGGGTAATTATCCTTTAAGGATGCCTTATTCAAGTTCCGAAAGTCAATACACAGTCTTATTTCTCCAGTCTTTTTACGCACTGGGACCAAATTCGAAATCCAATCAAAAAATCTAATAGGAACTATGATTCCTGCTTTGTACAACCTGTTTACCTCCTTTTCAATTGATGGCAGCAGCTTTGGATTGATTCTTCTCAGCTTCTGTCTGAAAGGCTTCTGATCCGGCTTGATAGGAATTGTATGCTGAATTATGTTCTTATCATACACTTTCAAATCTGAATAATCCCATGCAAATACATCAGAAAATTCAGAAAGAAATTTAACATACTTCTCCTTTACCTCAGGGGATAATGCCTTTGATAATTTGACAAACTTGGGCTGATCAGCTGTTCCAATATTCACATCTTCAACTCCTTTCTCTGTGGGCACCAAGCTTGGTTTCTTTGCGACATCATCCTGATCAAAAAGCTCCTCTAGAGGTATGATACCTCTAGGAATTACATTATCCTTTAACTGCAATATGTCCATCTGGTTTGCTTCCAACTCCTGATCATCAACCTCATACTCACCCTCTATGGGAGTGTCTTTGAATTTTCCCTCACCCTGCAAAAATGCATTAATCTCATTATCATCCCAAAATACTTGCCAATACCTTAAATTTTTCGAACAACAGGCCTATGTTTGACATAGATTTCAAACTTATTGCTGGAGTTCATCGGAATCTTCAAGTTACTTGCAGTAGTGGCAAGATAATCAGCAATAATGTTCTGCATCCTGGGCACTGCTGTCAAAGTATACTCTGGGAATGTTTTCAAAATGTCCAAGACTGCATTTCTGTATGCTCTCAATCTTGGATGTTTTGCTTGATATTCTCCCTTCACCTGTTTGATTATCAATTCGGAGTCGCCATACACATAAATCCTTTTTGCATTCAACTTCTTCAAAATTTTGAGACCTACAATCAAATCCTCATATTCTGCTTCATTGTTAGAGCAATCAAAAGCTAGCTTATAAGCACAAACTCTAACATTACTTGGAACCTTCTCAGGTTGAAAAACAAGGCTCCTAATCCATATTCCAATGCCAGCTCCATCCTTACCAACAGGTCCATCAAAATCCATACTCCACAGGCCTTCTTCTTCTTCTCGAAGATGCTGGAAATTTGTTTCTTTCTCTTCTTTACCTTGACTGATTTCTGGCTGGTCATTGTCACTTTTCTGCTGGCAGGCAAGAGGTTCAGAAGTGTTTGCTGCTTTGTCCTTTTCCTGTTTGAGGACCTTTATGAAATTCTCTGAAATCTCAGGTATTTCATTCACTTGTACCAATTGAACATTCTCATCATTTAAACCACCATCAGAATACAAGACAAAAGACTCTAAGTCTGTATGGACAGCATTAAAGGGATGATTTACAGGCTTGTCTTTGTTGGTAATCATATATTTCATTTTCTTTTCCCTATATAACTTCCTCAACTAGCCAAATATAGGGATAGTGGCATAAGAGAAGTCCAGCTGCATGGTTCCCTTAATTTTTTCACCCCAAGACCTAGATAGAAGCATTCCAAACCTTGGTGGGACATCAGCAACAACTACATTTGTTGAGCCCCAAGATTGTGCTTTCTTTCATCTTACTTTACCTCATTTTCCTTTGTCCATTGTTATCCCAGACCCAAATGATCAATGAAATTAGTTAAAATTACTTTTAGAATGATTAACATGGCTAACTTGCTAAGTTTTGTGATTTTGTCATTGTAATGCATTTTGACCGGAACTAGCTGCAGAATGCAGACATTCCGTAGCTAACCGGCAATTCTGCAGCTATCTTCACGTTCAAGCATGTTCCAGGTGTCCTCTCAGGAAAAGCCACACATGGGTATATTCCACGTTATGTCCTCATTGTTCGTTGCTCACCATGAAGAAGGAACCGAATTCTGGACGTGGTTTTGGTACGTGGGAACTCATTCAAGGAGGCAGACTTCTAATAGGACTGTCCTAGTCCAGATGTCCTTTTTCTCTTTACGCTGCCATCTTTAGAGTCCTAGTACGATTTTGATAAGGAAAGACAATGATCCCCGTATTGTTGCAAGTTCTGTTATGTAGATTTGTTATAAAAGCACTCGGGAAACCGAGAGACAGGCTCTAGATTTTGCTTAGATTTCATGTATTGACTGCTATATTTCTGAAGACCGAGACTACTCTGTTTCAAGTTATTTTCCTTTAATGAAGAAGACAGCATTGCTTTGAATGCGTTGAGTTGATTTTGAGTTAGATTCCGTCTGGTGGTAGAGGGCCCCTGCCTCCTGCACGGCTTTACTTTCGTAATCTAGATAAGTATCTTAGTCGTTTTCACGTTTTTGAAGTTTGAGTTCATATTTAATTTCATTAGCCACTATAGCTATACTTGTTCTAAGAAACTCTTCCAAAAGAAGAAACTCTTCCAAAAGATCATGATAATGAATGAGAAATGGCTGTAGTGTTGTAGGATTTATTTGTAATTTCTTTTGTTCATTATCACAGTTGAACTTATACTAAGCAAACTCTTCCAAAAAATCCTTATGATGTCTAAGGCATGACTGTGATACTGAATGTTTCAGTTGTTTGTTTGCACTAAGTAGCATAGTTGATCTTACTCTTAAAACGCTCTTCCAAAATATCATAATGATGGGTAGGAGATAGTTGTGATGTCTTAGTTTTTAAATTGCTTTCAGTCTTTATGTTTGCATTTGCACCGAATTGTACAGCCAAAATTGTTCTAGCAAGCTCTTCCAAAATACCATTCATGATGGACAAAACAGGCTGTAGAATCCCATAGATTAATGCATGATAACTTAGTTAGGGTACTCCGAAGTCAAATTGCATTCAATTCATGCTCTGTTATTTTGTTTTAAGTTTGATAATGGCTTGTTAGTTCAGCATTGTTTTAGACTAGTGACATCTTAGTTCAGTTTTAGCTTAGCTCATTGTATTTTCATTCCACATTTAGTTGTCATCCATTGCATATTAGATTACATTAGTTGTTAAACTTAAACAATACGGCCTTCATTATTTACAAAATCTCTTTTGTTCCAAATCTATAATTGACTCATAACCATCTGAACAGAAGACAGTATCATCCCAAGGCCTGAATTACTTTTGCAACTTCTTTACCACTTCATAAACAAAGCCTTTCCTCAAAATACTACTTTAAAAAGAAATCCATAACTTTTGAATAAGGTTTAGTGATGTTAAACTAAGTTGCAGAATAGAATTAGGAGCTAGTCTTAGAGTAGAGATCTTATGATGTTAACAATATTTTTCTCCAAATATGTTTCAACAAATCTTTAATCATGGATAAAATGTTGTATCATTATAAGCTGATTGTTTAATTGTTTAGTTAGGAGAATTTGTATACTTAGCTGACCATTTCTCAAGCTCTCCCAAAATACCTTTGATGAAAGAATTGGACAAGTTAAGTTTATGTTGTGATTCATTTTCTTGAAGTCATTATCAAGCTTTGTATTCTGCTTAGTCATAGTTTAGGTTTGATTCTGTTTCGGTATTTGCATTTGCATTTGTCATTTTTCATCAACCAATTAGGCTTCACTCTGTTTTAACTAGTAGCTTCTTTCCACTAGCTTTTTAGTCATTTTCCTTGTGAACATAAAAACCATCAAAAGACCAAAAACATCATAAATCATCATAAAAGACCAAAAACATCATAAAACACTAAACACAACGCATTAGTCCCTTAAGTTTTGCACCCCAAAACCTAGATAGAAGCATTCCAAACCTTGGTGGGACATCAGCAATAACTACATCCATCAAGACATTCTTTTCCAGAATCTGATCTAAAGACACTACCAAATCTTTAATTAAACCAATACAGTGGACCCTACTTGAGTCGAAGGAATACAAGTCATGATATTTACGAGTGATGTCAAGGCCTAGATTTTCCATGACAGCTTTGGGCATCAAATTATGTGAGGCCCCGGAGTCCAACATAGCATTATGCAGGGTAAACTCATGTACTCTAAGACTCAAGTAAAAAGGAGGGACTTCATTTTCTTCAGATTCTTCTGTGGCTAGACCAAAAATAAGTTCAGGTTATTCATCTTCTACATTGACCATATCAGAGACAGAATCTATTTGCAAGACTTTGGACACCTGAGTTTTATACACACTATTCTTTACCAACTCTGTGAGGGGCATAAACACTTTTAACTTAGAAATTTCATTTTCCAGATTAAAGGAGGGAGCTTTCTTTACCTCTTTAATGGGTGGGTATTTCTTCTCTATTGGCTCCTTTACTATGTTCTGCTGGTACTTTTTGTTTGCTGTATTAGCAACTGCAGGTGCTTTGCTAGAGGAAGGATCAGCCGGCTCCTTAGCTTTCTTCTGTGCATCATTTTTCATTTGGATTTTCTTTCTCTTTTGAATGGGGCTGATTGTAACCTCTCTGTTCCTTAAATAGTACTGCCTTTGCTGAGTCGACAGAGCGTTCATATACCCTCTCTGATAGTCATCAGACTCCTCTTCGAGTACTGTATCATTGGCCAAAATGAAATTTTGGTCTTTTTGAATGTCTGGATTCGCCACTGTGTATTCTTCATCTTCTGTAAGGAAAATGGGCGCACCACCAGTCGTGAAAAAGTGATTAGCCTCAATCACAGGATCATCATCATTTGAATCTGTCCCTTGCACGTAGTTTTGCTGCAAAGGATTTTTAATCTGCTACAGTGGTGGCACAACTTGGTCCTGCGTTCTTTGCTCTCTCTGTTTAATTCTGAATTGCGGCTGCTGTCCTCTGAAATTCAGATTTCTTATTTGAGGCTCAGGTCTATCTGCAATGGTTAACCTATCAACCATTTTTTCCACTGTTCTGATCAGAGTGTCAATTTTACTGTCTGAAGTAGAGGCCTCCTCTTTTATTGTGACTCTTTTCTCGGCTCTGGCTCGTGCTCTTTTAGCCAGCAGATTAGCTTCAACGTTTACCGCTATCTTCTGCATGTCTTCAAGTGAAGACAGATCTCTTTCATGCAGCTGATATGCCATGTCCGCATCAAAACCGTCGGGAAATTTCAAAAATGCTAGTCCCACAGGAGGTTTCAAATTAGCTGGAATAGCATTATATACAACATTGAATCTTAAACAATAATGCTACACGGTTTCACCCACATTCCTCTTAATGTTCTCATACTCAGACAGGATTTGAAGTGGTTCTTTTTTACCTCCCACCGGTCCAGGAACTGAGTGTGAAATTCCTGCAAAGTGCGAATTGTGCCTGGCGGTAAGGCTCTAAACCACTTTCTGACTTCGCCTCCGAAAATTTGAACAAACAGCCTTGTCGTTACATTCTCCGCTTCTACCTCATGCAAATCAAAAAATTCATTCATTTTATCAACATGCTGCTGATCCATAATGCTCTGAGTGGCAACAAAGATTGGAATTTTACTCTGATAGTCAGCAAACATATCATTGAGGACCTGGGGTAAGACCAGAGGTGCATACCTGGCAGCCATAACTCTGGGTGGATTTAAGACAGGGTTTGTAGGATTTGAGGGAGGTGTTAATGGAGGAGATGATAATTGGGAATTGACTGATGGGAATACTGATGAATTGGGAGGAGGGAATTTCATTCCTGATGATTATGAAGGCTCAGGGATATTAGTTAGAGTGATGGACTGAGGAGAATTCAAAATATAATCGTTAATGGAGGTATTTTCTCTTTGGACTTCAATATCTACAAGGAAATCAGGATCTAAAACTGTATCATCAATGTCATTTTCAGACTTATTCCTAAATAAAGAAAGCTCAAAATTCTCGTCAAAGGAAAGATATTCTACAAAAAACCATTCACTGGGCCAAGTATAGGATCTGAAGACGGGTTTGGGGCTTAATGATCCTTCTTGTATTCTGAAAATTCTTGGTATAAGATTTGGATTTTCAAACACAGGGGGAGGATTTGGATCTGGATTAGCCCTGGTGTATCTTCTTGAAGCCAGTGTGGTCGAATTTCTATTTTACAAAAATCTTATTTTGCAGCCTAGCAAAAATCTGAACGTCATCTTTCAAAAGTCTGGAATTATTTGATGTACTGGGTCAAATCTTGCAAGTCAGATGTTATGTTTATAAAACTAGACCGGAGGTTGACTGAAGCAACATTTATCTACTTATGCACTTGCAAAGAAATGTGCATTTCGAAGGCTACTTGGCATAACTTCAGGCTCCATCTGTAGTTTATAAAACAAATAACACTAACAAAAAAACAATCTTGAACAGTTTCCCCAGCGGAGTCGCCAGAGATGTTAGCACCTGAATTGGACCCCAGGCTGTAAAAGGCAAATCAGGGTAACAACTAAACCACGCTCAGCCTTGCAACTAGCCCTACAAGGACAGGAGAGGGCTCTCTCTGTGAAAGAATATTCAAAGGAATACAATAAATAGACTAATATTAGGCTAGATAAAATGGTGGGAAAATGGTTTAATAAAATGAATGAATGAATTAATTAATTTCAGGGATGTGTGGGATATAAAGGGACAGTTGAAACCGGGAATTAAATTAGGACACAGGGTATATCATGGGGCAATATAGGCAGGAAAATTAGCAATTAAAATTTAATGAGGATGGGATGGAAAGACTGGTGTGGAGCTGAAAATGGCATAATAAATGGAACCCTTTCAAACAGAAAAAAAAATACAGAGTATGAATGATTTCCCAAGGTAGAGCATATAAAATGGATTCTACCTTTCTATCTTGAAGCATTCAAAGGAAATGTTTATGGATGAATGAGACACATAAAAATTCACATATGAAACAAAGAAGAAAAACAAATGCTAACTCTCATACCACATGGATCCCACAAATCAGAGCTGCATCTCTTATTAATTCTTGTCAAACTGTACAATGTAGCGCAGAGATGTTCTTCCACACTATTCCCCTACTTTCTGAGTTACTGACTGCTTACAAATGATTCATAATTACAATAAATATACTAAAATGTGGGAACCTAGATCCATGAAAAGAAGAGATGTTATAACAGCTGAAGAACTGAAATACAACCATAGCAAAGAAATACAACAATCTGCCCCTGAAAATAAGGGACAACATTGCATTTGACCACTTGGAGATTTTGCTGAAATAGGTAATTCGATGAACATATTTCCTATTTTGCTGCTGCTGTAACAATATTTGTTTTGAATAAGATTTTGGCCCTTTGACTGTCGTTTTTCTTTCCACTATTTCTTTTGAAGAGAACTAACCTTTATAAAATATTTTGGAAAAATGAAATGAAATTATGCCTCGGTGAAGGGAAAATTAAATTTCAAATGGGAAAAAGGGAAGGGAAGGAGGTGGAAATCATATTAAAATCGCAATCGCAATAGACAGGGTGGAGATATAATATATAACAAACACATTGTGATATGGCGCCATCATAGTCGGAATCGGAAGGACCGGGGAAGGGGATATAATATAATAAACAATTTGAAAATAGTGAAATTGCAATCAGAGCTTCGGGGAATAGGAAGGATAACAAAAATCTTCCGATGCGATTTGGGGATGTGGAACCGGAGGGAAAAAACTTTGTAATAATGAAATAATAGAAATTTTAACCTTTACAAAGGAAAATGACTCTTTTTAATGAATGGGCGGAAGGTTTAAGTGGTTGGGCCGGGGGTTAATCGCAATCAGAAATCAGAGGGGAGCGGAGTGACACATATGGGGAATGCCGATTGCGATGGCCTGATTAGCTGTGGGCCGTCCGATCGGCAGGGAAGATCGACAGTGATGGTGTAATTGGAGGGTGTCGGCTATACAATCGCATCCGAGCATAAGGGATTTGTGATGCGATCGGAGGAGGGGCTGCGATTAATTATGGGCCGTCGGATCGGCGGGGACAGATCAACGGTGGGGACATCAATCGGAGGTTTCAATCGGAGGGAGACTTATGGAAGCGCCGATTGCGATGGCGCGATTGGATGTGGGCCATCTGATCGGCGGGGGCAGTCAAGGGTCGGATATCAATCAGAGGTTTCAATCGGGGGAGCGGATCGAAAGTTGCGATCAATCGGAGGAAAGGCGCAAGACTTTGTGATGCGATATAAAGGGGATGAACCTTTGGGTCAGGGTTTTATATGATATAAAACTTTATAATAAATTTTCATCACAATGTATGGTGGGGAAGTGGTTGGGAACAATGGGACTTTATAATATAAAGCTTTTTATTATAAAGTTTCAATGGAGTATGGAGGGGAAGTGGTTTTAATCGCATAAGTGTTTTTCAATGATTATAATGTGATTATGTAATTGGAGGGTGGGGGGAAAGGGATTTTACTAAAGAAAAATATTAAACTTTAATAATAAAAAGTTTAAAGGGAAAAATGGGAAATAGGGTATATGAGGATATAGGGACTTTTACTTCACTTAAGCATAAATTTCAATCCAGAAGTCAGTTTTGAGAGTGTAGTATACGGTTGGAAAGCTCTTTCCGGGATATTTTTTATGAAACTGATTGGAGGATGATTTGGCACTAAACATGCTATGGAAAACTCTTGTGAAGGTAGGGACATCACTTTTTGGAGATAGCACCTTTCTGAATTGTGACTTATTACATATGATGATATAAAATTACATAATGAATAATAATAAAGGCAAAATAAACTGAATAAAATGTCTCTCTGATTCTTCCTGGTGCTGTGACTTTGAGCTTATTGGCTTCCACATGACCTTGTTGATATTATTAACATTTGACTCATTAATTTGACCATGGTCAGACCATAGAAACTAATGAGACCCATCCTATGACCTAGTGATATGATTTTGAGAATAAAAGTGACTAATGAATAAAGACCATAGAAAGGAAAATCGGCAAGTACCTCATGAGGGACAAGTGATAAAAATTACTACCATCAATGAATCCATGACCTAGCAGAATGGTGAAATTTATTCGGTATGAGACACCTAATATGCAAATGCAAAAGAGCAGTTTTGATCGCTGATGGCAGTATGACTAGACTGACATTAACAATAGGAAATTGTCGTAAAATCTTCATTTCCTTGATAGGATAAATTGTTTTTGAAATCCTCGTTTTTCCTTCAAACGTGAAATTGTTGTTTGTATTCTTTGTTTCTTGAAAGTAAAAAGCATTTAAATTATTGATCTAGTGCACCTAGTTTATTTTCCTACATTCATGACATTAAGGAAACTGAAAAGAAAAACTTGCATTTGCATGTAGGATTGTGTGTGTTTTGCAAAAGGAACATTAGGAAATCTGCATTTAATTTTTGATTCATTGATTTTGATTTTGTTCATTTATTTGTTTTCTCACGAACTATTTGCTCTCTTCCCTTAGTAGCTAGGTTCTTCATTTAAAAAGATGAAATTGAAAGTTTGTTTATCATTCTTAGCTTTCATTTTAGGAATTTCATTTACATCGTTGCAGTGAAATTGAAAGGAAAATTTTTAAGCAAGATAAACATAAAATAAATCTCAATTTACTTAATAATGCATTGGAACCATAACGATAACATTTAGAAGGTCTAGGCTACAGACGTGTTCCGGTGTCATAAAACATAACAGCTATCGTTAACTTGTCTGCGATACATTCTGAGTGTGACACCTCACTCCATGTACGTAAGTATATCATAGCTCGTGCACGTACTTTCAGGTATATCAAACGGTTTTACAGTACGATAAGTATAAAGGGGTGCTCTCACTGTGTGGTTTCGCATTAGACAGCACTAGTACAGACTTGGGCCTCCACGTTCCTTCATGTATATTTAGGAGGACACATTTTAGGTGCTATCCATCCATAGTGAACCGAGTCGGCCGCCTTGAAATTGTGATACATCGAACACAGCATTCGGGAATATTACCTGCCCGTACTTCTTGGTTCGCCAGGAGGTATTCTGCAGTTCACAGTTTCTTGGTAAACCCTTTTGCCTAGTATTACCCTCTTTTTGTTTATTTGTTTTTTGGTTAAAATAAATCACTAATCGTGGAAGAAAAAAATCCTATCCCCCGTCGTTCGCGTAGATTAGCTTTAAAACCACCTTTACCACCAGAAGCTACTTCTAGTAGGTGAAGGCGATCACGATCTGCTGAATCAAGTACAATTCGTACCTTTGGTGAAACATCATCTTTTAAACTAGAGCTAGCTCAATTTTTTTCCACACATCCTGGTTCTTTTACTGTCATTGAAATGGAGTCTTCATAGTTACTCATGGTCGCGATCCATTCAATCGCTCAGACCATACCTCCCGAACCTGACGTTGTTCAACTGGAAGTTGATCCGGATCCCATTATGTTTTAGGGGGCACCTGTTATTCGTCAAACTGGACATCATCCCTAGGAACAATGAAATAGGGTCTATCATCCCCTTATATTTTAGTAGCTATATTCCCTAAGTGGAGAAAATCTTGATCCCGAAGTCGAACAACCGGAATTTGTTCCTATATTGGTCACTCAAAAATATATTGTAGCCATTGAGTCTCCCATATCATGTAGTCAACCCCCTAAAATATACTTCAGGCCTGACGGTGAAGTTCTTCCACCTTAGTATGATTTAGATTGAAGAAATATCACAAGACGAGACACCTTTAACTCCAACTCATTTTCGGTAGGAGAGTTACCTGTACTAGTCTTTTCCTCAATCATCTTCCTCTACTTTTATTGATCCTGTTTCACTTCGAGTTCCTATAGATTCTATAGGATATAAACTAGGTCATTTGATGGCCAAGATAACATCCCATACTAAACCATCTATTTCAACTATGAAAACATCTACTGTTGCTTCATCTTCGATGTTTTGTCCATTGAGTTCACCCATGTCATCATTTGGAATCCTATCTAGTTCCTCCTTTATGAGTATTGAATGTCTTGATCATTTATTCACATCTTCAGTGGAATATCAAGCTGATCCCATCAGTTATTCTCCTTGGTGGCCGGTGACTTCATATAAATTACCCTCTGAAATTCGAAAATTCAATGAAAACCCTGGAGAAGACTCGTCAACGCATGTTATAACTTATCATTTGTGGTGCTCATCAAACTCCTTAAATGATGACTCTGTTAGACTACGTCTTTTCCAGCACACACTCACTAGTCCAACTACAGAATGAGGATGGTTCTTTTTCTGTGTCAACCTCGTTAAAAAATGAAACAGAGTTATGAGGATAGTTCTTTTTTCTTGTGTCAACCTCATTAAAAAATGAAACAAGTGCCTATGAGGATGTTTCTTTTCCTATGTCAACCTCGTTAAAAAATGAAACAGATTATGAGTATGGTTATTTTCCTGTGTCAACCTCATTAAAAAATGAAACAGATTATGAGAATGGTTATTTTTGCTGTGTCAACCTCATTAAAAAATGAAACAGGTCATGGGCATAGTTCTTTTCTTGTGTCAAGATCGCTAAAAAATGAAACAAATCCTCTCCTAATTACGACGAGTCTTCCATCTGATCTCGTAAATGAACCTTCATTCCATCCAGCTATTAGTAACTAGTAGTTTACTTAGGTGAATGAAATGAAGCTTGGGGGGCATCTTCTCTTGCAGGGGGGATTCGACATGTGCTCTTGCAGGGGGTATTCAAAACATTCTTACTTATTGCACCCAATCAACTGCAAAGTTCCGAGGTAAAAACAGGTTCAGAGCTCCAAAATGCAGATGGTAAAAGTGAATGATAAAACTATTTTATTTAGTCAATTAATTGTTTGCAATGAATATTTATTGCTGTGACTATGGTTTTATTATATTTTTATAATGAAATAGGTATTTTTAATCCATTTTATGTTGTTCTGAACAAGTCTTACAACTAATGAACAGATTAGTGGTGCAGATTTATTTCAAGAATGATTTGACCACAAAGCATACTTTTTCTCCTTATTTTTCGAGCTTTGTTAAAAATGAAAAAGGATTTGAAGCACAGTTTTATCTCTTTTTCGAGCTTCGATAACAGCGAAAAAGGAACCCCTGGAGTCTTCTTTCAGCTTTTTTTAGACTCTGATAATGTGAAAATATTGCCGAGCACTTGCCTTTTCGAGCTCATTAAAGTAAATGAATCGATATCTACTCAGTATAATTTTAACCCTTTTCCAGACTAAGATAGATTATTTACGAAAAAGGAATACCTTGTTTAAACATGACCAAAGAGGTTCTCTTAGATATTGTTTTACACTTTTTTGGATCTGGGTGACAAATTTACGAAAAAGTAATTTTTGGAGTTCTCTTTTGTCCTCATTTTTAGACTCTCTAAATATGAAAAAGGACCGGGCTATCACTGTTGTTAAGCTCGTTAAAACATAAAATAGTGACGGGCTTGTCGATCATGGAAAGAATCAAGTTTCATTCATCTCTAGACTCGTTAAATTATTAAATAGCGATGTGTTATTCGCCCGAAGGGTTGAATTATAGATCAAGCAAATGTTATCCTCCTCAAGCTTCTTAAAAAATAAAGAGGTACTGGTCGACAAATAACCGGGGAAAATTTCAGAAAAGTGAGAAAAGTTTATTTTTGGTAGCAAGTCGCTCTTGAACATGAAACTTCTTTCACTCCATGTCCGTGACTGTTTGGGTTGGGTAATCATATTGATGATTCATTCACACCTATGGTTCATGATACCTTCACTTTAGTTTTGGGTCAATGCTACCAACTCATCATGGTGTCGCCGATATGTTCAAGAGAAATCATCCAGTGATTAAAAACCCATCCATCTGCAATACTCGTAAACCTTCATTTTCATGACCGTCATCCCTGAAAATTGCTATATCAAGTCATACCCTTGTCTCCGAAATCAGTAACTCCTATTTTGAAATAAGGTGACTTCCTATCGAAAAAAAATCAATATCCAGGAAGTTCACTTAGAAACATCAGATTCCAGTACCATGAGGCCTGTTACAGCATCGACAAGATCCTCGCTTCCAGACCTTTGACCGAAAGATTTTGTTTGGAATTCGACATCGAATCTTCTATTCACGCCTTATGAAATCATGTACTGCAGTACCTTGAGGGCCATTGACATTAATGGTGGTTCTCTCACGTTTGTTAACAGCTCACATCATTGGATGGTAATCAAATGATGTCTTTCCATGTTTGACTACAAATCATATATTCGCATGGCTAGACTTGTACCCGAATGATCAAGTGAACGAGCTAAGAAGACCCAGATCTAGTTTCATCCATCAGGGCTGTGATTTTAGGATTTTTGTACACATCATATATACGCTGACCTTACATATAGATTATCATCCAAACATGGGCCTATATCTGTAGGCATGTCTGCATCTGGGCAACATTCCAATGTAGACGACTTTCTGAATTATGTACATATTATTAGATTTTTTATGTGCTGAGCATGGGAATGCCTACCCTCAGCAATTATGATCAAAAGAGGATATATCATGATGTAATGTATTGTAATATTGATGTAGGTGACCACTCCACTTCGTTTTCAAACTCATCACATTATAAAGGAATATCAATCAAATGTTCTTCTTATTTGGATATCATGATTTAGGGGGAAATTGTCATAGGTCAATTTGGGCACCATTCCTAATGACCTGGTTAACTGGGCATCATCTCTAGGACCAATTATCAAGGGTCTATCATTTCCTATCATTTCAGTTGCTACATGACCTAAGACAAGAAACAAGACAAATCAAGCAAGACTTTCATCAAGCAAAGGTTTCCATGGTTTGAATCTTATTATTTAGCATATGAGACTTCACCAACGTAGGCTCTAAGGGGCCTAATAACATTGCATATGTAGGTATCCCCATGCAAGGCTGCTCTGCAAGGCACTTCCCCACATTCACAGGTGCGTTGGTCACATTGGGAGCGAAATTCTCATTGTTCCAGAATCTCCACTTGGCCAGTGCCTTCTAGAAGAGTTCAAATGTGTCAAGTTTCAGATCCAAGTGTCCATTTTAAATCTACGTGAATGGAAACATGTCTTGCCTATTTTTGGAAATTTATTGATTGAAAAACAACCTACAGTTCATCTATAAAATGAATACAAATCTAAGTGTTTGGAAAGGGGATAATTTGAGTAGAGAAATGCTAGAGGATTTTCAATTGAGAGCTAGATTTGTGAAGCTGATGCTCGAGAGATTTATACTATGATGAGGCTCGGGAAGGATGCTGGAAGGTCACTTCAAATCAGTCACTAGGTTGTAACCTCTCCTTCTATCATCAATAAAGAGTACTTCTTATTTTTCCCTACATGCATCTGTATTATCTTTGATTTTACATATTGTAAGATCTTGGTTGATGTATGTGGTTTATGCTTTAATGATTTAGCTAACTAGCTTGAATAGATATCTATATTATTTCATCTTCTATTGTTTCAATGTTCTTTCTTGCAGGAAGCATTTAGCTCACCAGACCGCTTGAATTTGAAGCTGCAATAGAAGCAACAGAAGGAGCCATTTGGAAGTGATTGAACAAGTAAGCCTCCAATCCTGTCTGTGTATCTATTCTGAGTTAGGAGAAATAGTCGTATAGTATTTCAGCTGTAGTTCTAGACTAGCACCTGTCTAGGGAAGCGTAATTTATCTGTAGATTACAATTCTGGCCCAACACCCCTTCCCCTTCCTCACCTTGGCATCCACAGCACAATCCTCTTTATCCTCATTCTTAGATGAAGATACATCTTTAGTGTTCCTTCTAAACTCCTCCTGCACCAAATCCGACCATATTTGTTCCCAATCTAAATTTTTTCCCTTCCATTGACAAAGTCTTGATAACTGTTCCAATTCTTTGGAAATCTTAGGAGAGCCAAGATCACCAAATCATCATCAGCAACTATTATTCCAACGCTCTTGAGTTCATCCTGGCATTGGACAAACTTTTTTAGATATTTTGGAATGGTGTCGCCCTTTTCCATCTTGATCTTCCTGAGTTTATATTTTAGCTCCAATTTCCTATGGTCGCTGCTGCTTTGGAATAGATCCGTAAAATCATTCCACATTGCATATGGTGTGAATTTACCATGGAGGCTTCAAAAAATGTGGTCTCTTACTCCCTCCAATAGGATCCTCCTCGTATTCACCACTTTCTTTTGCCATGCATCAAGATTTGAAGCATCTGCAACATCGGGTTTAGGAATATCTTTTTCAATGAATTCCTTCAAGCCATTTTCTTCAAGTATTGCCTACATCCCTTCCTTCCAAGAAATATAGTCAAAGCTACCCTCGAGTGCATACTCTAACCTTAAGCCATTGAAATCCATTTAGAACTTGAATCAGCTGTAGCACCAAGAAAGTCTTTTTGCAAATTCGAATTCTATCGAGTCACAAACTCAGCTCCTGCTTCACTTCTTCAATTTCCTGTGCTCTGATACCATGTATAAATGATACAACATGCATATATATCTTGGATTCACCTGATCTAAAAATGTACTAAATTTAAATACTGAATCACTTCTACAAATATTTGCGGAATTAAAAACACAATCGCTAATCACATGAACATGAAGAATGATCAATCACACACAACATAGATAATTTCATGGGGAAAGATTTCTGCTCAAAACCCCACTATATTATATTATATATTTCACAAGGAATCATGAAACAATTACATACAACTCTTCTCACAAGAGTCCTCCTATATTCAACTAATTGTCTTCAGCCTGCCTTGCTCACGCAGTTCATGAGGAATACAACCCCTATTCATAAGGAATTCTATCCTTCCTACATTTCTTTGAGTATCATGGGTATCCTATGGTGTTTTAACTACACCTGGGTACCCTTCTAATATCACAACTGATAGTCACACTTCCCTTTAGTTTGTCTAATTGTTTATGCAAATGTTTTGGTACTCCTTGATCTACTAGATAGCTAATTTTTAAGATTATTATGTATTGGATTTCATTTTTTTTCCTCTTGATCATCTGCAGGTATTCATGTGCCATCATTAGCAAGGAGCGAGCCTAAAAGGATCGTGGATCAAAGTCATCATCAATGGATTCAAACATAGCATTGGGAAAAAGGTACTTCTATCTATTCTCTTGTCACATTGTAAATGTTAGTTAAGAGAGATTTTCATTAGAAATAATATTGTGTTGCTAGACCCACTCCAGTGCTAGAGAGATCGCCTCTGTCCACAGAGGGGATTTATCTTAACAATAGTTACATAGAAACTTCCCACAACTACCGTGTGTACTTTCCATCCCTCATGATGAAATTTTTGTGAAGGGATGTAAAATTTGATGAGGAGAAAGTGATGCAGTGCTATATTGAGAAGGAGCTTCAAATCCCACCAGAAGAGGAGCTATTGGCTCTAAAGGAGGAGCCTCAAGTAGTTGTGAAGTAGACACAAATTGAGGAGAAAAGAGTGGAGACGGCCACTCAAGTAGAACCATCCAGAGAAGGCAGGAAAATGACTAGGGAATATGAGATAATTGTGTATGATGCGAGGGATAATGTGGGTGCTCCTTCAAATCAGCTCAGGCAGGGAAGGTCACCAGATTGGTATATTGGCTAAATGGCTCTAATGACTCAGCTTGTAGAGACCGAGCCATCCTCTTTCAAGGAAGAAGCAGAGAAACTTATATGGGTTGATGCAATGGTGGAGTATGAATCCATTGTAAATAAAAGTGTTTGGGGAGTGGTCCCAAGCCCAAAAAATCAATTAGTTATGGGTTCGAGATGGATCTTCAAGATAAAGCATGCAGCAGATGAAATTATAGAAAAATACAAGGTAATATTTGTGGCCAAGGGGTAATATCAAGTTAAATGTATTGAATATAAGGAGAAATTTTCTTTTGTAGAAAGGTACTCGTCCATCAGATCAATTCTTTCTCTGGCTACACAGATGGGATGGAAGGTCCACCAGATGGATGTGAAAACAACATTCCTTAATGGATTACTGAGGAGGAGGTGTATATCAAGAAACCTGATGGCTTTGATACTTTTGATTGATAATCTCATGTGTGCAGACTCAAGTGAGTGTTGTATGGTATCAAGTAATCACCTCGTCCTTGGTAAATCAGGATCAGTAGCTATCTCACCAGTCTAGGACTCATCAAAAGTGAAGGGGATGAAAACTTCTATCATATTTTGGTGGAAGGTAAATTTTTTATTATTGTCTTATATGTTGATGATTTTATTTTAACTGGTGATGAACTGTTGATCAGGTCTTGTAAGGAGGACCTTGCAAGAGAGCTTGAAATGAAGGACATGGGCCTCATGCACTACTTCCTCGAATTGGAAGTGTGGAAAGGAGACCGGGAAATATTTGTCTCTCAGGGAAAGTATGTCAATGGGATACTTTAGAGGTTCTCCATGGAGAGTTTCAAACCAATGGAGACACCTCTAGTAACAAACTAGAGGAAACAAGATGTCACTTTAGGTGAGGAAGTTGATGCTACTACTTATCAACAGTTGGTGGGTTCACTAATGTATCTTGTGAAAACACAACCAGATATGTGTTATGGTGTATACCAGTTGAGCCAACCCATGGTTAGGATCAAAAAAATTATTTTGGAGGGCATCTAAGCATGTTCTATGGTACATTTGAGGCACTACGTCCAATTTTGGACTTGTTTGAAATGTTGTCATTGATGGCAAAGGAGATGGCAAAGGAGGAACACCTGAGACAGCAACAAGGCTAAGAAAGCAGCATAGCAACAAGATGTAGAGAGGGTCGAGCAGTAGAGACAGAAAAATATAGGAAAAAGAATAGCAGCAGGTAATATATACAACAAAGGCAGAGGCAGAGGTAGAGCAGCAGAGGCAGAGGCAGAGGCAAAGTCATTATATCAAAGGCAGAGGAAGAGGTAGAGAAGCAGAAGCAGCTAAGGCAGAGGCAGAAGCAGTGAATATAGAGGCAGAGCCATTATTCCCAGAATCACTACCCTGCTGGTAGAAACTCTAAACATAAATTCCGGGAACCGTAACCCAGGCGGAAGGATACATATATATATATAATTCCAGGAATCATAACCCAAGCAACAATGTATGCACAAATATAAATAAATTCCGAGAATCGCTTAACCCGCTGGAGGATACTCTAAAGGTGAAACATAAAACTTATATATATATATGCAGCACCTTATACACAAAGGTTCAAAGCATATATATATATAAATTTGTAATGGAACGCTTTAATGGACGAAGAACCAAAGGTATCAAAGCCTTATATGGTGGGACCCTTTCCCAATCGCATTGGAGATTATAAGGGCAGTGGAACATATAAACAAAAAATTGCGATTGCAATGAAGCCCGGACCCGATGGGTTTATAAAACATAATGGATATGTGTCGGAACATGCAACCAAAGAATTGCGATTGCGATGAAGCCCAGATCATATAAACAAAGGTTCAAAGCATAAATATATATATTTATAAGTGGAGCACTTTATGATAACCAAAGTACCACAAGGTGGGACCAAATCGCATCAGAGAAAAACAAAGCAGCGAAACATGCAAACAGGAAGTTGCGATTGTGATTGGCAAAGCCGGACGCGATAGTCGTATAAACTCTGTCATATAAAATATAGTCAGGTCCGCACATTGATTGCATCAGAGAAAAACTGGCAGCAGATCACTTGCAACTAAAGTTACGATTGCGGTTAATCGCATCGCATCAGGTCAATCGCATTGGAGTTAAGCAGGGCACCGGAACATGCAAATAGAATTTTCGATTGTGATTAATCGCATCGCATCAGAGTAATCGCAATCAGAGCTTCAAAATATTGGAATGTTGGTACATTCAAATGGAAATTGCGATTGCGATCAATTGCAATTGGAAGAAGTCGAGAAGTAGTGTATAGCATCAGAAAGTGTGGCAAATGGGCCCAAATATATGATAGTCTATTGATTAAATGGAATCGACCCCTTATACTAATGTTTATAACACTTGACTCGGAAAATAGAGCGGAAGGTTTATACAGCTGTGGGGCCAAAAATTTTCAGATTTGTTCATTAATATAAATTCCAGGGTTTATTAAGAAGGTTATAAAGGTTTTATTGTTGATGTTTCATGATAAATATTGTGAGTATTGTGTTATTAAAAAGGTGTTATAAAACGCCGAGAGTTGTTTTATGTAACGGGTGCGGTTGTATTGAAATATGCCGCGTGGTATGTGGATCCACGGGCCTCGGCTTAAGGTGGAGGGCGATTGTTAATATAAAATGATTTTTGTGGTGTATGTATGTTCCGCTTGCGGAACTCACCACATCAACAAGACACTTGCTGTATAAAAAGCGCTGGAATTTTCCCAGATTTAAAGTCAGCAGTTACATATATATACAAAATGCACTGATATAAAAGGCACAGTTACATGTTTTCAACAGTTACACCAAAGCAGAGGACAGAAAAGCAAATAGAGTTGAAAAGAGATAAAACACAATCACAGAAAAGACATACACAGTCAAAGAAAAGACAAATGTGCAGCGAGCCAAGAGACTAAATGAGTTGAGCTAGAGTTCTCATTGTAATTTGAATGTAAATAATTTTAATTGATTTATATTGTTGTGATGCATTGGCAAGTCTCAGGAGGAAAACAAAGCTCCCACTGTAATATTGAAATTAATGCATGTTGTTATATTTTTTGAATAAGAGGATAAAATAGATGAGAAGGCAGAAGGCAAAGAGACATGGCTGTCCATTTCGAATTCCCAGTAGAATAGAAACAACCATGAAACTAGTTTGTATAAAATAGGATAATATCCAAGGGGAGAAGGTTGACGAAAACAGAATGAGAGAAGAAGAGAGTGTGCAGCAGAATTAAAGAGTGTTGAAGAGAATAAGCAAGCTGCAAGAGGTCAGAGAGTGTGAATATAGAGAATGCAGAGTATGAAGAATTGAGGAGAAAAGACAAGAAGAAGGAGGAGCTGAGCAGAAAAGAAGAAGGGGCTGAGCAGAGATGATGCAGGTCTGATATGAGAATTGATTAACATCAGAGAATATGGTACAGAACAGAGCTGATATCCAAGGTAAATCAGAAAGTGTGTTTCTTTTGAAAGAGTAAGGAAGTTGGAGCTTCCTTATCAAGTTGTAGCTTGATGGATGTCAGTTGTAGCTAACTGAGGTAGGAGCCTCCTGTAGGTTGGTGCCTGCAGAAAATTGATGGGATTTGGAGCTTCCTTGCAAGTTGTAGCTTGCAGAATTGAGGTTGGTGCCTCCTGTAGGTCGGTGCCTGCAGAAAAACAGTGGTGAGAGGGAGTTGTAGCTTGCCTTTGCATCACAACAATAATAAGATGTGTTTTTCTCCCTTTATGGGTTTCCACTTATATCTGGTGTCTCTGTGCATGATGTATATGTGTTGATGTGGTTTATATAATCTGCTTAATACTTGTTGCTCACATATTAAGACTGTTGTTACATTAACAAATATGTTTGATACTTGCTGCTCACAAATTAAGATTGCTCACATATTCAGTTGATCATGAAATGAAGGTGTAAATAAGTTTTAAGGGAAAAGTTTTAAATTACATGTATGTGTTAAACTGATTCACCCCCCCCTTCTCAGTTTAACTAAGGGTTCAACAATTGGTATTAGATCTGGTTCCTTTGGTGTAAGCTTAATAGCTTGAAGGAGATTTGGTTGAGTCATGGACTATCAAAATATACCTGTGCTAAATACAACAAACTTTCCTGAATGGAGAGATAAGGTTAAAACACGTTTAATGGCTGATGAACCTGAGGTATGGAAGCTTGTTTGTGATGGTTACTGCATAGACTCCCCCACAGTGAAAGAACAACAGAGGAATGCCAAGGAAAAATGTGTGATATATAACAATATTCATAACAAGGATCTTGAGTTAATAATGGATTTAACTTCAGCAAAAGAAATCTGGGACAGACTGCATTTCATGCATGGAGAAGACACTGAGAATTGCATTGTCAAGAAGGAGAAGAGAATTAAGAAAAAGAGAAATTCATGTCAAAAATAAGATTTTCAATCAAATGACGTACCTGCTAGTGTGAATGACAGTAAGAACCATGAAGATATTGCAGTTGAAGAAAAAGCCAAACTTGACATAGCCTTGAGTGAAATAGAAAAATTGAAGAATGAAAACAAAGACCTTAAGAGATTGGTACAAATACGTGATGAGAAAGAATATGAAGAGAGGAAATAAATTATTGGCCTGAAGACACAGCTTGAAGAGGCAAAGAAAGTAGAATACACTCTGCTGCAACAACTAAGAGAGAAAAGTCAGGAATGTGAAATATTGGAAGAAGACATAGCGAGTCTGAGAAATAATTTAGAAAAAGCCCAAAGAGAACTATTAATGAATACACCTCTAATGAAAGGCTCTGGACAGTTGGACCAAATTCTTAATGCTCAAAGGTCTCCTCTCATAAAGGCTAGGATAGGATATGAAGGAGAAACCAGTAAGTCCAAGGCAGAAGATAACAAGAAAATCATTTTTGTAAAAGCTATAGAGAACAGTGAAACAGCTCAGAAAATTCCTACAGAAGCAGAAGCCAACAAGAACATGAGTTGCAGAGAAACAAATAGAATCAAACAGCAACATGAAAGAACATAGAATGAGAATATGAAACAATCAACTGCTAAAGGCTCATCCGCTCCTAAGGATGAATTGAACAAATTATCATACATCAACTCAAATGTACTATGATAAAATAAGATGTTATGTATGCCTAAAAATTGGTCACAAAACAAAGGACTGTAATCTGCCATATACATTAAAGAACTCTAGACAGATGATGGGATCAAAATGGATCAATCAAAACTATGAATTTAAAAGAAGTGGAGACATTATGAAGAACCCCAATAAAGTATGGAAGGAAAAGAGAAAGGGGGAGCCTATTATCTCAATAACATAACGAATCCTCCATAGTCTCAGGGGGAGCTGCTCTAGGTAACAAAGCAAAAATCCATCCAGTGACAAATATGAAGCAACATCCCAGGGGGAGAGCAGTTCATATATAGACCCCATGAAATTAGTCTAAGAAGAACTCCATGTAATGAGAACAACTATGAGATCAAGAAGATTATTTGAAGTATTCAATAGCTGACAGATTGATAGAAGGTGAAAAAGCTGCAAGCAACCATGATGATAGAGGAAACATCAGTAATGAACATGTAAGCGAAGAAGATACCAACACATTAAAGGATGATCACAGAATGCCATATACTGCTAGAATTAACAATGTATCACATTAAGAAGGATGAGTAAGAAAAGAGCCTATCCTCAGTTCATTACATCTTTCAAAAGGCCCACTTGGAGAAATGCAGTTAAGTGAGTAATAAATCTTTGAGTAATTAGCCCATGAAGATTCATAGAAAATAAATTGAAGATGTCTTCTTGAAAATCTTTATGTTAGAACAATTGAATTGAATATAAAGCAGCAATGAATCTAGAGCAGTCCTAGAAAGGAACATGCAATGGCTTTCCTTGGAACAGAAGGACAGAAAAAGAAGAGTGGTAAATAATGCCAAGATCAGATTCAATATATTGATGATTGTTGGTATGAACAGTGGAGAGATCAATAATAGAATTTATGAAGGATGTCTTAATTACGGGTAAATGTGCAAGCTGAAGTAAAATATCTGCATGGTTTATCAAAGTAATATCAATTGGTGTTTATGTACAAGCAACATGCTTATCAACAGATTACCAAGCATTATTAGTGGAGCAGTAGTATGATACAGGTCCACAGAATCAAGAACTTGAATGTGCAGTTAGAAACAGAACTGTGACAGGGTAGAACCCCGAACATGGAAAGCGGAGCTTAATTATAATAATGCATTAAAGGAGAAGAGCGGAACCTTGAAGGCAGAACCTTACGAGTGGAGTGAACAGTAAAGGCAGGATTCTAGTTTTCATCACACCGCTTTCGACGGGCAAGCGGTATTCAAGAAATCGGAGCGATTCCATAGAGTGGGCGACACGTGGCCCTGACCAAATTCGCAAAACCACTTCCACAACACTCCATCGCACATTATCGTTCATGTATCTTCACCGTGCGATATCCATTGGATCGTCAAGGCCGGTGCGACAGCTTGTCCGACGTTGGATGTGAAAGGTTGTCAGTGTTGGGACCCATGCGTACGTGTGTGTTGATCATTATTAAGGTTTGTGGATATAACAAAGAGTATTATTATGGTTTGAACCATTGCAAAGATTATTCGTACAAGATTTAAATATTAAGGGAGTAGGCCATGTAATTACGATTGTGAAGTCATCACCCTACGAAAATATGGGGATTATGATTTGGTTCGATGCATAACAGTCTTATTGCTGATACATGTATGATTAGCGTTACAATGGATAGACTAGGGGTAGTATCTCTGATATAAAGAGAAAGCATAGTTTCAGGGGGAGAACAGAAACGAGAATATCATTCCAGGGGGAGATCAGCTAGCTAGGTAAGGATAAAAAAGGTCCTCAGGATCAAAAGGATTATGGCAAAAGTACATCAAGATGAGTATTTAAGGAGAAGACATATTCCATCTACAATATTCCTCAACATAAATATATTAGCTCACTACATCAGACAAAGACAGAATGTATATTCAAGTTCAATAATCCTCAAAGTGTTCTCTAAACAAGTCTTGTACACCAGTCTGGAGCAGTAGGGTACAAATTCAGAAGAAGAAGATCTAAACACAAATAATAGAGAAGAAATGCAAACACAGAATCTACACTGAGAAAAGTGCAACCCTTTGCCATTGATGTCAAAGGGGGAGGAAAAGCAGGTAATAGAAGAAAGGGTCTTCTAAAAGAAGCCAGCCAAAGAAAGACTTGGAGGAAGCATTGGATTATCGGTGGATGTGTTGCCATCAATGCCAAAGGGGGATATTGTTGGAAATTTTGTCATTGATGGCAAAGGAGATGGAAAAGGAGGAACACCTGAGGCAGCAACAAGGCTAAGAAAGCAGCATAGCAGCAAGATGTAGAGAGGGTCGAGCAGCAGAGACAGACAAAGAAGGCAGCAGATGCAAAGATTGGCAAGAGAACAGTAGAAGGTAATATATACAACGAAGGCAGAGGCAGAGGTAGAGCAGCAGAGGTAGAGGCAGAGGCAGAGCCGTTATATCAAAGGCAGAGGCAGAGGTAGAGCAGCAGAAGCAACTAAAGCAGAGGCATAAGCAGCGAATATAGAGGCAGAGCCATTATTCCGAGAATCACTACCCAGTTGGTAGAATATTTAAACATAAATTCCGGGAACTGTAACCCAGGTGGAAGGATACATCTATATATATATATAATTCCGAGAATCGCTTAACCCGTTGGAGGATACTCTAAAGATGAAACATAAAAATTATATATATGCAGCGCCTTATACACAAAGGTTCAGAGCATATATATATAAATTTTTAATGGAACGCTTTAATGGACGAAGAACCAAAGGTATCAAAGCCTTATATGGTGGGACCCTTTCCCAATCGCATTGGAGATTATAAGGGCAGCGGAACATATAAACAAAAAATTGCGATTGTGATGAAGCCCAGACCCGATGGGTTTATAAAACATAATGGATATGTGTCGGAACATGCAACCAAAGAATTGCGATTACGATGAAGCCTGTATCATATAAACAAAGGTTCAAAGCATAAATATATATATTTATAAGTGGAGCGCTTTATGATAACCAAAGTACCACAAGGTGGGACCAAATCACATCGGAGAAAAACAAAGCAGCGGAACATGCAAACAGGAAGTTGTGACTGAGATTGGCAAAGCCGGACACGATAGTCGTATAAAATCCGTCATATAAAATATAGTCGGGTCTGCACATTGATCGCATCAGAGAAAAACTGGCAGCAGATCACTTGCAACTAAAAGTTGCGATTGCGATTAATCGCATCGCATTAGGTCAATCGCATTGGATTTAAGCAGGGCACCGGAACATGCAAATAGAATTTGCGATTGCGATTAATTGCATCACATTAGAGTAATCACAATCAGAGCTTCAGAATATTGGAATGTTGGTACATTCAAATGGAAATTGCGATTGCGATCAATTGCAATCGGAAGAAGTCGAGAAGTAGTGTATATCATCGGAAAGTGTGGCAAATGGGCCTAGATATATGATAGTCTATTGATTAAATGGAATCGACCCCTTATACTAATTTTTATAATGCTTGACTCGAAAAGTAGAGCGAAAGGTTTATACAGTTGTGGGGCCCAAATTTTTCGGAGTTGTTCATTAATATAAATTCTAGGGTTTATTAAGAAGGTTATAAAGGTTTTATTGTTGATGGTTCATGATAAATATTGTGAGTACTATGTTATAAAACACCGAGAGTTGTTTTATGTAACGGGTGCAATTGTATTGAAATATGCCGCGTGGTCTGGGGACCCACTGGCCTCGGCTTAAGGTGGAGGGCGATTGTTAATATAAAATGATTGTTGTGGTGTATGTATGTTCCTCTTGCAGAACTCACCACATCAACAAGACACTTGTTGTATAAAAAGCGCTGGAATTTGCCCAGATTTAAAGTCAGCAATTACATATATATACAAAATGCACTGATATAAAAAGCACAGTTACATGTTTGCAGCAGTTACACCACAACAAAGGACAGAAAAGCAAATAGAGTTGAAAAGAGATAAAACACAGTCACAGAAAATACAGACAGAGTCAAAGAAAAGACAAGTGCGCATCGAGCCAAAAGACTAAATGAGTTGAGCTGGAGTTCTCATTGTAATTTGAATGTAAATATTTTTAATTGATTTATATTGTTGTGATGCATTAGCAAGTCTCCGGAGGAAAACAAAGCTCTCACTGTAATATTGAAATTAATTCATGTTGTTATATTTTCTGAATGAGCGGATAAAATAGATGAGAAGGCAGAAGGCAAAGAGACATGGCTGTCCATTTCGAATTCCCAGTAGAATACAAAAAGCCATGAAGCTAGTTTGTATAAAATAGGATAATATCCAAGGGGATAATATTGACGAAAATAGAATGAGAGAAGAAGAGAGTGTGCAATAGAATTAAAGAGAGTTGAAGAGAATAAGCAAGCTGCAAGAGGCCAAAGAGTGTGAATATAGAGAATGTAGAGTATGAAGAATTGAGGATAAAAGACAAGAAGAAGGAGGAGCTAAGCAGAGAAGAAGAAGGGGCTGAGCAGAGATGATGCAGGTCTGATATGAGAATTGATGAACAGTAGAGAAGATGGTACGGAACAGAGCTGATATCCAAGGTAAATCAGCAAGTGTGTTTCTTTTGAAAGAGTAAGGAAGTTGGAGCTTCCCTATCAAGTTGTAGCTTGATAGATGTCAGTTGTAGCTGACTGAGGTAGGAGCCTCCTGTAGGTTGGTGCCTGTAGAAAATTGATGGGATTTTGAGCTTCCTTGCAAGTTGTAGCTTGCAGAATTGAGGTTGGTGCCTCCTGTAGGTTGGTGCCTGCAGAAAAATAGTGGTGAGAGGGAGTTGTAGCTTGCCTTTGCATCACAACAATAATAAGATGTGGTTTTCTCCCTTTATGGGTTTCCACTTATATCTGGTGTCTCTGTGAATGATGTATATGTGTTTATGTGGTTTATCTAATCTGCGTAATACTTGTTGCTCACATATTAAGACTGCTTTTACATTAACAAATCTGCTTGATACTTGCTGCTCACAAATTAAGATTGCTCACATATTAAGTTGATCATGAAATGAAGGTGTAAATAAGTTTTAAGGGAAAAGTTTTAAAGTCAATGTATGTGTTAAACTAATTCACCCCCCCCCTCTCAGTTTAACTAAGGGTTCAACAGGACTATGGTAGATAAAGACAAGGGGAGTGAAGTTATATGGCTTCACATATGTAGATTGGGTTAGGATTCCATTAGACCTAAAGAGTACATCAAGTATAATTTTTAATGTTGGGTGCACATTATTTTCTCGGTATAGCAGGAAGAAAATATTTATGGCACTCAACTTGAAAAAATCATAATACATGGCTTCCAGTCAAGTATCATGTGAGGAAATATGGATGAGAAAGGTACTTGTTGGATTGTTTTTTTTTATGATGGATCCAACTATGGTCTATTGTGATAATAAAAGTTGCACCAAGCTCTCTGAGAATATTGTTTTCGATGATCAGTCCAAGCATATAGATATCCAGTATCACCACTTACGGGACTATGTGCATAGGCGGATAATGTTTTTGTAGTAAATTTCGATAAAGGAACAAGATGTTGACATTTTGACAAAGTCCTTGTCAAGAGGGAGGTTCTAGTTCCACAGGTGCAGGATAGGGGTGGTTGATAATCCTCATATTATTGAGAGGGAGTATAGAAAATTGCAAAAGAAATTCTCAATTTCATTTTGCCTTGATTAAATTGAGAAAATTTGAATTTACAAATCAGCAGGCAACTTGGATGATGTAAAATTTAGTGACATGGATTTTTTCACCCATTTTACTCAATAAATTCAAGTTGTAGGAGTTAGAGTTCAATTCAGCACGTGCAATTTCTAATTTGTAGCAATCAAGGTCAATTATCTAAATTTGTTTTCAGTTAAACTAGTTCCAATCATTGGAGAAACTAGTGGAGGTTCAAGTTGTGCAGTGTGAATACAATCAAAATTAGTGATCATCCAGTTAATTTATCAATCAACCCAAAATATCTAGTGCATGCAGATGATTCAAGTTCCCCAGGCTTGGAGAATATTCCAAGGCAGTGTAAGATCAGTTGTAGACTAGTATTGAGTGTACAGGTGTTGCATGCAGTCAGACGATCCAACTAAGGAATTGCGGAATTCAATTTGAGGAATTTCCTAAATAATAAGGGCCTAATTCATCAAGGAAAAATGAAAGGAAATATGAGATCAAGCCAAGAAATAAATTGACTAAGTCTGGATCAGAGGCCTTTAGTGCATAGAGAGATAGGTTGTGCACTTACATGGTGAGCTCAATTGAGCAAAGAAATTGTAATACAACTATATTCATTTGATTAATGCAAAAGGAATTTAGTTTTTTAGTATTTTTTGTTCCCTAGATAAAAATACTTGTTGCATGTGTGCCATTTCTTATTGCATGTCTAAAATATTTTGTTCTAAATTGTGAAATAATATTCGCATAGCAGTAGTGTAGGTTTGTGTCTTGTGATTTTGATTAAAACTTCATGAGAAATTTCAAATATAAAACATATTTTCTACATGAGGTGTGGCTAAAGGGATATTCAATTTGGTTGAAGTAATACATGAGTTTTTTGACATGGCCTGCAGGGCCAAATACCAAACAGGAATTGTGAGAGCCATGTTGGGTAAGGTAAGTGTTGCCATAACTTAGTGTCAGAGAAAAATTGGTGGGGTATACAAGAAATGTGTTTGGTTTATTTCATATGGTAGGAATGATGACTCATTAGCCATAGCAATGGGTGTCCCTGGAATAGGTTCCTAAGGTTGGGAAGTATTTGATGAACTCGTCATACAAACTAGTGTTGTGGAAGCAGGTGAAAATATTGATGGGTATCCTTGGTATATACCAAGGAGTAATGATGCTTTGAACATTCTTATGCCTACTTCGATTAAGGATTGGACCAACTCATTTTGGGACCCTACAAAAAGTAACACATCGTCGAGGGTTGTAAATGTCATTTTATCAGAGTATATTAGTTGGTTTATGGTGACAATTTTCCCATCATGGGGAAACAACATGACGTGAAATAATGATGATGCTACAATGGTAATGGTGTACATGTATTTGTGTCCTAACAAGATATTTTATTATAACTGGGCATCAAGGACTTTGATGTCCATGACCATTATTTTACCAACAAGCTCAACTGGGACATTCTGCAAAATTCTGACAAGTGTGGAGTGGCATCCGAGATAATCTAATAATGTAATAGGGGACACAATCAGTTTAGTTAACCTTAGTTTCTGCAAAAACATCTTTGACATAATATAGTTGGATTCCCCTTCATCTATGATGCATTGATGGATGGTGATTTTTTAGATGGTGACCGGGATCTGAAAAGATACTATGGATGGGATTCACGGTGTAGTGTTGTCTAAATCAGAAGGCATCAATTGCGAATCATAAGGGTCTATTACACCTTGTTATCACTCAGGTTTTCCTTGAAGTTGTGGAAAAGGAAAGTAAACCCGAGGTAACCACAAACCAACCTTCAGATACAGAATCTAGCCAATTTGTATCCAGAGAGGGCTCTCTCTTTAAAATTTAGCTTTGTTCTTAGAAAGTTTTAGGCTAGCTATAAGTCCAAGAATTTTGTTTGAATTTGAATGGTGGAATCCGCCAACTAAGGGCAAGGTTGAATATTTTCAGGCCATTGGGCTATGGAGTCGAAAGGATGACTTTACTGGATTAATATTCTACACACAAGATGGCTTTGCAGGGCAAGATAGCCAAACAGAGAACAATTTTAGAAATTAAAGCGAATGGAATGGATTTTGAAGGGATGAAAGGCAATTAAGAACCTTTCAACATATTCAAAGAAAGAAAGTGAATGATTACAAATAAAGAGCAGTTAAGAATTCTTTACTATAGTAATAAAAAATGTTTAAACTAGTGAAACAAGAGCAATTAAGAATTCGTTGCTTATAATCAGTTTATAAGAAAACATTTAGAATAATCACAATTTAAATCAGAGTACACTTAAGTAAATTCTGATTTATTCTTTTATGTCAATTATTCAGAAATGGAACACAGTGCTATTACAAACGGATATAAAACTTAAAACATAGGATAGAAAAGACTTATTGAATTGTAGTCTGACACATGAATCCTGCAAAAAGTCTTGAGCTTCAAATCATCATCCAACAAGCCACAAAGAAGTTTCTCCAAAACACTTTTATTCCAAAAGATCAATGTTACAGAAAAGTAGTAGAATCCCTCATCAATACTCCTCTCGAGGGCTTATTTATACAAAAACTATTAACAATATCTCATAACAAAAGAGATATAATTTAGGGTGACTAATGAATAGATTACAATACAAATGGAGACATATGGTCTCGTAGATAGGATAAATCAGCTGATGTTGTGTGATGTCTCCTCTTTTTTAGAATGTGCTAGAAGCAGTTCCTTTCTTTTAGCTCGTTGCTGTCTTCTTGAGTAATTCTTTTTGACTGCCTTGCTTGTCTGATACTCTTTTATTCTTACTGATACACTTTAACTGCTGAATGGATAATATTTGACTTTTATTCACCTATTTTTCCTTTACCAAGATATACCTCAGTAAAATAGGCCAAAAATTTTTACCCAAGGATAAATTTATAAAATTTCCTTCATCTCATCCCACCATTGAACTTCTGGCACTCTGGTTCTTTGCAATTTTCTCAATGTTTCATCAGCTTCAGTATATTTGAAAAAATTAGGCTGATATGGAAACAAATGTTTTATTTCATGTTCAAGATAAAATAAACCCTCCAATTTTTCATAAAGGTTTTTTCCTGTTGGCAATGTTCCTGCTGCTGTACTGGTCGAAGAACTAGCTTGATCATCAACCTGTTTGTTTACTTTTGCTACAAAACTTTCCAAATCCATTAATCTACCTTCTGCATTAACAAGACTGGGCAAAACTTTATTTAACACAACATCAAATCTTTCATTGAAGGTAAAAATTTCTTGCTGCATGTCTGAACAAATTCTTTCAATATTTTGCATAAGAGTCCTTTTGGTAAAAACTCTTTTAATTTCCAAGATAGTCCCTGTTCTGTCCTGAATTCCAAATTCTGCAAGTTGCTGCTTATTCTGAGTATTCAAATAATTGATAATTCTATTGGCTTCTTCTGGCATATTCCCTAACTCTTCCCTTGCTCTCTCAATTTCTTCCAGAGCCAATCTGACTAAATCCTGATGTTCATATATTATTTGAATAGAATACCAAACGTTCTTTATTGATTTAATAATGTTATACCAAAGAATTTCTTTTAATTCACTTAAACGTCTTTCCATTGTAAGATCCTTTTCCAATGATTTAACTGATTTTTCTAGTCTTTTGATTTCTCTTGTCTTCTCAGCAATACTTATTTTTGATTGATCATATTTATTTTCCAGAGTGGAAAGCTGAGACTTTAAGCTTTGGAGTTCTGTCACCTGTAGTTTTAATTCATTCATTGCTTTGATTAATTCATCAGAACTCTTATCAGAAGTGTTCACCTATGTTAGCTCTGCTTGTTGGCCTGTAATTGGTGTACCTGTTCCTGTGGCTGCCTGTGTTGTCGTTGTTAGAATAATGGACTCTTTATCTTTTAATGCTTGCTCAAGTTCTTTCTCTGTTTCAGCAAGTCATTCATTCATTTTTAAAAGTAAGTCCATCACCTCTTCTTCTGAATTTTCCTTCATTACTTCTTCAGTCTGAGGGTGTCTTGAAGCTGGTAGTTTCAACTGTTTCCTTAATGCAGCAATGTCATCATCTTTCCTCTTGATTAATGCTTCAATGCCCTTAACATCCTTAGGATTATGACCCAAACTGATAATTATTTCCTCCAAAGATTTTATCCTGTTATCCTTTGCTTGGGAAGAAGCTTTATCAATCTGCAACTGGGTGTTTTTATTATTCAAAGAATCTTGTAATTCATGAGCTGCCATAGCTTTTCCAGTGAGTGTACAATATATCATTTCTCTAGTCTGCTTGTGTAATTCAATCTGGTCCAAAGGATGAATATCTTTTGCTAGGACCTCAAAATTGGTTCTGATATAATCAGCTGCTGTCTATGGTTGTTGCACTTTGGGTTTAAAATGGCTCATTAGCATTTTACCCTGTTGAATGTCAAAAGCTGACATTAATCTCTCTTGATTTTTTGGAGCCATTTTAAGATATTGATTATACACCTGTATTCTCAATGGATCATTCCTCGCTTTTATATCAATGAAAGTCTTCTTTATGTCTCCTGCATCTTTCTTTGAAGGTTTAAAAGAAGATATTTCTGTACTTAGCTGCCTATGCATTGTCTTTCCTTGAAGATCAGAGTATGTACCACTAACTGAACTTGTTTGCTGACTATCTTCTCTTTCTGGAATATCAATGATTTCTTCATATGATTCAACTTCTGGAAGTGGATTCATTTTCTGCCTTTTAGCCTGAGGCTGTTTTGAAGATTCCTTGGGAGGAGTAGGACCTTCAGCTTCTCTTTTCTTGCCCTTTTCAATATTTAGTGGAGTTTGCAAGTTTGGCATTTCTACTGGATGCATTTCTACTGGGTCAGTTTGAGGAGGAATCTGCACTTGTCCTTGTGCCTTAGATGTTTGAGGTTGTTCAGTCATTTTGAATGTTTCAATCACTTGTATTTCAGGCTCTTTCTCGTTTCCTTTGGATTCAGCTGCAATTGATGGAATGTTTTCCTTTGATTTTTGTTGAAAATTCCCTCATGAAGAAGGACCAATGTCTAGTACCTGCACTTGCCCAAAAAATTATAGGTTAAGCAATTTTCCAAGATCTTTCATTACATTTTCCATATTATCTTCTTCACTATTCTGTTCAATTAATGTTCCTTCTACCCATTCATCTGTATTAGCATACTTTTCAATCTCAGGGATTCTTCGATGCATGTAGGGTGCTGATTTGTTTTTCATTCTTTTGTCACAAATAAAGTTGAATGGGTCATAGGGTACCCAATGGAAACTTTTCTGTAATCTGCAACGTTCCTCTAATATCTTTTGAGCTTCTTCCCCTCCATCCCTAGAATTACAGATAAATGGACCTAATTGGCTCTTTATCCTGAGTTGGGCCTTTTTCTTGGCATTACAGAAGTGAATTATATCTGAATTGTTCATTTTTCTGAAATACTCAAGTGCAAAAAGTCTCATTGGAACATATCTGGGTAACTTGAAAGGGCTCAATTCACATCCGTAAATTCTATTTTCAGTATGATTCTGATAGAAGTACCAGTCACCTATCTTATAATGTTTTGAAAGCTGAAGGATTTTCTTAATTTCATTGCTGAGTCTTGGAGGGGCAACTCCTGTCAACAAGGTAGTTGCAGGATGTATGAAAAGATCAATGAACTCATTATAAGAATAGGGAGAATATGGGGAACTATGAGTAATGGCTGACCAAAAGATAACAGATCTTGGATTCCCTTGGGTATCAAGTTTTTTAATATAGAAAGGGAAAGTTTCTGGCTGGTAATAGAGGATGAGATGATAAATGACGGTAGAATACTTGAATACTTTCTCATTCTCTAATCTCATCAATTGATTATGAATCTTATCTGCAATGAAAGATGCAAAGTCGTACTTGACAGCAGGAGGCTGTCCAGGGGTGAACATAGATAATAACACCAGGGTTAAATGGTCGACATACTCACTAGTATTAAAACCCATTATAAAAGATATCATACTCAAAATATTTTGACCTTCTTCAATGAAATAAACATTAGCATAAGGGGGAGGGCCTGTAGGCTGATGCTCTGGCCACATGAAGGTTTGGAAAATGCGAGTTAACTCATCTTGGGATAATTTAGTGGATTTCTCCAATAAATCTCCCATTAACAAAGGAGTAAGGGCTTCACCAGGCTGAAAATGTAACATATCATTGATGGATTGAGCAGTAATGGGAAAAAGGATGTTCTGGCTTGGGGATAATACTGCTCTTTCATTTGGATCATAATTAGCATGGAAATAATGGAAAATGTCAGGAAATATATGGACTGAGGGAAAAAGGTATCTAGGAAGACCAGAATCCCATAACCCAATAATATCTGAGCTATTCAAATAATTGTCTCTGCAGCGACAATGAATTCGAAGGGGGCTTTCACTGAAAACTAAGTCTTTAATCTGAAAATCTTTATCCACTAATGATAAGTAATCCAAATCTCTATGGGGGGCATTCAATGGGGCTACATTCAGGGCTACAGGAACTTCCATTTTTTTGGTTCTTGTGTATTCAAAGAAACGGAAATTCAGGGATTTTTATGAAATTTTGAGCGGATTTATAGGTTTCGATGGGGGAAAAGGGTACAATTGCAAGTTCAGGAATGTTATTTACAGTTTTTAGGATCAGGGAACGAATTAGCAATCAAATCTTAACTCTGTTTTAGTGGAAAAACAAGGAAAACTCAGTTTCTTTCAGAATTCAGGGCGAAATGGAGTAAATACCTGTTTTTAGAGGAAAAACTGTGATTAACAGGTATCAGTTGGTGGCGGATGGATGTTGGAACACTGGTTTGATAGTAGCTATCAGCAGAATTCAGTTAAACAGTAGTTTGATAGTCGATTTTGAATTTCTTCGCACAGAGGGCACAGTCGCTTTCAATATACAAAATGATAAAAAATGCGCGAAGTTTTGTTTATTTGTAAGTCAAAAGAAATTTTTTACTATTTTTGAGGATGATGTCATCGGGTACAATGGACATGTCACGGGGAATGGAAGGTAAGTGGTATATTCCACACCGCTTTTGGGAGCAGGCGGTTTTTTACGAATTGGCAGCGATTCCATTGAGCACACGACGCGTGGCCAGTGCACTGTTTGGAAACCACTCCCATTTCGCGCGTTAAGTCTCGGACGGAGGATGGGCAGCGGAATGCTTGTGAGCCATAGATCTTCAGGCGGATGATCCAACGGTGATCCGGACGGGAAGCTGTTGTGGGATTTAATGCGCAGGCCCAAAGTAATTAACGTTAATTAATCATTTCGGGAGGCGTTTGATTGGAGGAAGGAAGGTTATTAACTAATCCAGGTGATTAATTAATTTCATTTTTGTGAAGGGTCGGGGTCAGAGATTTCGGGTTTTATTTGTTTTTTCGTTTAAAACATAAAAACATATGTTTAAATGCTTTTTCTATGTATTTTTTATTATATAGAAATAAATCAATATGATTCATTTACTATAAGGGTCGGGGATAGTTATATGGATATGCTTTTAGCCAAAGGGATTTATAATGCGGGTTTTTTATTTCCTCATGTGAGTTTAAATACTTTGGCTAAAACCTATAGTAAAAGGGTTTTTTTTTGGGTTATTTATATAAAAGAAGTTATATATATAGGAAAAGGTTATTTTCAATAGGGATTTAATAGATAAATTAGAGTTAATATGACAAAGGACAAGGTAAACTCAAAATACTTAACTATAACTAAGAAAGTGAAGATTTATAAAAGTAATTTGCATCATATCAACTTCAACACTCAGACTTAGAATAGCAAGTAATTTTAAGGGATTTTATGAAATATTTACATGATTTTCCTAAGTAAAATGGGATTTTACTTAGGAAAGGATTAAAAGTGAATGAGTATGATGATGAATAATTTTTAGTACTGAGGTCTTTTCAATTATTGGGCCGAGGGTCCGGTCCCTCCAAAAGTCAAGGAAATGCCTTGAGCCCCTTTAATCTTCAAATTCCTTAGCACTTTGGGGAAATTAGTGAAAGCTTTAGGGAAAAAGTGAGATGGGAAGTTAATGGTTTTGACTTTGCTTTCTGTGACATGCTTCTAGTGTATCATCTTCCTTTGCAATTTGTGATGAAAGTAAAAGATTAGCACATCTAAAACCATCATTCATGACATGTAATTCCAGCATACAACATCTACCTACCCTATCTACTTTACACTACCATTTTCTCTTCTTTATTAGGGTGCACTTGGACTGGCAAACCCTTATCAATCTTCTTTTTCTTTTACATGGCAAACCTCTATTTCTACACTTATTACATCCAAGGGCTCAGATTAAACTGTTGAGCACCTTTTATTAACTCTACCTATCTACTTATATGCCAAGATTAAACTGTTTGGTCAGATATTTATTCTCTATTCTACAACATGAAATTGAAAAATGAATGAGTCAAGTTTAAACAGTTTGACTCTTCATCAATTGTGGCAAAAATTTGACAAGATGCACACAATTTCTTATTACAGAAAATGAAATAGTGGTGGCATTTAGACTTTCACACTTTCCTGGTCTATTTTTGTTTGGGGTTCATTTATTTCATTTTTTGACTATTTTATTCTTTTTACCCCTTGATTTTCTTTTAGGGTATACCCTCTTTACATTTTTTAAATTTTTGATTTTTTTGATTTTTTAAGAATATGGAACACCTTTGCACAAGAAAAAGGTGTGAACATATTGCATAGTTCAACAAGTCAATCATGAAAAATGACACCTATTGGTATAGGAGTCTAACACTGGCTCCACTTGGGGATGGCTTTTCCTGGTGAAAAGTCAAGAAGAGCAGGTCAGATGCCTCAAAATGTCTTCAACTGAACCATGAAATCTTCTTTTTCTGGTAGCTTTATTGTATATATGATAGTGAAGCTTCTGAAGCTTAGGGCCTTCACTTCGGGCTTCAACTTCAGGAATTCACCATCCAATCAAAACTGATGCATTAGAAAGGATATATTATGTACAAGTTAGAAAAAATCAGAACATCCTAGTAAATGGGATCAAAATAGTGCTTTAGCTTTCTACCATTGACTGGTCCCTCCTCAGCTTCTGAACTGTCCAAATTCTTCAAAAAGTATGTGTTATTTCCCTGTAGAGCATGAATGATGTAAGGTCCTTTCCATAAGAAATCAAATTTCCCATGTTTCCCTTTATATTCCCTTCTGGAATCCCATCTTAGAACTTTGTCTCCTAGTTGAAAATCTTCTGCTTTAGTTCTTTTGTCAAACATTTTCTTCAACTTTTCATGCAAGACTTGGGATCGTTGATACACTTCTTCTTTGGTCTGCTGCAAGTGAATTGTTTGATTTATTCTTCTCTGAATATCATTTGGTTCTACTTGAGCCTCCTGAAGTAACTTCATAACAGGAATTCCTAAAGATGATGGAAATTTTGCCTCAATACCATAAACTAATTCATATGGACTGGTCCCAATTGATTTCTTAGTTGTAAGTCTGTCTGCCCACAATGTATTGGTAAGTTTCTTATGCCAATTCTTTTTATTTTCTTCCAATAATTTTTTAATGATATTAATAAGGCTTTTATTGGAAGATTTTTCCAGTCCATTACCCTGAGGATAATAGGCTGTTGAATGGCCTAAAGTGATGTGATATTTATTACAGAAACTAATCATTTTCTTAGACTTAAATGCAGCAACAGTATCTGTTATAATTTTTTCTGGACAGCCAAATCTTGAAAGTATATTGGTTTCTAAAAACCCTATAATTACAGAATCATTGGCTTGTTTGCATGGGATAGCTTCAATCCATTTAGTAAAGTAATCTGTGGTAGTAAAGATCCATCTGTGTTTCCCAGAAGAAGGGGGATGGATTTCTCCAATAAAATCCAGCCCCCATTATTGAAAGGGTCTCTTGGTGGAAATTGGTTTTAATGGTAAAGGCAACAATTTTCTCTTTCCCTCAAAGATTTGACACTTATGACAAGAAGTTACAAATTTCTTAACATCTGAAAATAAGGTTGGTCAGTAAAAACCAGCCCTTAAGATTTTATCTGCGGTTGACTTCTATTAGAGGTGTCCTCCACAATCTCCTGCATGAAATTCATTAAGAATCTTGTCAGTTTCATCTTTCAATAAACAATTTAATAGAATTCCATCATGATTCTTCCAAAAAAGAGCACTATCTAAAATACAATATTTTAAAGATGTCATTTTCAAAAATCTTTGTTTCGTTCTGGACAACCCTGGAGGAGCTTGCAGGTTTAATAAAACATAAATGATATCAGTGTACCAGGGTGAGCCTAAAAAGGCTTGAATGATTTGTGGAGTTTCCATCTCCTGTTTGTCATCCAGCTCGTTAATATCCAGGGCTTGGCAATTTGTTTCAGTCATGAGTTGAGCCAAACCTTGACCTTTTATGAGTTTTGTTGGTTTAATTTCAATATCATATTCTAATATGGTAGCTATCCACTTACCTCTTTTGCCTTCAATACCATCTTGAGTTAATATGTCTTTAATGACAACATTAGGTACATAAGCTATCACATGAGAATACAATATATAAACTCTGAAATCTTTAATTGCTTTCACAAGTGAAAAAGCTTGTTTCTCCATGATATTGTATTTCAAAGATGCATCTCTAAGTGCTTTACTAAAAAAGGCTATTGGTTTTTCACATCCCTGATCATCCTTTTGTAGTAAAATAGTTGCAACTGTATGTTCAGAAGCAAATGAAAAAATAATGAAATCTCTATCAAATTTTGGACTGGTAAGAACTGGTGTTCTGGTTAAAGCCATTTTGATTTCTTCAAATGATTGCTTAGCTTCTACAGTCCAGTCAATTCTTGAATCTTTTCTCAACATGTTAGTAAGCAGTCTAAGTAATTCAGCCGAACTAGAAATGAATCTTCTCAAGAAATTGATCTTTCCTATGAAAGCTTGAATTTCTTTAATGTTTCTGGGATGGGGTATCTGCAAAATTGCTTGTATTCTTTCAGGATCAATTCTAATACCATCTTTAGAAATAATGTGACCTAGGAGTTTTCCTTCTTCAAGACCAAATAATGATTTTTTCGGATTTAAAGAAATACCATACTTCCTGCATTTTATAAACACTTGTCTTAGATGATCTAAATGTTGCTGATCTATTTTGGAAAAAACAGTTAAATCATCTAGATAAATAACCAGAAAATCATGTATTTCCTTGGCAAAGGCAATGTCCATTGCTCTTTGGAAGGTTGCTCCTACGTTTTTGAGTCCAAATGGAATCTTGACATATTTAAAAGTACCCCATGGTGTTGTAAATGTTGTTTTGTCTTGATCATCAGGATGAACCAAAATCTGGTTATACCCTGAAAATCCATCCAAAAGAGAAATCCTTGAAGACCCCACTACCCTCTGTAAGATATGATCCATTTTAGGCAAAGGATAGTTGTCTTTCAAATAAAATTTGTTCAAATTCCTCAAATCGACACACAGTCTAATCTCTCCAGTCTTTTTCCTTGTTGGTACTAGATTAGAAACCCATTCAGAGAACCTAATAGGAGCTATAATTCCTGCTTCATACATTCTTTTAATTTCTTTCTCAATTGAAGGTAGTAAAACAAGATTGATCCTTCTAAGTTTTTGTTTGAAAGGTTTCTGATCTGGTTTCAAAGGTATTGTATGTTGAATGATTGATGTATCATATGACTTCAGATCCTCATAACTCCAGGCAAAAACATCCTGGAATTCTTTTAAAAGTTCAACATATTTAACCTTTTGATCTTCTGGTAGAGATTTAGATAGTTTAACCATATTGGGTTTTTCTTCAGTTCCCAAATTGACTTCTTCAATATCAGCTTTTACAGGTTCCATTTTGGGTTTTAAGGGAATGTCATTCGAGTCAAAAATATCTTCTAAAGGAGTCAATCCTTTAGGTAAATGATTATCTTTTAGATTAATAATTTCAGATTCATCTTCAATAATTTCATCGAATTCCATTTGTTTCAAATCCTGCATATCTTTTTTAGTGAATTTGGTTGGGTGAAGCATATGAATTGCAGTCTCTTCTGAAATATTTGTTTCTTGTTCATCTAGTTGATCAGATTCATAGATTGTTGTGTCTTCATCTAGACTATTGTTAGAGAACTCATTTTCTAATGTCAAAAAATTTTGATCTGATTATTATTTACAAACACTTGCCAATTCATGAGATTGTCCGGTATAGCAGGTCTATGTCTAATCTCAGCTGTGAACTGATGATTAGGTTCAAAAGGTAATTTACATGTGCTAGCGAACATTGCAAGACTGTGAGCATGCAAATTTTGTTTTCTAGGAATTTTGGCAAGTTGAGCTTGTAGAAAAGTGTTGAGAATTTCCACAACTGTTTCTCTGTATTGTTTCAATCTAGGGTCTTTTGTTGAACATTCACCGTTGATTTGTTGAATAATTAACTCAAAGTCTCCTATGATTGATACTCTAATTGCTCCTAACTTCTTGACATGTTTAAGCCCTAGCAAAAGGGCTTCGTACTCTGCCATGTTGTTAGTGCATCTAAAATTCAATCTATAAGCATGACCTTCGGTATGATCATTTTCAACATTATGTAACCAAATTCCAGCCCCTGCTCCTAATTTATTTACCAAACCATCAAATTCTAAATGCCACAGAATTTCATGTTCATAATCTTCATCAACTGTTTTAACATGTTTTTTAACAGGAGGCTTTGGTCTTTCAATTTTTCCTGGTGTTTCTTGATTGTCTGGTGTTTCTTTGTTTTCAGAAATCTCTTCAATTTGGATGGTAGATTTAGTTACAATCTCTGTTTCTGGTGCTTCTAGCTCAGTAGGAAGGTCCAATTCAACATTATACAGGATGAAAGAGTCCATATCAGAATGTACTGAATAGACAGGGAAGTTTTCAGGCTTCTCATGGCTACTGACAAGATATTTCATTAAGGTCTCTCTGTACAATCTTTTAGGCTGACCAAATACTGAAATAGTTGCAAATGAGATATCTAATTGTAGAGATCCTCCAATTTTGGCACCCCAGGATCTAGACAATAACATACCATATTTAGGAGGAATATCAGCAACTACTACATCCATCAGAATAGATTTCGCAGGGTATTGTACCAAAGTAATACATAAATATTTAATCAAACCTAAACATCTTACCTGACTAGAATCGAAAGAAAAAAGATCTTTATATGGTCTGGTAATGTCTAGGTTTAATCTTTCCATTACTGCTTTTGGCATTAAATTGTGGGACGCTCCAGAATCAAGCATGGCGTTATGTAGTATTTTATCATAAACATTCAAGCTCACATAAAATGGAGGAGTTCCTCCACTTTCAGGTTTGCCATTAACTTCAGGACCAAAAAGTAGTCTGGGTTGATCATCAAACACATTCACTGAATCATCCATTCCATTAATGTTAAGGGATCTGCTGATTTGGCTTCTATACACATCATGTTTAGCTAATTCTGCTAAGGGAACAACTATCTTTAGTTTGCCTATTTCAGCTTCTAGATTGAAATATTTTTCTGTTTGAGCTCTAGTGTTTTGAACAGTTGGATTTTCTCTATTTTTGGGTCTTCAACATTTTTCTCTTTTTCATGAGTGGGATTATGAGTTGAAGGTGTTTCTGAATTAACTTCTATTGGTTCTTCTACATTTCCTGTAAGAGGAGAAGTATTAGAAATTTGTTTATTGTTCAGTTGATTGTCAGACACATCTTCAATTATTGGATTTGCGGGGTTAGGACTTGTCCTAGACAAAATTTGTACAGGAGGAATGTTTTGTACAGGAGGGATGTTAGTTTTACCTTTGACGTTTTGTTTTACGGCTTTCTGTTTGCTATTCTTTGGCACATCAATCCGTCTGCTTCTCAAATTGTATTGTTTATGAACTTCATAAATAGTTGTGTCATAGCCTTCTTTAAAATCAAAAGTTTCTCCTGAATGAGTTTGAAATGTCTCAAGAATGTGATTTTCTTAATCATCTTGAGATAGGAAAACTTCTGGTTCATTCTTGTTTTCAGTCACATTATTTATTTCAACATCCTCTATTGGTTCTTCAGAAGATGATCCTTCCACAAAATTTTCTTGGAATGGTGGCCTGATGTTTTGGTCAGGAACATTTTTCCCAGGATTTTGGTTTTGATTTCTTCTGAAGTTTGGGTTTCTAACAACATTTTGACCATCACCAGAAGACTTTATTTTGATTGTCTCTGCTCTGTCTCCTAGTCTTTCCATGCCTTTAATAATTGCATCCAACTTTCTTTCAAAAACCGAAGGTTTTTCATTTACTGGCATCCTTCTTTCAGCTCTAGCCCTAGCTCTTTTTTCTATGAGGTTAGCTTCAACACTAACCACTATGATTTGCATATCTTCTAGGGTTTGAGGGGCTCTTTACCTAAGTGAATATGCTATGTCAGAGTCAAATCCATCAGGAAATTTAACCAGTACTGAATCAGGAGGGGGTCTAAGGTTCTGGGGAACCACGTTGTACGCTTCGTTGAATCTAATGATGTAATCTTGCACTGTTTCATTAGGTATTCTTCTCAATTTTTCAAATTCTGATAGGATCTGAAGAGGGTCTTTCTTCTTCTCCCATCTATTCAAAAATTCCCTATACAAAGCTGGTAAATCAGCAATACTGTTTGGAGAAAGGGCCCTAAACCATGTCCTGACTTCCCCAGTAAGACTCTGAACAAAAATTCTCATTCGGACATCATCAGTGTCAATTTCATAAAATTCAAAGTAATCAGTCATCCTTTTGGTATGTTGTTGAGTAGTATAAGTACCAGATCCATCAAAAGGGGTGATCTTACTCTGATAATCTTGGGGCAAAGCAACAGGGTTGGCTGGCAACTGTAACAGAGCATATCTATTGGCCATTGGAAGGTGTAATGAAATAACAGGTGATGGTGGTCTAGAAGGAGTGGGTGTAGGAGTAGAAGGAGTAACTTGGGTTTGGGAAGCTTGAGGAAAAGTAGCTGAACTTGGGGAAGCTTCAGTAATTACAGAAATGTTTGAAGTTTCTTCAAAGGTCTATTCAGATTTAATGGAGTTTTGTAAATGTCTATCAAGATGATATAAAAAAAACTCAATTGTAAATCTTCAAGAAATAATGGATCTGGAAATAACTTAGACAATTCAGATTCAGAAAAATTCACAATCAAAGATGTTTCAAATCGCTCATCAAAAGGTATTTCATCAAAATATATAATCTTCACAGGACAGGATGCTGATCTAGAAAGAGGTCTGGAACTTCCAGAACTCTCTTGACTTCCTCTTTCAGAGCTTTCTTGACTTCCTTGTCTTCTAAGAATCCTAGGAATCAGATTTGGATTTTCAAATATCGGTGGTGGATTAGGGTCAGGATTTGACCTGGTATGACGAATCCTTTCTGAAGCCAGTTTTCCTAGACTTTATCTTTTTGGTTTTTTGTTTGGAATACAATGAAAGTACAACTTCAGCAAATTCTTCAAGAAATTTAAAATTTTTGATTAAAATTTTCTCAAAGATTTATTGAACTAGAGAATCTGATTAAACATTTGAAACTAAGGTTCAGTGTATAAGCTAAATCAGAGATAGACTGAAGCAACGTTTATTTACTATGCAGTTGCAGAGAAAAATCATTTCAAAGGCTACCTGGTTGATCTTTAGACTCTATCTATAGCTTATAAGTGAACAATATTAACAATAAAAATGATTCAGAATCCCCAGCGGAGTCGCCACTATGTTATCACTCAGGTTTTCCTTGAAGTTGTGGAAAAGGAAAGTAAACCCAAAGTAACCACAAACCAACCTTCAGATACAGAATCTAGACAATCTGTATCCAGAGAGGGCTCTCTATTTAAAATTTAGCTTTGTTCTTAGAAAGTTTTAGGCTAGCTATAAGTCCAAGAATTTTGTTTGAATTTGAATGGTGGAATCTGCCAACTAAGGGTACGATTGATTATTTCAGGCCATTGGGCTATGGAGTCAAAATGATGGCTTTACTGAATTACTATTCTACACACAAGATGGCTTTGCAGGGCAAGATAGCCAAACAAAGAACAATTTTAGAAATTAAAGTGAATGGAATGGATTTTGAAGGGATGAAAGGCAATTAAGAATCTTTCAACATGTTCAAAGAAAGAAAGTGAATGATTACAAATAAAGAGCAGTTAAGAATTTTTTACTATAATAATAAAAAGGGTTTAAACCAGCGAAACAAGAGCAATTAAGAATTCGTTGCTTATAACCAGTTTAGAAGAAAACATTTAGAGTAATCACAATTAAAATCAGAGTACACTTCAAGTAAATTATGATTTATTCTTTTATGTCAATTATTCAGAAATGGAACACTATGATATTATAAACAGATATAACACTTAAAACATAGGATATAAAAGACTTATTGAACTGTAGTCTGACACATGAATCCTGCAAAAAGTCTTGAGCTTCAAATCATCATCCAGCAAGCCACAAAGAAGTTTCTCCAAAACACTTTTATTCCAAAAGATCAATGTTACAGCGAAGTAGTAGAATCCCTCATCAATACTCCTCTCGAGGGCTTATTTATACAAAAACTATTAACAATATCTCATAACAAAAGAGATATAATTTAGGGTGACTAATGAATAGATTACAATACAAATGGAGACATATGGTCTCATAGATAGGATAAATCAGTTGATGTTGTGTGCTGTCTCCTCTTTTTTAGAATGTGCTGGAAGCAGTTCCTTTCTTTTAGCTCGTTGCCGTCTTCTTGAGTAATTCTTTTTGACTTCCTTGCTTATCTGATACTCTTTTATTCTTACTAATACACTTTAACTGCTGAACGGATACTCTTTGAATTTTATTCACCTATTTACCCTTTACCAAGATATACCTCAGTAAAATAGGCCAAAATTTTTTACCCAAGGATAAATTTATAAAATTTCCTTCATCTCATCCCACCATTGAACTTCTGGCACTCTGGTTCTTTGCAATTTTCTCAATGTTTCATCAGCTTCAGTATATTTGAAAAAATTAGGCTGATATGGAAACAAATGTTTTATTTCATGTTCAAGATAAAATAAACCCTCCAATATTTCATAAAGGTTCTTCCCTGTTGGAAATGTTCCTGCTACTGTACTGGTCGAAGAACTGGCTTGATCATCAACCTGTTTGTTTACTTTTGCTACAAAACTTTCCAAATCCATTAATATACCTTCTGCATTAACAGGACTGGGCAAACCTTTATTTAACACAACATAAAATCTTTCATTGAAGGTAAAAATTTCTTGTTGCATGTCTGAACACCTTCTTTCAAGATTTTGCATAAGAGTCCTTTTGGTAAAAACTCTTTTGATTTCCAAGATAGTCCCTGTTCTGTCCTGAATTCCAACTTCTGCAAGTTGCTGCTTATTCTGAGTATTCAAATAATTGATAAGTCTATTGGCTTCTTCTGGCATATTCCCTAACTCTTCCCTTGCTCTCTCAATTTCTTCCAGAGCCAATCTGACTAAATCCTGTTGTTCATATATTATTTGAATAGAATACCAAACGTTATTTATTGATTGAATAATGTTATACCAAAGAATTTATTTTAATTCACTTAAAGGTCTTTCCATTGTAAGATCCTTTTCTAATGCTTTAACTGATTTTTCTAGTCTTTTGATTTCTCTTGTCTTCTCAGCAATACTTATTTTTGATTGATCATATTTATTTTCCAGAGTGGAAAGCTGATACTTCAAGCTTTGGAGATCTGTCACCTGCAGTTTTAATTCATTCATTGCTTTGATTAATTCATCAGAACTCTTATCAGAAGTGTTCACCTGTGTTAGCTCTGCTTGTTGGCATGTAATTGGTGTACCTGTTCTTGTGGCTGCCTGTGTTGTCGTTGTTAGAATAATGGACTCTTTATCTTTTAATGCTTGCTCATGTTCTTTCTCTGTTTCAGCAAGTCGTTCATTCATTTTTAAAAGTAAGTCCATCACCTCTTCTTCTGAATTTTCCTTCATTACTTCTTCAGTCTGAGGGTGCCTTGAAGCTGGTAGTTTCAATTGTTTCCTTAATGCAGCAATATCATCATCTTTCTTTTTAATCAATGCTTCAATGATATTGACATCCTTGGGATTATGACCCAAACTGATAATTATTTCCTCCAAAGATTTTTTCCTGTTATCCTTTGTTTGGGAAGAAGCTTTCTCAATCTGCAGCTGGGTGTTTGTATTATTCAAAGAATCCTGTAATTCATGAGCTGCCATAGCTTTTCCAGTGAGTGTAGAATATATCATTTCTCCAGTCTGCTTGTGTAATTCAATCTGGTCCAAAGGATGAATATCTTTTGCTAGGACCTCAAAATTGGTTCTGATATAATCAGCTGCTGTCTGTGGTTGTTGCACTTTGGGTTTAAAATGGCTCATTAGCATTTTACCCTATTGAATGTCAAAAGCTGAAATTAATCTCTCTTGATTTTTTGGAGTCATTTTAAGATATTGATTATACACCTGTATCCTCAGTGGATAATTCCTCGTTTTTATATTAATGAAATTATTCTTTGTCTCCTGCATCTTTCTTTGGAGGTTTAAAAGAAGATATTTCTGTACTTAGCTGCCTATGCATTGTCTTTCCTTGAAGATCAGAGTATGTACCACTAACTGAACTTGTTTGCTGACTATCTTCTTTTTATGTAATATCAATGATTTCTTCATATGATTCAACTTCTGGAAGTGGATTCATTTTCTGCCTTTTAGCCTGAGGCTGTTTTGAAGATTCCTTGGGAGGAGTAGGACCTTCAGCTTCTCTTTTCTTGCCCTTTTCAATATTCAGTGGAGTTTGCAAGTTTGGCATTTCTACTGGATGCATTTCTACTGGATCGGTTTGAGGAGGAACCTGTACTTGTCCTTGTGCCTTAGATGTTTGAGGTTGTTCAGTCATTTTGAATGTTTCAATCACTTGTATTTCAGGCTCTTTCTCTTTTCCTTTGGATTCAACTGCAATTGATGGAATATTTTCCTGTGATTTTTGTTGAAAATTCCTTGCTGAAGAAGGACCAATGTCTGGTACCTGCACTTGCCCAAAAAATTCTAGGTCAAGCATTTTTCCAAGATCTTTCATTACATTGTCCATATTGTCTTCTTCACTATTCTGTTCAATTAATGTTCCTTCTACCCATTCATCTGTATTGGCATACTTTTCAATTTCAGGGATTCTTCGATGCATGTAGGGTGCTGATTTATTTTTCATTCTTTTGTCACAAATAAAGTTGAATGGGTCATAGGGTACCCAATGGAAACTTTTCTGCAATCTGTAATGATCCTCTAATATCTTTTGAGCTTCTTCCCCTCCATCCCTAGAATTGCAGATAAATGGACCTAGTTGGCTCTTTATCCTGAGTTGAGCCTTTTTCTTGGCATTACAGAAGTGAATTATATCTGAATTGTTCATTTGTATGAAATACTCAAGTGCAAAAAGTCTCATTGGAACATATCTGGGTAACTTGAAAGGGCTCAATTCACATCCATAAATTCTAATTTCAGTATGATTCTGATAGAAGTACCAGTCACCTATCTTATACTGTTTTGAAAGCTGAAGGATTTTTCTGATTTCATTGTTGAGTCTTGGAGGGGCAACTCCTGTCAACAAGGTAGTTGCAGGATGTATGAAAAGGTCAATGAACTCATTATAAGAATAGGGAGAATCTATGGAACAATGAGTAATGGCTGACCAAAAGATAACCGATCTTGGATTCCCTTGGGCATCAAGTTTTCTGATATGGAAAGAGAAAGTTTCAGACTGGTAATAAAGCATGAGATGGTAAATGAAAGTAGAATATTTGAGTACTTTCACGTTCTCCAATCTCATGAATTGGTCATGCATTTTATCTGCAATTAAAGATGCAAAGTCATACCTGACAGCAGGAGGCTGTCCAGGGGTGAACATAGATAATAACACCAGGGTTAAATGATCAACATACTCACTGGTATTAAAACCCATTATGAAAGATATTATACTCAAAATATTTTGCCCTTCTTCAGTAAAATAAACACTAGCATAAGGGGGAGGGCCTGTAGGCTGATGCTCTGGCCACATGAAAGCTTGGAAAATGCGAATTAACTCGTGGGATAATTTAGTGGATTTCTCCAATAATTCTTCCATTAACAAAGGAGTAAGGGCTTCACCAGGCTGAAAATGTAACATATCATTGATGGATTGAGCAGTAATGGGAAAAAGGATGTTCTGGCTTGGGGACAATACTGCTCTCTGATTTGAATCATAATTGGCATGGCAATAGTGGATAATTTCAGGAAAGATATGGACTGAGGGAAAAAGGTATCTAGGAAGACCAGACTCCCATAACCCAATAATATCTGAGCCATTCAAATAATTGTCTCTGCAGCGACAATAAATTCGAAGGGGGCTTTCACTGAAAACTAAATCTTTGATCTGAAAATATTTATCCACTAATGATAAGTAATCCAAATCTCTATGAGGGGCATTCAATGGGGCTACATTCAGGGCTACAGGAACTTCCATTTTTTTGGTTCTTGTGTATTCAAAGAAACGGAAATTCGGGGATTTTTATGAAAATTTGAGCAGATTTATAGGTTTCGACGGGGGAAATGGGTACAATTGCAAGTTCAGGAATATTATTTACAGTTTTTAGGATCAGGGAACGAACTAGCAATCAACTTTTAACTCTGTTTTAGTGGAAAAACAAGGAAAACTTAGTTTCTTTCAGAGTTCAGGCCGAAATGGAGTAAATACCTGTTTTTAGAAAAAGAATTGTGATTAACAGGTACCAACTGGCGGCGGATGGATGTTGGAACACTGGTTTGATAGTAGCTTTCAGTAGAATTCAGTTGAACAGTAATTTGACAGTCGATTTTGAATTTCTTCGCACAGAGGGCACAGTCGCTTTCAATATACAAAATGATAAAAATTACGTGAAGTTTTGTTTTATTCGTAAAGTCAAAAGGAATTTTTTATTATTTTTGAGGATGATGTCATCAGGTATAATGGACATGTCACGGGGAATGGGCGGTAAGTGGTATATTCCGCACGGCTTTTGGGAGCAGGCAGTTTTTTACGAATTGGCAGTGATTCCATTGAGCACACGACGCGTGGCCAGTGCACTGTTTGGAAACCACTCCCATTTCGCGCGTTAAGTCTCAGACGAAGGATGGGTAGCGGAATGCATGTGAGCCGTAGATCTTCAGGCGGATGATCCAACGGTGATCCGGACAGAAAGCTGTTGTGGGAGTTAATGTGCGGGCCCGTTAACTTAATTAATCTTTTCGGGAGTATTTTCATTGGCAGAGGGTAGGTTATTAACTAATCCAGGTGATTAATTAATTCTGTTTTTATGAAGGGTCGGGGTCAGATTTTCGGGTTTTATTTGTTTTTTTCCGTTTAAAACATAAAAATATATGTTTAAACCCTTTTTCTATGTATTTTTTATTATATAGAAATAAATCAATATGATTCATTTACTATAAGGGGCGGGGATAGTTATATGGATATGTTTTTAGCCAAAGGGATTTATAATGCGGGTTTTTTATTTCCTCATGTGAGTTTAAATACTTTGGCTAAAACCTATAGTAAAAGGGTTTTTTTTTGGGTTATTTATATAAAAGAAGTTATATATATAGCAAAAGGTTATTTTCAATAGGGATTTAATAGATAAATTAGAGTTAATATGACAAAGGACAAGGCAAACTCAAAATACTTAACTATAACTAAGAAAGTGAAGATTTATAAAAGTAATTTGCATCATATCAACTTCAACACTTAGACTTAGAATAGCAAGCAATTTTGAGGGATTTTATGGAATATTTACATGATTTTCCTAAGTAAAATGGGATTTTACTTAGGAAAGGATTAAAAGTGAATGAGTATGATGATGAATAATTTTTAGTACTGAGGTCTTTTCAATTACTGGGCCGAGGGTCCGGTCCCTCCAAAAGTCAAGGAAATGCCTTGAGCCCCTTTAATCTTCAAATTCCTTAGCACTTTGGGGAAATTAGTGAAAGCTTTAGGGAAAAAGTGAGATGGGAAGTTAATGATTTTGACTTTGCTTTCTGTGATATGCTTCTAGTGTATCATCTTCCTTTGCAATTTCTGATGAAAGTAAAAGATTAGCACATCTAAAACCATCATTCATCACATGTAATTCCAGCATACAACATCTACCTACCCTATCTACTTTACACTACCATTTTCTCTTCTTTATTAGGGTGCACTTGGACTGGAAAACCCTTATCAATCTTCTTTTTCTTTTACATGGAAAAACTATCTATTTCTACACTTATTACATCCAAGGGCCCAGATTAAACTGTTGAGCACCTTTTATTAACTCTACCTATCTACTTATCTGCCAAGATTAAACTATTTGGTCAGATATTTATTCTCTATTCTACAACATGAAATTGAAAAATGAATGAGTCAAGTTTAAACAGTTTGACTCTTCATCAATTGCGGAAAAAATTTGACAAGCTGCACACAATTGCTTATTGCAGAAAATGAAATAGTAGTGGCATTTAGACTTGCACACTTTCCTGGTCTATTTTTGTTTGGGGTTCATTTCTTTCATTTTTTGACCATTTTATTCTTTTTACCCTTTGATTTTCTTTTAGGGTATACCCTCTTTACATTTTTTAAATTTTTTATTTTTTTGATTTTTTAAGAATATGGAACTCCTTTGCACAAGAAAAAGGTTTGAACATATTGCATAGTTCAACAAGTCAATCATAAAAAATGACACCTATTGGTATAGGAGTCTAACACACCTAATGTAGAAAGTATGGTTTTTCAATAAGTCATATAGGTTTACAAGACCTCCAACATAGATATGATTGAAGGAGATTGTACTAATTCATCAACAATTTTATAGCTAATGTCTAACTTTGAGTTATGGGAATTATGACGTAATGCCCATTTTATTATTTTTCGAATAAGTTAAAAAAGGGGTCTTGTTATTGTGAAATTTGGTGTAACAACAATATTTGGTGATGATGAGAAAGGATTGGTTTCTGGAGGGATCCTGTAATCACGGTTTCATTTTTGCAGGAGAATGTCTACTCCGATGATGTAAATGTCATGATTGGATGTGTCATTAGAACTACCCCTAGTTGGATTTTGGTAGGGGGAGGGGAAGCCTCATGATGCATGGCCACTACACCTTGGAGGGTGAAAGGATTATCAATTACTAGAGGCTATTGGTTTTTTCCTCCCTTCCCCATGGATTCTCTCATTCACTTCAACTCTGGGAGTTGAGGACAATGATGGGTGTAATTCCCATATTACCCACAAATAACGCATGTGTGGTTGGTCCTAATACTAGAATTTATGTTTTGATTTTGTGGGTTGTCGATACCTTGACTTTGATTTTCGCTGCAGTTGGGGGGATTTCCCCCAGTTGGTACATGTGGAGCGTGCTGTTGGTTTTTTCCCCTGTCGAGGTTATTTTTTTTATTTTCTCTTTCCTTTCTTCTTGTTCGAATTTGGAGGGTTAACGGTATCAAGGCTTTTGAATGCCTACTGTTGTTGAAAGAAGGAAGGTTGAACAAAATTAACCCTCCTGTTTGGTTGAGGTGGGGGGTTCATCTCTGGAGGTATAGGAAAAGGGTAGTAAGGGTTCCCTTGTCCTGGGATGGTATACGTTGTTTGGGAGGTAGACGTAGTTTCCATTGTGCCTGAAGGGTATTAGTTACCCTGTATGGGACAAATATTGGTTACCTTGTATGCTAGGGTATTGATTAACTTATGTGGGAATATTGTGAGAGTACATAGGGATATGGGGATAATATCTTGTGTGGGTTTGAATTAGGGTTGTAGGTGGAACTCCAATTGATTGGAAATGGGTTTTTCCATTGTACATGTTTCCATAATACTGGAAATTTTTCCCCAGTTGATTTTGGATGATGGTTCCAATTAAACCATATACCGCATTTGATGCTCCCGATTTATCTTATACGAATGAATGTAATCGGGGGGCATCCGGGAGTATAGTGTAGAGGTACCAAAACTGAATGTAAATAAGCTCAAATCATTGAGCTTTATGAATAGCCTCTTCCTCTATCTAGGGAATGGTTGTAGCGATATATTTTTCAATTTATGGCAGAAGAGGTTTCAAATAGAAATCAAGGTGGATGTCTTATATTACATTCAATTTACAAAGTCTATGATGCTTTCACTACTTGTGGACATGGTATAAAATATGAGTGGAGGTAGTTTGCCGAAAGTGGGTCAATAATTCCAGTCCTATGTTATGATGCACTAGGAGTTGGAAACACGTGAGGAAATATTGAGTTAGAAATTCAAACATGCCATGGGAATGATCTGGCTCGCTCACATACCATTTTTCTACATGTCAAGCAATGATGATTTGAAACAGTCTCAAACAAATTGATTCCTCAATGATATTGTTGTATGAAAACCACAAATGAATGTTCATGATGTGGTTGGTAGGATCTTCCCCCTCTTCACATTAAAAATTAGGAATGTATGAAGCGAAATTGGTTGGCATGGGAGGCCATTGTGGATTATGGGAAATTGTATACTTTGTGAGTTTAATTAGATCATGTAGATTTAAAGAAGCTACAAATGTGATTATTTTGTGTTTTCCATACTATAATGACCTCGCGATGTAGTCTACAAAGAGTTCCCTTGTAGAGAGGAATGAGTAGGACTACTTGGGGAGTAGTATGTGGACTCCCCATAGGGGTATTAAAAATGTTACCTTTAGGGGGAGCATTCCCAATCACAGTGGTTAAATGGTGACTTATACGCCTAGACAAGATGATACCTAGCACACCTCCTAGCAAAGGGGGGAGGTTTAGAATGCAACGAAATCGACGTTTAACCCTTGTTTCCCATGTGGGTGTGCATTACTTTATATGGTGAGATGGTAATTTCTATAAAATCAAATAAAACACATACATAAGGCAAAGAAAAAATATATGGTTAGTTCTACCTTTAACCTTATGTTATGTGACCAATCAAACAAAAAAAGGGCTTTTTCTTATTTTTGGGTATGATAAAAAATCTTAGAAGAGCCTAGACACCCTTTCTAATCAAATAATTATTGGTACTTTTGAGCATTCTTATAGTCAGGTCATGGGACCATGTCCCGTAAGTAATGGAGATTCTTCCAATTTCCAGGAATCAACCAAGGTATAGAGAGAATTTATAATGGGGGGTACAAGGGTGATGTCCTGGAAGTACTGAAGACATTTACAACAACGCTACCAAGATCACCTTAGGTCTCCATGCTCCCACATCTCAACCTATAGGGAAAGGTGCCCTAAGATTTGGCCATTAAGGTTACCTTTCTCCCACGGGGGTAGTCGAATCTCAGCTTCTGGTTTTCAGGTTTGGACCCAACATTCTTTCCACATGTCAGGAGAAGATATGAAGGTATGTGATAATCTGCCCCTTAAACCTTACCCCTTCATAGGTTTATAGTGTGCATTGGTTTTGACTGTGGGATGATGAAGTATTTTAAGCTCCCTAGAAGATAACTTATATGTTCAAGATTAAATATGACCAAAAATTTCTCATAAGATTCCTACCCCTGTGGTCCTAACCTAAACCATAAATTCGTTTGTGACCCCTTTGGGGAATTTAGTATGTTCACATATTAGGGTTTCTTTTAGAGAGTCTTATCTTTTCTTAGGGTGTGTAAAAGTGTAATATTTAAAGAAACTAAGTATCAAGATTCCAAAAGGTGTATATCCTTGATACAAAGTTTAGATGAGCTTAGTGTGTGAAGTGCAAGTGTGTATAAGTGAATTTGTGAGCATACAAAGTGTGAAGCAATGTGGATATGCTGTGATCCATTAAAAATATCCTAATTACACTATGCTGTGATTGTTCCTTGAAAGAAAATAAATTATTTGTGGATAATGGACCACTTAATTCCTTCCTAATTACACTATGTGAGCATATAGGGAGATGGGAACTGATTACTTTGAGAAATATTTCAGATGCAACCATAGGATCATGACTATGACACAAAGGAAGTAGGGGCTACTCCCTTTCTTACTAACACTCGGTCCTAGTCCCGATAATAATTTGAAAATTGAAAAGCTTTGGTTATTCCAAATGATGTGTGGATTTAGTGCCACTTATGTTCCTCCTAATTAAGATAAGTGTGATGATTTTGATCGTTAAAAACAAGATAGAAAGGATATGTGGATTAGGGCCACCTACTTTCCCCTAGTTATGCTATGTAAGTTACAAAATTTTCAAAGTAAAAATAAGAAATTTCCCTACTAATAATTTCTAGCAAAGAAATCAAGCAACCTATATAAACTGTAAAAAATTGCAAGAGTGTGGGAAGTTCGCTAAAGGTTTTCACAACAATTTGGAAACAGGAATTATGACACAAACATATGACATACGCATATGCAAAAACATATGACACACGCATATGTATGTGGGAAAAGCCATGTGAATAGCTTGAAAAATTGAACAGAGTTACTTTTATGGCTACTAACAGATCCTAAGGGGGCTTGCACAATGCTGGAAAAATTATGGAAGCAAAATATAGTGAAAATGTAGAGAGTGACAACATAAAAAAAACAAACTATATTAAAGAAAGCAAACAAGTGGAGTCGCCATTTTGTATTTGTTGTGTTTGTTGAATAAGGGTCCAAAAAACACCTTCCTTGCAGTTGGTTGTTATCTATAAGGAGCATGCAAACAACTGGATTGTGTTAGTGCTTAAAAAAGAACCAACAAAGTAGTGAACATAATGATAAAAATTCATGAGCAAGATTAAAATAAAATTGAAATAAACAACATAAAAAATTAACTAAATAAGCAGAAACACATCAACAAAGGTATAGGAATAGATTCCAATTTATTGATTGTTGGTGGTCGAAGAGTTACAAAAAAATATCAAATCACTTGAAGATAGTTGCTTGAGAAATGGTGCTCAAGAGATCTCAACAAGGATTTTCCTTATTCAATCTCCTTTGCAAACTCCCTTCCTCTCAAAGAAGAAAATATAACTCTCAATAGTGGTGGAACTCTCTCAACATTGGAATGCAAGATTACATTGGAGCATTTTTTCCAGCATAACAATGTATAAAATTCTTCCTCTTATTTGTCTTCCAATGACTTTTTTATATATAATTTGATCTCCTTTTTCCATCCCTTACCTCAACAATGAGAAAATGACTTGAGAGAAGGACAAGAGGATTCCCTTGGGGGATGCATATATCCAAATTGGCTCAAAATTGAATTTCCTTGAGTAGTACCTACCATGGAATCCAAACTCAAATTGTGTGGAGTGGTCCCAATCTGTTGTCTAGACTTTGGGCAATCCACGTGTAGATTTTAATCCTGTACATAAATTACCTGCAAAAAAATTGGCTCAAAATTGACTTTCCTTGAGTAGTACCTGCCATGGAATCCCAACTCAAATTGTGTGGAGTGGTCCCAAACTGTTGTCTAGACTTTGGGAAACCCACGTGTAGATTTTAATCCTGTACAAAAATTACCTGCAAAAAAATTCTTTAAAATAAAAAATAAATAGTGGTGACAACATAAAAATTAAAACAAATATACATAGAGACTTTCCCCTGCATCCCAAAATCAGGAATACCATATTGATTTTTCATTATATTCCTTTCAATGTTAAAATACACATATATACATGTCGAAGCATTCATAAAACCTAATCAATTAACCCTAAATTAGATCATAACCTTAGTTCCCTTGACCATATATACAAAATACCATGGGCAGAAAACCATCATACCCAAAACCATGTGCAAAACCCATGCAAAAAACCATAGGTAGGTCCGCCCACCTAATATAAGGTCCAAAAAAAATTCCTGAGCCATTTCCTCTGACCCCGTGCCAGGGGGCTACTACCCCCCTGGAAACCCCCTACCAGAGGGGGGGGGGGGGGGGTGTTGCACTCCCCATGCTAGGCTTGACACGTGTGACTAGTCGTAGAAATAATATAACACACACCCAACATCGCATGGCTATTGAAGGAAAAGTAACGTGGTAGTGATTTTTTTCCTTTGAAGTGCCTACACAGATTGATATTTTAAATCAGATTTCGTAAAAATTTTGATTTTTTTACTTTAATTATGTTTCTAGCTAGAAAAACTTTACCTATACATGTTTTTGTATGACTCTAGTTTTCATCTAGCCTATAAAAATGTCTGTACAAATTTTCCATATTAACAGTCATTTTGTGCACATGTGGGTTTCCATAATAAAATTATATTTTTCCTTAACCAAATTAATTTCTTCCAAGGGCTTGGAGGGGTCTTTCCTAATGAGGAAGATTATCCAAAGGAGGGAATTTTTCTTTGAGCTACCAAATTAAGACATCAATTGGGACATTTTTTTGGATAGCAATTGGGAGAAGAAAAATTTCATGGGGATCGTCTCATTTTCATTGATGTCAAATGGGGAGAGTTGTAGAAAGGGGGGTATGGTAGTGTTATTTGAACTCATCAACATTAGGGGAAAAACACCCTGTCAGTGCCCCAGTTAGACCCTTTTCCACTTGAGATAGTGGTCCCGATAAGAATTATGGGACAGATAACCCTTTAACAAAAAAAATTGTATGAAGTGGGGTGAATGATGATGATAAGTGATCATACGCACTATATTCTAATGAATTAATTATAGATTATTGTAAAATATTATATTACTCTAGTAAGCTACAATCATATGTGCTAGAAAGATGTTGTAATAAACACAATAATATAAATTATTATGAGATTATGATATTAATTCAATTAAAATAAATTAATTTAATTAAATAGTTAAGTAAATTAATTTAAATAAAACATCACATATGATAAGTATTTTTTTGTTCACTATGTGAATTAAATTTCATGCAAACATGTCAGAAGTGATCATGAAAGTCTAACGGTAATACGTATATGTGAACAAAATCAATAATAAATTCCTTTCAAAGAAAAGAAATAGAAACCATGGATAATAGTACCCATGAGATTGTGAATCTGCTCATTCTGGAATTAATGGTGGTTCAGATTTATATTAATAAAATATTAAATACAAAATTTCAATCAAAGTCCCTTCTCAAAATTTAGAACCCCCTAACCCTCTCTCAAAGAGGAAAATTTATAATCTAAATAAAATCAAGGTCAAAACAAACACATCCATTAATATCTCAACATGGATAAATGATAAAATAATAATCACGAAATTAATATAACCAAATTGAGCCCATGATGAGGATTTCCCAATGGTGAGTTGTCGCAGCCTGTACACATCAAGAAAACTGATGAAATTGGGAGGATATTTAGGCTTAATACTTATCTGGATAGTAAAAATAGAAGCCTTCAACGGTGACAACATTTGTGTGGCAACATTTGATAAGCACCTAAGTACCAACCATTGGATATGAGGCTTCACGAGAAACTGCTAATGATGTTCAAGTTCAATCTGGGATAACTGCTCAATTCTTTCAACCATTGTTGTACTATGCTAAAACCAATTTTTCAATAATGTCATGGAATATGGAAGTGAATCCTCTGAGTAGTTAGAAACTATATTTTCTTGTAACAATGCATTATTGATTGATTCAATGATAGTATTTTAAATATATCAGATCTCATTCACTACAACTTCAACTTTTTTCATTCTAATCTCCCATTCAACAAGGGAATTAACTATTTTACATTGGTCCTAAATTAACACCAGATTATTGAAAAATATATTTTGTTGATGCCTAAGCAGAGAATTCAACTCTTTGGCTTCTTATTTAAACTCCGCCAGCTGAGGATTGACACACAATTTTTCTAAATTTCTATGCATTTATTCAATCTGATTATATTTTATCTTTATCATCTTATCATTATGTACTTTCAATACATCAATGTTTTTTTGTAATTATACAAATTCATTATTCCATTGCTCAGTAATCTTCTTCTTTTCTGTATTGAATGTTTGTTCCATTGAGATTATCTTTTCTTCCTTTTCCTTTAGAAGTCCTTCAAATTATACTACTTTATCCATTATGGTTGAAGCATAAGCTCCTATGAATTGAGTCAACTTTTATAATTATTTTTTTGGTGAAATGAAAGAACCTTTCCACAAAATTTTGAAAGAAGAACTTTTCCAGGTACCAATGACTAATATTGATTGAGTTTTCTCTTCGTTCTCCCCTTGTTTACTACAACCTTGTCCTGAGGACTATAGAATATATCCAAAGGAGGAATTTCTTCAACATTGAGAGTGACCTAGGAAGAATGGAAAGCTAGAATAATTTCAACATATTTTTGCTCATGAATGGAAGATTTATCAATAATTTATCTTAACCTGGAATCATGTTTAGTACTCTTATGGGTATCCTAAACATTGACCTAATGTGAGTAAGTTCCAATTTGAGTGACTGTGGTTTGACCCTTGGTCTTTGGATTAAGAATCATATGAAACTCATTCTAGGGCTCATTTAATTTAGGATTAAAAGTAAATTCTTCTACTTGGGATGTAGAAGGAACTATGACAACCTCTTGTCGACCCTGAGGGGGAATCATTGATTGCGATGAAGTACCAAGATGATTATTGGACACGGATAACTTTTGAAGAGGTAGTTGTAGCAAATATAGTGGAAGAATTGCTTTCCTAGAAGTTATATACTGAGTAAAGTGAGTATTTTCTTCCACTGTTAATTTTTAATCCACTTGTTGTAGAATTTTTTCGTAGAAGGAAGACTGTACAAACATGTCATCCAACTTATCCTACTCATGAATGAACTATCTAAATAAAATTTTTGACAACAAATCTTGGATCATATCTCCTGTTAGGAATAGTGGGAAATTTGAGAGCTTGAATAGCTAGGATCTCTTTTTTAGAATGACGGTAATTGGCCAATGTAAATATGCAAAATCCCAAAGGAAAAATAGGCCATGCCATCTTGTTTGAATCCTTAATAAATTGGTATTGAGCGAGTCAAACGGAGATCGGATGCCAAATTTATGTCCCCGGGAAGTTGAAACACCAATTTACCCAAACGGGACCCACAGTTTTGGCGCTTCATCTCCTAGGGTTAGGTTTTTGGACATTTCGGATTTTACATGATTTCTCAACAATAAATAGGCCTTCAATCCTCATTGTAACACAATTCAGGGGTCTGGTAGCCGACACATCTCTTCTCAGGGATAAGCACTACCAGTGCCCTAGCTCACTTGTTCTGATCATGTCTACATTGTAACACACTTCAGGGGCTGGTAGCTGACACATCTCTTCTCAGAGATAAGCAATTATAGTACCCTAGCTATTCATTTCCATTATGTCTCATTGTAACACATTTCAGAGGCCTGTAACCATCACATCTCTTCTCAGAGATACGCCTAACAGTGCCCTAGTTGTTCATTTCAGTCATTTGTTTTATTAATAAAATGAAACATTATTTCTGCTGCATCTCTCTGCTTATGGTTATATGTGTATTCTGTTGCGTTCCTACTGTCAAATACGGATTAGGGCTTCATTAGAAACTTGGTGTTGCTGCAAATAGGTGTGTAGCTCCTCCACCCAAGCTCTAGCTGAACATGTTGGTGACCCATCAAAATTAGATAGAGTAAATATATCCATGTCATGCTGCCTTCTTCTCTCTACCTTGATCTTGTAAAACTCCTGAAAAGTGATACGATCTCTAAACCTTTTAGTTTGAGATTCATACTCTTGAATAAAATCACTAAGAGTTTCCCTCTTAGGTATTCCTCCTTCTTCCATCTCTCTTATGATAGATCTAGACATTTGACTGTGCTGTGAATAATAGGGTGTAGCTGTATGTTCACACCTATCATATGAAAATCTATATCTGGCTCTAGATTCAAACTCCTCTGGAGATTCCATCTCTCCTCCCATCTTCTTAAGATCTTCTTTGATGCTATGAATAGATTTTGGAAGAAGCTTTGAGAGCATCTCCTCCTTCTTTCCTCCACATAATGGAGTCTTCTCCTTTCTATACATCTTCTCTTCTCCTTCTTCTCTTGATAAAATAATGGCTGAGATTCCACAGGCTGAGCCAAGACTATGCTTTGATACCACTGTAATATCCCAAGATGGGAATGCAGCAGTGCATAAGCACAATACCGGAGTAACAATGAGAAATTAGCTCACAAAATGTGTTGAAAAAAACATATCCATCAATTGAATGAAGTAGCAACAAAAAGAAGCACTTCTACATCCTCCCAAGTGGGGAAAATGCAACAATTTGACCCTGAAAATGTTATTTCTGGAGATTTACATTTTAAATGAGAGAAATAATGCTTGGTTCCCTTAGAATATATAATAATGCCCTCACATAAAAAATAGGAATAGAAACAAATCACTTATGATAAGTTAAACAGACCTCCCGGCCTTAAATCGACTTAAAAATGGCCAAACCCCATGACTTAAGCTATGCAGAATTTATGAAGCACATAATAGCATTATTTTTTGAGGTTTTCTGAAAAAATAAGGTATAAAATCATGGATATGGTTTTTTATTAGGAAATATACTAAGAAAACAGTGATCTAGCCTCTTTAATACATTATTGAGATAACCCAGTAAGGGTTTCTTGAAGGTTTGATGTAAAAAAGTGCAGATCTGAATATTTAGCTCTGAAATAACACAGTATTACTGCAAAATTACATGAACATAGCTGAAAGATACAATAGAGGGATGAGAATCCCTTCTTCTAGCTTTCCGGGAGAAGGGTTGGCCCTTTTCCAAGGAAACTAGCTCAAAATCAAGGGCTTTAACCCTGCTGCTGCAAATCTAGGAAAAATGATGCAGTTCCTGCAAGGGAATGCACTGTAAGAGATATGTAATAGTCTGGCCAACTGCCAAGATGTGAAATGAGACTAGAAATATTCCTAGCTGATCTCTCAAGAGAAGGAAGGCACCCTCTACTGAGAAACAAACCCAAAAGTGGTGTTATCAAGCCTCCACTGCAACACCCTGAAACAAAGCACTATTCTGCTACAAAAATAACGCTAAAGTTGGATACTGGTGCTTGGCCTCAAGCCTGGATGTGGAGCAATATAGTACAAAGCTCTCCCAAGAGGCCTCTCAAGGGAAGAGGTGGGATTCCCGCTCGGGAACACCCAGTGCTAAACAACACTGCAACCCTGCTAAACAACAAGAGGAAGCCAAGTCTAAACAGACCAATATCAAAATGATAATATAAAAACATGAATAACAAAGGCTCCCATATTCTCCATATATAGCAAGTGAACCTCTTCACATTGGGTCCCATCCATATGTGCCACCAAGCTCATGCAAGTTGTCCTCCACACAAACTGCGTTGTTCATCAAGGAGATTCAATGTATCTAGACAACTTTGTTGACTTGGTAAAAGTTGACTGCATCAACATGATCCCATCCCTGTTCACACCCAAGGGTGCTCAAATTAGCTGCTTATTCTTCCTCCTTTCACATTAGAAGTGTTATTTCTCCTTCTAATGAGGTTAATGGGCCTCCTTACCCATTTATTCACCTACCTAGTGATAAAACCAACTCTAATATTCCATTTATCTTGAAGGCTAAATTTTTGGAATATTACAAGAACATACTAAGTCACTACAAGAATAAATTCAATCATTACAAGACAAGAACAACAAACAAAATATGCATGATGAGCAATATTGCAAAGAGGAGACTAAAGAAGGTTGTCAAGTAGGTACTAGTTAATTTCCTACATCTGGTGCTTCACTTTTAAGAGAGTATTACAAGCAGGTTGCAAATAGGAACATAGAGGAGTGCTCTAAAGAATCAATCAGCCATGTTGAACTCACAAAATCTGAAATAAAGGAGGAGATAACACAGTTAGGGTATCTACCCTTATGCTTTGACTCATTTCATATTTTAAAAGGAATTTGGCATCGTGAGTATATAACAGAGGCAACTCATGAATCTCATGCTAACTATAACAGCGTAGAGGAGTTAGTTAAGGAAGAATCCAATCAAGAAATAGAGGAAAACCCATGTCATCTCTCTAAAGGCCCAAGTATTGATTCATCATCTCTTATAGGTAAGGCTCAATAAGACATTCAACCTCCCAATCAGTTTTCACAAGAGAAAGAGGCATGTTGTAGTTATTTCCAAAGAGCAACAGAAATGCCTCCTTTTTTCAGTTAGTTATTTTCAGCTTCTAAACATGTAAACAACCTCTAAACCCTCATATGAACAAAAAATTTCGGTTCATTCTCCTCCTAATCTTGTCTACCATAAGTCAGAAAGTGAACTTGTAAATCAATTCGAAGAGAAAGAATCTGATAGTCCAATATGTATGGCTGGTGACATTACCTATATTAATGATTCTCCAAGGTTTGATCAATATGTTGATGATTATGATTTCCAAACATAAACTAACCTTGCAGAGCAATCAACAGTTGATTTATGGGATGAAGTTCACTATCATCAGCTGGAAAAAAGTAAGTAGCCAATACAGGTCACCTATGACACTGATGAGGAAAGCCTTGAAAGTTTAGAAGTAATTAAGGAGTCTCTGACTCTTTGCTCTACTTCACTTCATTCCATTAGAAATAAATTTCACATAATTGGAAATCAACAATATTTCAGCTTTGATGTTGAGGTTTAGGAGAATGAGGAACTTCTTGAGCAAGTTGTCAATGAGGAGCCTTCTCCTGAAATGGTTGAGAAAATAATTTGGAACATGGAATCCTCCTTAACTCTAGATATTCAGCCACCAAGTTCCTTTGACTACAATTTGCAGATGAAGGCATGGAAATTAATGATCACAAGAAAGTTGCTGCAATTCTTTCTCAAGAATATTTGTTGCCAAGGAATGATCCTACTCATCAACATGGTGGTTTTCACACAGAGCTCAGCTCACTCTATCAAAGCACATTCGGTTTTTTAAAGTATAACATTGCCATATATGATGAATCTACTAGTTCAGAAGATCATGAGGAAGAGGTGGAGTTTCTTTCCCAAAAGAGTCCCAAGCATAGCCAAGTGGAAGAAGGAGTAGTTCTGAATGAAGCTTATGTCTCAAATCCTCTAGATTAGGTATTATTCCAAGATCCATTTGTTGTTTTCCTTGAGAAATATAAAGGAGGAGTATGTTCTGACAAGAACAATTTGTTGCAAAGTGTGAGAAAAATTTCAAGCATTATTGCCTGAAGACAAGTGAGGTGGAAGTGGCCTTTTAATTT
>JAXQQM020077700.1:0-139825 GCA_034641835.2 Pinus albicaulis
ACATAAATGAACAAGATCAGCAATCATAAGAACACATCGTTTGATGACGGAGTTCGTCCAGGAGGGACTACATCTCTGGGCCTCGGTGTCAAGATGGTGTAGGCCACTGCATTATGTGTTGTAAGAAGAAGATGTACATGGATGTGCTTTCCTATGACAGACAAGGAAAAAATTCCGTCACGCATGAGTGTCTTGACTTCTTTAAGAGATGTTCCACTCATGTTTCCCTTTGCTGAAGGCTGAGCATCTCTACGACTGAATTTGAAAACACCATCATTCTTGTGGCATTGAAAAATGTGAAAATGACTGCTCACATGCGGAAATCTGACACCTACATAACCCACTTCCAAAAGTGGTTGAAAAATCGAAAACTCAGATGCAAAAACTGAGTATGCCATCAGACTCATGGCGTTAAGTAGTGCTGGAAAGACATAAAATTTGTCCCATTTGGTCAAAGTCAAAAAATTTCCCTCCTGAAATTTGGCCTCATCAAGGTTCCGCCTGCCTCTTTTCGTGCTCCATCTTTCTCCTCCTTGGCCTTAGCGCACTTACATAAATCTGAGTTTAAATTAAAATTATGGGTGGACATTACAAAGTAAAGTCCGCTGGCACGTTGGTAAAACTGGCATGTTGTTGAGGAGAGGTCGAGGGGTCAAATCCCGACCCTCCTAAAATGGTCGCATTGTTTTTTTAATTCAACACTTTTTTTTTTGAATTTGGGAAATGGTGGCATAACATATATCTTAAATGTGGTTTGTTATAATAAATATATAGCATATACTTTATTTATATGTTTCAACATTAACAAACGTTGGTTGGGGAATGCCGTGGTGTCCAATTTCATGATGCTGTGAGATATGGAGCCGCCGCGTCGGTAGACTAGTGGACCCACCAGTGGTGGGTTCGACTCCCACTGGCTCCGGTATAAATATAACGTATATTGTGATATGGTGCAGGGAGGCTGGCAAGGGTCGTGGCCTATCGGCCTTTTTTTACAATAAATTTTTGTTACATAAACAAACCGAACATTTTTAAAAATTTCGATTTTCTACTGTAGGAGTCCAATTAACTAGGGAACAATTTTGCCCAGAACCTCATCTAAGTGTGCTAGAATCTGGTGGCCAGGTTTGGTACAATTTGTGTCCTCTTTAAGGCTTCCCAGTCACCAACTCAACCCAAAACTTTGACAACTCCTAAATCCTTCATACAGACTCGGAATTGAGTGTTGTCTATGCCGTTGGATTCAGAAAGATGAGATCTACAACATGAACCTGGTTCGACATATTTTCAAACACTTTGATTTTTGAGCCCCCCGTGCTGAGTTACTTGTACTTGTACGTTTTTAGTCCACCTAGATCAATCCTCCCCACTGAGGAGCTTTTGGTCCTCCAAAAGCATCAAGCTTTACTGTCTGCAAATGTCATTGAGAGGCACATCCCCACATGACTCCTTCACCTGGAGTACCTCGAAATCAAGTTGCAAAGCCATCATCTACAACTGTTGCAATGCGATGTCTAAAAAGGCACATCCCTTGAAGACACCTTCACCTGTCGTACATCGGAATCAAGATGCAAAGCCAACACCTGCAACTGTGGAAACACAAATGTCTGAAAAGGCACATCTCTTGAAGACTCCTTCACCTCACGTACTGCAGAATCAGAATGCTAACACCTGCAATTGAGGAAATGCAAATGTCTGAAAAGGCACATCCCTTGAAGACTCGTTCACCTCACGTACATTATAATCAGAATGCCAACACCTGCTTAAAGCTGTAACGAATATTACATGCTCAATGTGACCAACAATGACCCAACTATTTCCATACTTTCCACAATTTTATAACATTTACTCAATGGTGAAGCTTAGAGAAAAAACGGAAATCATACCTCAACAAAATTACAAGACCAGACCTCATTGTCGCATTTTGAAGTGATGGAAAAACTCCTCATCACTTTTACATCAAAGAAATGCATCAGATGACTCATAAAACATGACCAAAACATAAACATTGCATCTCGAAGTAATGGAAACACATTATCACTTTTACATGAAAGAGATCCAACACACAACTTATAAAACAAGGCCAAAAATAATATCATGGTCACTTGAATGAGTGATCGAAACACATCATCACTTTCATAATAAAAATGTGACAAATGACTTACAAGCATGGCCATGACAAGCTTAACATCTCTAGAAAAAAAAAATCTAGAAGAACCACTTCTCATTTATTAAAACGAGGGAATCATTTCCCTATGGCGAAATCGCTTGTCGATCAGCTCTTTCGATTGGCGTATGCACGGGCACTTTGTCTTTAAGGCGCTTCTCCAGATGAAGTTTCCATTATGTGGCTCTTTGGTGGCCACCTAAGTCGCAATGGGTGTAAAATTTCTTTTTCCTCCAAACCTGCTTAACTAATTTCTTTTCCTGTTGGGGAGAAGGCTTTTCGTTCCTCTTCCTCCTTTGTGCTGCCATCCTTTTTCAGCACTCAAAAATCACATGGTTATTTAAACCACAAAAATAACAATTTTTACGATGCCATATTTTACAACCGTGGTTATCAACATTCTTATAGTCAAAATTCACTCTGGAATAATGAGACTTAGATACCTTCTGGGTTGGTCTCTGATGCGATCATGATGATGGGAGCTCACCTCAGTTCCTTCACTGCAATGTGCATTTCCATGGAATGATGGTGAAGTGTCCCCATCATTCCTCTTCCTTGGAGAATTCATCATTATCTGTTTTCCCTTGATGTCCTTCGAACATCCTTCATCAATGTACCCCAAACTTGCATAACGAGGTCGTTGCACAACCTCCAATGGTTCGGTTATGCCTTGGCCATGAATGCCAAGTCCTCCTCCTCTGTACCCCATTTTGGTGAGGATTCTCATGCCAGTAACTATGATGAGTATCTCCACACTTCCAACTGAAATTATATCATTTGAAGAAACTGAAGAAAAATCAACACTATTTACCTTAGGTGTTCAATGTGAAACAGATGAAGAAAGTTGTTGTAAGCCTTCGTTGCGCTTCACTTCCATGAATGGCTCTGACACGGATTGTAGCTGAAGCTTCAACTACTGTGTCTCCTCCTTAACTTTCTATAGGAATGCTTTTAAGGCGTCATGATCTCTCTGAAGAGTTTCATTGTTGCGTTTCAAATCTTCCCACATCTCTCTCATGGCTTGCAAGTAAAGCTGCAACTGCTACTTCTCCTCCTTCTCTTCATGTAGGAATGCCTTCAAGGCTTCATGATCTGCTTGCATAATTTCGCTGTTGCGCTTCCAATCTTCCCACACTTCTGTTGTGGCTTGCAACTGAAGCTGCAATCATTGTTTTTCCTCATTCTCTTTGTGTAGGAGGGTCTTTAATTCTTCGTTCTATACTGCTTGTTTTTGGTAAGCCTCGTACAATATGTCCACTTTCTCGGACACCCTGAGCATGGTTTCATACATTTCCTTGACACATTCCATGGCTCAAATCAGCGAACATCCAATGTTCACATCTGCAATCCAATTAGCAAGAATACCTGCTCTGATACCACTTGATCCAGGGTAAAATCTTGATACCCTTAACCGAGGCCTTTTACTTTGGCTGATAACTAGAATTGCATTTAATTAAAGACGTTAATGAACTGAAATGAAAAATTGTAGCTGTAAATAAGAGGAACATAAATGAACAAGATCAACAATCATAAGAACACGTCGTTTGATGACGGAGTTAGTCCAGGAGGGACTACATCTCCGGGCCTCGGTGTCAAGATGGTGTAGGCCATTTCATTGTGTGTTTTAAGAAGAAGAAGTACATGGATGTGCTTTCCTATGACATACAACGAAAAATTTCCCTCACGCAGGAGTGGCTTGAATTCTTTAAGAGATCTTCCACTCACGTTTCCCTTTGCTAAAGGTTGAGCAGCTCTGCGGCTGAATCTGAAAACACCATCAATGTTGTGGCGTTGAAAAATGTGAAAACGGGTGCTCACATGTGGAAATCTAACACTTGCATAACCCACTTCCAAAACTGGCTGAAAAATCAAAAACTCAAATGCAGAAACTGAGCACGCCATCAGACTTGTGGCATCAAGTGGTGCTGGAATGACATTAAATTTCTCCCATTTGGACAAAGTCAAAAAAATTCCCTCCTGAAAGTTGGCCTCAATCAAGGTTCTTCCTGCCTCTTTTCTGGCTCATGGTTCCACATGACCTGCAATAATAATAAAAAAATCATAAGTCTGGAAATCTGTGCATCTCATTGGATTCCGTGCCCATGCTTGGTTGCAAAATAACATTAATTCTCAAAAAATCCGTGCTCCATTTCTCCTCATTGGCCTTGGCGCACTTACAGAAATCTGAGTTTAAATTAAAATTATGGGCGAAAATTACAAAGTAAAGTCCATTTGCGTGTTGGTAAAACTGGCATGTTGTTGAGGAGAGGTCGGGGGGTCAAATCCCGACCCCCCTTAAATGATTCTTTTGTTTTTTTAATTGGGCGCGTTTTTGTTTGAATTTGGGAGGGGTCGGGCCTGCCTTCGGTGGCCTGCCCAACTACCCCGACAACATATGTTATAAATGGTGGCATAACATATATCTTAAATGTGGGTTGTTATAATAAATATATAACATATACTTTATTGAAATGTTTCAATGTTAACAAATTTTGGTTGGGTAATGCCGTGGTGTTCGGTTTTGTGGTGCTGCGAGATATGGAGCCGCCGCGTGGGCGGACTGGCAGACCCGCCGGTGGTGGGTTCAACTCCCACCGGCTCTGGTATAAATATAACGTATATTATTATATGGTGCGGGGAGGCTGGCAGGGGTCGTGGACTGTTGGCCTTTTTTTACAATAAATTTTTGTTACATAAAGAAACCGAACATTTTTAAAAATTTTGATTTTCGACTGTAGGAGTTAAATTTACTAGGCAAAAATTTCGCCCAGAACCTCGTCTGAGTGTGCTGGAATCTAGTGGCCAAGTTTGGTCCAATTTGCATCCTCTTTCAGGCTCCCTAGTCACTAAGTCAACCCAAAACTTTTACCGCTCCTAAATCCTTCATACAGACTGAGAATTGAGTGTCGTCTGCCCCGTTGGATTTAGAAAGATGAAATCTACAACATGAACCCGGTTCAAGATATTTTCAAAATCTTTGATTTTTGAGCCCTTTGTGCTGAGTTACTTGTACTTGTACCTATTTAATCCACCTGGATCAATGAGCGACAATGTTTACAACCAATTGGGTGGAGTCGATGTTTGTCTAAATCGACAAAGAGCACGTGAAAATGCGTGTGCCAATTTTGTGTATAGTACAGATGAAGAGAATGAAAACATGAATGTTGAAGATCTTCGAATATATGCAAAAAAAATTCACAATGGTTTTCAAGACATAATTCTTCATTAGGAAGAGGGCACGTGAATAGTATGTGTTAATGACGTTAGGGTTTGAAATTATTTAAACATAGATATACATGTGTACAATTTGTAATAAATACATGTGTATGTAAATGTATACATTTATTTGTATGTACATTAATCTAACAAAAATGTATCATTATATGTTAAAACACCATTTGTAGTTCTCACACATGATGCATGACGAAAATGTTAATATCACGTTCAAGACCTCTGGTTCAAAAAATGCAGATGGGTCTGACCATCAAGATATGTTGGAAAATGTTAGTGCTTTTTAAGTGATATTTTAAAATAAATAATTGTGCACACATGTACATGTATGTATATATAATGATAAAATGTTTTAACAGATTATGATTCAGTCCGATGTTTTTGGGATGGTGGTACCTTCTTCTTCCTTGGGAGATGTACCTTCTACTTCCTTAGGGGATGAGCCACAAGTATGGACAATTTTTCACTTTTAAAATTTATGTTTAAAAGTTATATATATATATATATATATGTGTGTGTGTGTGTGTATGTATGTATGTATGTATGTATGTATGTATCTAGAGTTATTTTAAATTTTTTGAATTTAGGTTCCTATAGAAGATTTCTTTAATCCACGGACTCTAGTGATGGAGATAGGAACATCCACACCATTTGAACAAGTTGTCCTTAACTTTTTTTTTTAATATTATTGAAAATAAGTTTATATGTACACATGCATTTTCATTTGAAAGTTTTTAATATATATATATATATTTAGCTGTACATGTATATTGTACAGTTTATCGTTGCAGATGTTCCTATGGGAGCGGAACTTGTTCATCAAATGGAGAGGGAACCTCATGAGGTATTGCATGATTCTTTTGTTATATTTTGTTTTCTACATGAAGTTCTATATTTATTCACACTCATTTTTAAAACGTCAAATTTTAATGTTCAATTACATGTGCATTGTGTTTGTAGGTTTCCCATGCTTCACACGATAGTGCACAGATTGAGACCCTGATAGGAAAGACGCTAGATCCATCTCTATTTGATGGACATGATTTGTAGATTTGATTTCAAGAGTTAGATATTTGTTTTATTTCAAAAAGGTAATTTTTGGATGGTTTTACTACTTTTGGCATGTGAATGTGAAGTAATGGTGTTATATAATTTGTTTGGTTTTTAAAACATTTTTGGATAATTGAATTACTAGTAATGTTCAAACAATGCAGATGGGTATGACCATCAAGATATGTTGGCAAATGTTAGTGCTTTTTAAGTGATATTTTAAAATAAATAATTGTGCACACATGTACATGTATGTATATATAATGATAAAATTTTCTAACATATTACGATTCCATCTCATTTTTTTGGGATGGTGGTACCTTCTTCTACCTTGGGAGATGTACCTTCTACCTCTTTAGGGGATGAGCCACAAGTATGGACAATTTCTCACTTTTAAAATTTATGTTTAAGAGTTATATATATATATATATATATATATGTTCCACCTCAAAACGCTCCATTAAAAATATATATATATATATATATATATATAGAGTTATTTTAAAGTTTTTGAATTTAGGTTCTTATAAAAGATTTCTTTAATCCACGGACTCTAGCGATGGAGATAGGAAAATCCACACCACTTGAACAAGTTGTCCTTAACCTTTTTTTTTTTAATATTATTGAAAATAATTTTATATGTACACGTGCATTTTCATTTGAATGTTTTTAATATATATATATATATATATATATATATATATATATATATAGGGCCGTACTAGTGCCTCAATGCTCTACTACTGAGATGTTCCTATGGAGTGCACTTGTTCATCAAAATGGAGAGGGAACCTCATGTGGTATTGCATGACTTTTTTTTATATTTTGTTTTTTTACATGAAGTTATATATATTCTCACTCAATTTTAAAACATCAAATTATAATGTTCAATTACATGTGCATTGTGTGTGTGTATATATATATATATATATATATAACTTGATACTTCATACTTGTGAGATCTACAATTTTTGGACATATTTTATTACAGTGTTAATATAATTTGTTTTATTCCAAAAAGTTAAGTTTTGGATGGTTTTAGTACTTTTGGCATGTGAATGTGAAGTAATGTTGTTATATGATTTGTTTGGTTTTTAAAAATTTTAAGTTTTGGATAGTTGAACTACTAGTAATGTTGTCATCTATAAATTAATGTTTTGCTTTTGAACTACATTTGGCATGTTATGTAATGATGTGTTATAATTTGTTTTGTTTTTTAAATTTAAGTTTTGGATGCTTGGAGTACATTTGGCATATGAAGTAATGTTATGATCTATAATTTTTTGTTAAATTAAAAGTTAAAAGTTTTGGATGGTTTCAATCTACATTTGGCATGTGATATAATGTTAAATGTTTTTATTGGAAAGTTGAACCATAATTGGCATGGCATGTGAAGTAATGTTATGTATGATATAATCAAAAAAAAATTTAAACTCAAGTTTTGGATGGTTTCAATCTACATTTCGCATGTGATATTTAATGTTTTAATGTTGCACAATCTATAATCAAAAAGTTTTTAAAACTTAAGTTTTGGATGGTTTCAATCTACATTTGGCACATGTGGTATATAATGTTAAATGTTTCTATTGGATCTAGTTGAACTATAATTGGCATGGCATGTGAAGTGATTTTTCACGATATATAATCAAAAAATAAATAAAACTTAAGTTTTGGATGGTTTCAATCTACATTTGGCACATGTGGTATAATGTTAAATGTTTCTATTGGATAGTTGAACTATAATTGGCATGGCATGTGAAGTAATGTTGCACGATATATAATCAAAAAGTTTTTAAAACATAAGTTTTGGATACCATTTTAATCTACATTTATTGTAAATCCCTTTAATTTTGATTTAATGTTAAAGGTTTTTCAAATGTAGATCCATTTAATTTTGATTTAATGTTAAATGTTTTAAATGTTTTGATATAATATTAAATGTTTTGATCTAAATTTTTTACGGTTTCAATCTACATTTGGCATATGGAAGACCCCATGCATAGAAAATGGATGCGTTGCAGAAGGGGAGGTGGGGGTAGGGATGGAGGGGGCAGGAGTGCTGGCTCTCGCCCTCCTCTTTCCATCCATGACACAGGGAGCCACCGTCCTCCAGCAAGCAGTGAAGCACAATTTCACTTCACCAGTGCAATGGTCAAACCGCGAATTACGACGACCATTTCCATCTCTTTTCAGGAGGATCCACAAGATGAAGGTGCTTCTATTTCTAGGAAGCAGTGGAGATGATCCTACATCCCGACATGAGCTCTAGGACACCGGAAAGTCGGCAAATTTTCAAGTCAAATTGTAACGTCTCTTCCTTCCACCCCAAAATTTTATTTTTTTTCTCTTTATAATTTAGTTTTGTACTTCTATTTCCCATAGTTGTTCAATTCTACTTTCGAATTTTGTTAATTATGATCTGTTATGGAGTAGAGTTACTATTCCTCATATTACTCTTGTGGGTATAGTTTTATTGTTTTCTTCCACTAATGGTTGTGGCTTATGTAATTTACACATATATATCACCATATCTATTATATGGTTGCATTTACTCCTATGTGTTTCTATCTATGCATAATGTAAATTACACATATATTCTACCATATTTATATTGTCCTCACACATGACAATTTATTCATTAATGTTTATGCACAACACTTATAGGCTTATTAGCCCTATGTTTTTTTGAGTTCGATAGCATTCTCTTACGTTTTAGATATGGTATTCGATGGGTTTATGTCTTTGTATAACTCCAAGTCTTATACCCTATAATTTAATTGCGAGTTATTCAAGGTCTATTCATATTTACAACTTATGTCATGGATATGAATTTATTATGAGCGTGACCATCGCATCATTTATCCCTCACGTACATATCTCTTATGATGAGTTTGATGTGGAGATATGCGCATTTAAATTTCAATGTGTTCGTTGTGTCTCGTTGGCATGGTTGGCTAAGATATTTGGCCATGGTAACTTGTTTAAATCTCCTCATCACCAATTCGTTGATACTCTGTTGATTTCCAATTTTATTAGTTTTTACTATGTCCAAAATCGAGGATATATGTATTTATATTTTGTTTGTGATATGCCACGCCAGAAGGCGCTTTTAATATGTCGGCCACATGACATGAGCGATGGTACTGTGGCATAGATTTCATAGATCGACATTTACTTTTTGAACTAATGTGTATTAAATGCCAATTTCCCAAAATCAATCCGTGTCTAAGCCATGGATTCGAGGCCACTTGGACGGTGGAGATTATCCCTATCCATTAGGGTTTCATCGATTTTTTTGATTTTGGACGTTCGTATAAATCTTTTTGTTATTATTGAAGCGGTTCTTTCTCCCTTCATTTGTTCTACTTGCCTCCCAGTGGCGAGACTCTACACACTGGAGGAACTAAGCGTAGGTGCCCCCAGGCTTCGGCGTATCTATCCCCTCATCGTATGGTATTTCAGGTATGACTTCTATGCACGTCCCTAGTTTTAATCTTAAGCTTACGCTCTGTTTTTATATCTTGATATGGATTTTTCTTTCCATATAAATACGCTCTGTTGCTTGAGCGAGAGCTGAGTTTAAGTAAAATAAATTTTTTTTCCATGGTCTCTTTTACAGTCGAGAGCTTGTATTGGTCAGTTGGACAAATATTTCATAGAGATTTTTCTGTCCTAGTATGTCGATTTTTGTTTATTCCAACATCTCTTCTGCTACCTCGTATTTTTTCCTATTAACGATGTGTGGGACTAATGCTCTATCATTTCTGAATAGGATCTTACTCCTCATCGTCCTTCGTGGTTTTACTAATGTTGTTCGATTTTTGATATGTTGATTTTACTCGTCTCCTCCACAACGAGCATCACCCATACCCTAGGCAAGTGATCAATTTTGATTATATCACTGGACCCGTGGCTTTTTCATTCCCATTTGAAACTCCTGATCTTCGAATTTTTTAATGTTATGCAGCTACTTCTATTTCAGGTCGTTTTGAAGGAAAGGAGTTTCTCCTTTGCCAGGTAACCCTTTATTACTTTGTTATTATTTTATTCGTGATAGAATTCTTATCAGTTACTTGACTCGTATTCTCACTGTCGATTGTTTTTTCTGCAGGTAATTCCGAATGCCATACAATTTTCCTTCTCGGTGATCCATGAAAAGCGTTGTTTCATTCGTCATTAATTTCAATGAACTTGGAGTTTTTCAGTTCGGCATCAACAGTATACTGGTCGGGGAGAAGCCAGACTCTCATAACATTATTCTACCTAATTTTCTCAGACAATTTAAATTCTTATTTTCATACAAAGTTTTTACTGTAATACTAAATTCTGCCAGAGACTATGACTGTTAATAATTTTTCATTTGGATGATGAAATTCCCTGTATAATTAAATTCTGGAATGTTATGATGGAACTATGATAGCCTGTTTCCATAAGTGCCTGCAGAATTTGATATATATATATAATGTGTCTATCCTTCGGCTCTGTTATTATTGACAACTCAATAATATTGTTTTTTTATAGTTTCTAGATTATTATTTTTATGTTAATACTCCTGTTAATTATTTTCCCTTTCAGTAATGGTCTTCCTAAATTTAATTGAAGAAAGTAATAAATTTGCTAGTCTTATGTTTACTTTCTATTCCTCCTCATTATAATAGCATAATTGACTATAAGTCTCTTTGTTGCAAACGTTTTCAAGTCTGTAATCTCTCAGGGAATGAGAATTTTCCTTTTCCAAAGAGTCTGTAATTTCAGGTGTATTCTATGAATCCAACAGTGGACTCTCTTTATACTCCTTAGTTTGCGTTCCATTGTAATAGTCACTTATAATGTTTTCTGCAACTATATATTTATAATTTTTCTTAGCATAACATTTTCAGTCTATTTAATGTTTAGATGACACTTATAAACATAATATAGATCTGATGGGGGAATTATTTGTTATCCTTCCCAGCTTGTATAGTATGCATGCATTTTATAGAGGTTTACATGCACATTTTATAATTTCCGAAAATTATTAAGTTTGGACCCTTGCTTTGGGAAGGATATTAACACCAGTTTTATATATATATAATTCTCACACCACATTTGTTTGCATCATTAGTAAACATGTTTAGTCCTATTTTTTTACTATATATATATATATATATATAGCACTAGAATCTATAGTACTAAAATATATACTCTTCCATTATGTCCTTATTATAGAAGGAAATCTATAAATAGACATGAACTGTTGTTTAGTAAATCTCTATGTCTGTACCTCACTTAGTTAATTCAACAATGGTATAGCTCTGCCCTATATGTACTTAATTCCTCCCACACACAAATTTTTGGGTTTCCCTGATGTTCACTGAATTAATTCTATTTTTAACAGAAACATATTAAAGTTACATTGTTATAAATAATGAGGTAATATAATCTCCAGAGTTAAACCAAGGACCATTTTAGAGTTTCTAGATGATTTTTCCTCATATTTATGGTTCCTACAACTATGCAGGACTGAGAGAGTTTAATTACTCTACCATTCTGTAAATGTATGGAACACCAACACAAACAAAACATTTCTAGAAACATGCAGCTATAGTCATTAACTTTTACAATTAACAATAATTAATTTTAATCATTCATAACACTATCAGCATACCACTTTGGTACTTGACCAGTCCTCCCAACCATAGATTCCCTCTATCTCCAGAACTCACCCCTGAGCTGAGATCACTTCCATTCCAGACCAACCTCTAATTTGTTCAGGAATAGCTTATTTAAGCTTTTTCTCCCCAAAGTCTGTTTCTAATTCTGCGTCCAGAATATCAGGATGCTTTTCTTCGTGTTTGCCTAGGCTTCCCTTATTTAGGGATTTTTAAAGCTACTTTCTGCTTTTCCCAGCTTTTTACCTCTTCCCAACTACTCTCCACATCATTGGGGAAACTAGATTTTCCTCAAAATCTAATTTGGAAATAAATTCTTTCAAGGATTTTTGAAAGATTTTTGGGGAAAGTATTTGCCTCTTTCCATCGTCATGGATTTAGCAAGTGATCTCATAATTCTCATTTTGGTCAATCTGCACAGAATTATTTTATTTATTTTTCATAATTGAATATTTAATTACATCCACAAAATAATTGTCCATTGGGGTCCACTCCCCTTAGGATTCAAGTTCAAATGTCTAGCTTTGAAAGAAAAACGTAAACTAGGGGTGTTACATATTCCCCCTCTGAAAGCAAACACCATCCTTGGTGTTGATATCTAACTACTAGGGTTCATTTTTCAAACAAAAATGGATATTTTTCCATCATTTCAGCTTCTCTTTCCCAGGTAGCTTCTTCAGCAGTAAAGTGCTTCCACTGCACCTTTACTCTTGCTACCATCTAATTCCTCAATTCAATTTCTTCCCGCTCCAATATTTTAAGCAGTTCTAGAAGGAACTCCCCTTCTAGTTCCACCTCTATCACACTCCAATCAACTATGTGAGAAGCATCATGTACATATACTTTTAATGATGAAACATGAAACACATCATGAACTTTAACATGGGGTGGTAAGGCCAGCTTGTAAGCCACTGGTCCCACCCTTTCTAACACCTCAAAAGGCCCACAATATCTAGGAGCAAATTTTGCACAACTTCTAGCATAAAGTGTGCTCTTTTTTGGTTTAATATGCAAGTACACATGCTCCCCCACTTTGAATTCTCGATGTATCCTTTTCTTATCAGCATAGTTTTTCTATTTATCTTGCGCTATCTTGATATTTCGTTGTATTTGTTTAAAAATTATTTCCATCTCTTGTAAAGCATCTGGTTCCAACATTAGCTTATCCTCAGGTTGGCTCCAGCTCAAAGGAGTATGACATTTCCTTCCATAGAGTGCTTCAAATGGACTCATTTTGATGGAGGATTGATAGTTGTTATTATAGGAAAATTCAGCCAAATGCAAGTAGTCTTCCAATTTTGATGGTCTATCCATCACATACATTCTCAGCATATCCTCCAAAATCTGATTAGTTCTCTCTGTCTGACCATCGGTCTCAGGGTGATAGGCAGTACTAAAATTCAACTTAGTTCCCATACCTCCAAATAGACCTTTCCAAAAGGCTGCTGTGAACTTAGCATCTCTATCTAAAACAATAATCTTTGGGATCCCATGTAACCTTACTATCTCTTTTAGGAACACATCTTCTACTTGGGCTGTCCCAAAAGTAGACTTTACAGGTATAAAGTGTGTAGCTTTTGTTAAAGTGTCTACTACTACAATAACTGAGTCATGCTATTACTTGGTTCTGGGTAATCCTGATATGAATTCTATAGAAACAATATCCCATTTCCATTCTGCAATCGGCAAAGGATTTAGAAGACCAGCAAGATGTTGATGTTCAACTTTAACTAGTTGACACTCCATGCATCTAGCTAAATATTCTTCTACATCTCTTTTCATTCCTGGCCAAAACAACTTCTTTTTTCAAAGCTATTAACATTTTCTGATATCCAGGATCCCTGCATATGGAAGTTTGTGATATTCATCTAGAATCTCTCTTTTCAAAGACTCCACATTGGGAACATGTAATATGTTTTTGTAGCAGATCAATCCTTTCTAGTTTTGAGTGTGTTCAACCATCTCCTTCTTTAGTATTTTCACCTATAGATTCTCATAATTTGGATCCTGGTCTACTACCTGTTTCACTAGATCTTCTAAGTCAAAATTAACACTACTTCCAATACTATTTATATTTTGACAAGCATTTCTACTCAAGGAATCAACAATTTTATTTTCTTTCCCTCTGATATGTTTTATGTCCATATCAAATTCACTAAGAAAAGACAACCATCTAGCTTGTCAAGCATTCAAATAAGTTTGGGAAAAGAAATATTTAAGACTAATATGATATGTCATCAATGTAAATTTCTTTCCAAGAAGATAGTGTCGCCACATCTTCAAGGCATGAATAACAACATCCAACTCCAAATCATATGCACTATAGTTTTGTCCATGTGTTTTCAGTTTCCTAGAATCATATGCAATAACTGAATTTTACTGCAAAAGGACTCCTCCCAACCCATCTCTACATGCATCTGTACATACAACAAATTCTTTATCAGGATCTGCAATTTTCAATATAGGGGATGTGGTGAGTTTCAAATTTTAATTGTTCAAAACTGTTTTGGCACATTTCAATCCTCTCAAATTTGACACCCTTTCTTTGTAGTCAAGTTATGGGATATGCTATGGTAGGAAAATCTCTCCACAAATCTTTGATAATAACTTGCAATCCCCATGAATGATTTCACTGCCGAAACATCAGTTGGCACAGGCCATTTTTTAATAGCCTTTATCTTTTCAGGGTCAACAGCCAACCCTTGTTCAGAAATAATATGTCCTAAGTTTTGGATCTTGTCCTTATAAAATTCACATTTGCTGAATTTGGCATACAACTAGTTTTCTTTCAGAGTTTGCAACACTATCCTCAAGTGTTCTTTGTCCTCCTCACGTTTTGAGTAAACTAAAATATCGTCTATGAACACTAGTAAAAATTTATCCAAATACTTCTTTAAAACACTGTTCATTAGGCACATAAAGGTGGCATGGGCATTTTTCAAACCGAAAGGTAGGAATACAAATTCGTAGTGACCATACTTGGTTGGAAAAGTTGTTTTGCTAATGTCTTATTCTTTAATTCTGAGCTTGTGGTAACCAGTCCTTAGATCGATCTTAGAAAATACTGACGCTCCTCTTACCTGATCAAAATGATCATCAATTGAAGGCAAAGGGTATCTTTTTTTTATTGTCAACTTATTCAGCTGACGATAATCAATGCACATTCTAAAGTTTCCATCCATATTTTTCACGAACAGCACCGGTGCTCCCCAAGGAGACACACTCGGTCTGATATAAACCTTATCTAGCAATTCTTTCAATTGTATTTTCAGCTCCATGAGTTCAGGAGGACTCATTCGATAAGGGGCTCGGGAAACCGATGTTGCTCCTGACACCAAATCGATAGAAAAGTCAATCTCTCTTTTGGGGGGAAGATGAGGAATCTCATCTAGAAAAAATTCCTTAAACTCTCTCACTACTGGCAAAGTATCCAACAGGTTTCCTTCAGGTTGCTATTCCATTTCTTCAGCATATACTGCATAAACTTGATATCCTTTCCTAGTTGTTCTTTTTAATTGCAGGGTTGATATTTGTCTTACAGAGATGGGTTTTGGTTTTCCTTTGAGAATAACAAGATTCCCTTCTTCATCTATGCATTGTAGAGTTTTATCCCAACAATTCATCATAGCCTTTCTCTTTTCCAGCCAGTCCATTCCTATCAGCAAGTCATATGAGCCTAAGGGAAAAATGTTAAAATTCACTTCTATCTAAAAATCATTTAATTTAATTATTTTTTTGGGTAATTTATGTGTCACCTTCCTCTTGGTTCCAGTGGCTAACTGGACCAACCAAGTCTGCTGAAATTTTTCAGTTTTGAGATTGCATTTTTCTACAATTTTTGGACTAATGTAACTCAAAGAAACACCTGGATCAATTAAAACTGTAACAGATTGGTCAGAAATCTTACCTTCCATCTCAACCATGGTAGCTTGATGTTCTGCTTATCGATTCTCCAAGGCTGCACTGATAGTGGGTATATTTCTTGCTATGTCATTTACTGTGGTAGCTTCTCGATTTCTCATAATCATCTGAATGTTTTCATGGGGACAATCCCTCAAGAGATGAGGTTCTCCAGATCCCCAGCATTTCAGAGGTTCCCTCATTTTAACTGTGCCTTCTTTCTTATTGTCTCCATCTATTTGTTTTGAACCCACTTGGGACTGAGAAGTTTGACTTTCTTTAGGTTTGTTAAATTTCTTCGGCTGATGATCCCTGCCAAAGTTCTTCAAATAAGCTGGTTTCTGTATCTTCCCTTTGAATTCACTCTCATTTACCCAACTTTTTCCATGTTCATTTTTTCCTTTGAACTGCTGGTAACATAATCTAGCTTTTCTCACCGCTTCATCCATGGGTTTTGGATTATCAAACTCTATTTTCTCCTTGTATACAACAGGCAAACAGTTCAGAAACCTTTGCACCTTTTCCTTCTCTTCACGAATGTAAGGGACATATCTCATAGATTTGTAAACTTAGTGACAAAATCATCAATAGTAAGTTGTCCCAATCTAAGCTCATGAAATTCCTTAGCTTTATAATCATAATAACGTTCATTTAAATAGTGGTTTTTAAACTTAACCTGGAAATCTTCCCAAGTAACTGTCTTTTCATCAATGGCATGAACCATTTTCGTCTCCTCCCACCACAAGGTAGCCTTACCTTGTAGCTGGTAGATAGCTAATATAGCCTTCAGATTGCTTTCATATTCATAGACCTGGAAATACTTAGTCATGTTCAACAACCCAGCTTCAGCATCTTCCTCCTTCTCTCCATCATAGGAGGGAGGTTTGATCTTTTGGAATTCCCCCTGTAATTCTTTTTTCTGCTTATATTGATGCCTAACAGCATCATCATCCTCAGACTCATCATTCTTCCTCTTTCAGGAACCTTCACCCTCTTGGATGTTCCGCGAAGTTAATTCTCTGATGAGCTTTTCCTGCTTCTCACTGGCTAATGACAATCTATCATTTTGGCTTCTTAGCTCAACCATTTATCGTTGCAAACTGTGCAAAATAGGCATCACCGGAGCATTAGGATCTGGTGTATTATCTTCCTCATGCAGATCAACATAAATTTCATCACTTCCAACCATTGGAATTGTCTGTTTCAGCACCACACTGTACATTAAACAATACAGATCAATAATAATTCTTTTTATTTTTTTTTCAAAAATAAATAATTTACACAGTGGGCACACAACAACAACCCAGTTTTATGTAACATCAGCTCTGATACCATTTCTAACGTCTCTTCCTTCCACCCTAAATTTTTTTTTCTTCTATTTATCATTTAGTTCTGTGCTTCTATTGGCCATAGTTGTTCAATTCTACTTTCGAATTTTGTCAATTATGATCTGTTATGGAGTAGAGTTACTATTCCTCCTATTACTCTTGTGGGTATAGTTTTATTTTTTTCTTCCACTAATGGTTGTGGCTTATGTAATTTACACATATATATCACCAAATATATTATATGGCTGCATTTACTCCTATGCATGTCTATATATGCATAATGTAAATTACACATATATTCTAACATATTTATATTGTCCTCACACATGACAATTTATTCATTAATGTTTATGCACAACACTTGTAGGCTTATTAGCCGTACGTTTTTTGAGTTCAATAGCATTCTCTTACATTTTAGATATGGTATTCGATGGGTTTATGTCTTTGTATAACTCCAAGTCTTATAACCGTATAATTGAATTGTGAGTTATTCAAGGTCTATTCATATTTACATCTTATGTCATGGATATGAATTTATTATGAGCATGACCATTGCATCATTTATCCCTCACGTACATATCTCTTATGATCAGTTTGATGTGGAGATATGCGCATTTAAATTTCAATGCATTTGTTGTGTCTCGTGGGCATGGTTGGCTAAGGTATTTGGTCATGGTAACTTTTTTAAATCTCCTCATCACCTATTCGTTGGCACTTTGTTGATTTCCAATTTTACTATTTCTTACTACGTCCAAACTAAAGGATATATGTATCTACATTTTGTTTGTGATATGCCACACCAGAAGTTTCTTTTAATACGCCAGCCACATGACATAAGAGATGGTAGTGTGGCATAGATTTCATAGATCGACATTTACATTTTGAAATACTGTGTATTAAATGCCAATTTCCCAAAATCGATCTGTGTCTAAGCCATGGATTCAAGGCCGCTTGGACGGTGGAGATTATCCCTATCCATTAGGGTTTCATCGTTTTTTTTTTTTTTATTTGGGACGTTTGTATAAATATCTACGTTATTATTGAAGCGGTTCTTTCTCCCTTCATTTTTTTCTACTTGCCTCCTAGTGGCGAGACTCTGCACAGTGGAGGAACTAAGCGTAGGTGCCCCCAGGCTTCGGCGTACCTATCCCCTCATCGTACCAGTTTTATATATATAATTCTTAGAACACATTTTTTTTCATGATTAGTAAACATGTTTAGTCCTTTTTCTTTGCTATATATATATATATATATATATAGCACTAGAATCTATAGTACTAAAATATATAATCTTCCATTCTCTCCTTATTATAGAAGGAAATCTATAAATAGACATGCACTGCTATTTAGTAAATCTATATGTCTGTACTTCACTTAGTTAATTCAACAATGGTATAGATTTGCCCTGTATGTACTTAATTCCTCCCACACAAAGATTTTTGGGTTTCCCTAATGTTCATTGAATTAATTCTATTTATAACAGAAACAGATTAAAGTTACATAGTTATAAATTATGATGTAATATAATCTTCAGAGTTAAACCAGGGACTGGTTTAGAGTTTCTGGATAATTTTTCCTCATATTTATGGTGCCTACAACTATGCAGGATTGAGAGAGTTTAATTACTCTACCATTCTGTAAATGTATGGAACACCAAAAAAAACAAAACATTGCAAGAAACATGCAGCTACAGTCATTAACCTTTACACTTACCAACAATTAATTTTAATCATTCATAACACTGTGAGCATACCACTTTGGTACTTGACCAGTCCTCCCAACCGTAGAGTCCCTCTATCTCTAGAACTCACCCCCGAGCTGAGATCAGTTCCATTCCAGACCAACCTCTAATCTGTTCAGGAATAGCTTATTTAAGCTTTTTCTCCCCAAAGCCCGTTTCTAATTATGCGTCGAGAATATCAGGATGTTCTTCTTCCTGTTTGCCTAGGCTTCCCTTCTTTAGGGATTTTTAAAGCTGCTTTCTGCTTTTCCCAGCTTTTTACATCTTCCCAACTACTCTCCACATCATTGGGGAAACTATATTTTCCTCAAAACCTAATTTGGAAATAAATTCTTTCAAGGATTTTTGAAAGATTTTTGGGGAAAGTATTTTCCTCTTTCCATCCTTATAGATTAAGCAAGTGATCTCATAATTCTCATTTTGGTCAATCTGCACAGAATTATTTTATTTATTTTTCATAATTAAATATTTACTTACACCCACAAAATACTTTTCCATTGGGGTCCACTCCCCTTAGGATTCAAGTTCAAATGTCTAGCTTTGAAAGAAAAACATAAACTTGGGGTGTTACACAAATCCACCTCGATGAGCTCCAACAGCGATGGCACGAGCAGCGATAACTCCTCCCAGCAGTCCAAGGGAGTAGATGATGATCTAGAGGACTACAATTGTCTAATTGTGGAGGGGATTCCTCCTACACACATCGATAGCTAGCCTGATTTTAGGTCTTCCTTAGCTTTTTCCCAGTTATGGATAGTCCCTTTTCTTTCTTTTTTTATTCATACCCCCTCTGGTGTTGGCTAGTTAGGCAACCTAGGATACGAGTCTCGCTATGTATACTATGTTCATTATAGTTATATATATCTAAATCCTTTAATTTTGATTTAATGTTAAATGCTAAATGTTTTGATATAATTTTAAATGTTTTGATCTAAGTTTTGGATGGTTTCAATCTACATTTGACCTCGATGGAAGACTCCCATGTGAAGTATTGTTTTGATTGAATCAAAAGGAGTAAAGAAGTAGTTGTATATATGTAAATCCCTTTAATTTTGATTTAATTTTATTTAAATGTTAAATGTTTTGATCTAAGTTTTAGATGGTTTCAATCTACATTTTGCTTAGATGGAAGATACTCCTATTTGAAGTATTGTTGTGATATATTCAAAAAGATTAAAGTAGTTATATGTAAATCCATTTAATTTTGATTTAATGTTGAATGTTAAATGTTTTAAGATATAGCATGTTAAATATTTTGATTTAAGTTTTGGATGGTTTTCGTCTACATTTGGCCTAGATGGAAGACTCCCATGTGAAGTATTGTTTTGATTTAATCAAAAAGAGTAGAGAAGTAGTTATATGTAAATCCCTTTAATTTTGATTTAATGTTAAATGTTAAATGTTTTGATCTAAGTTTTGGATGGTTTCAATCTACATTTGGATTAGATAGAAGACTCCTATGTGACTTGTAAATTGTTTTGATTTAATCAAAGAGTTTTTAAAACTCAAGTTTTGGATGGTTGAAGTACATTTGGAATCTTAAGATTTCTTTTTATCTCTACATAGTCTTGTTTGAATGAAAAATTTTCCAATAGGAAGAACATAGCTTTTCAATGCAACTAACCATGTATCAATGAGCTCTAATTGAAAAAAAGAGTTTAAAGAAGTAGATATATGTCCAAATTATCCATTTAATTTTGATTGGAAATATAAGAAGTACATATATGTTTGTTGAATTTGGGTCAATGTCATTAATGCACTCAAATAGTTAGCCTTATTGATTTATAATTTGTTAAATTGATGACATTCAGATAATTGCATTCTAGAACATAGAAAATTTATCTGACCATTGGACAGACAAATGTTTTACTAAATTTTCAATCTGGAATAGAGATGTGGGTCAAATCCCACCAAAATTCGGAGAAGTGCTCCGAGGCTCTTGTCTGAAAGGAATATTCGTACAAAAATATACTATGGATGATTTATTTGCATTGCACGGACACTTTTTACCAGAAAATCTCACAAAAAAATTTAGGCACATTAAGTTCGTGTATATATGCAATACGATTTTTCATCAATGCACATAGAAAAACTACTTTTAGTTAAAATTGCATTCTAGAACATATATATTGCGTACATTTAAATCATTTTTCAACAATGGACATATTAAAACTACTTGCACAATTAATTTCATTCTAGAACATATATATCCAATATGTAAGTAACATTTCTCATCAATGCACATTGAACATATCCGACCATTGGACAAACAAATTTTGTACTAGATTTTCAATCAGGAATAGAGATGTGGGTCAAATCCCACCAAAAGTCGGAGAAGTGCTTCGAGTATCTTGTTTGAAAGGAATATTTGTACAAAAGTATACTTTGGATGATTTATTTACATTGTGGATACTTTTTACCAGAAAATCCAACTAGCTTTTCATCAATGCACATAAGAAAAACTAGTTCTAGTTAATTGTATTCTAGGACATATATATTGAGTACGTGAATCATTTTTCATCAATGCACATAGTAAAACTACTTGAATAATTAATTTCATTCTACAACATATATATATATCCTTGATACATGTAACATTTTTCATCAATTCACATGTATATCCTTGATACTTTCAGTTGATACTAGAGCACTTGCACATGTACCAATACAATTTGTACATGTGAAAACACTTGCAAAAATAACATAAGAAACTCAATTTTTAGTTGAGTGTACTGGAATATCTAAAACATATTTAATCCAAAGAGAATAAATTGTTGGAAAATTCAATCAAAAAAATTCCAATGGAATGTCATCTTCAATAATCCGTTCATGATCGGATTTTGACATTTTCCATTTCTAAATTTTAGTTTTTCTATTTTATTGAACCTCTATCAACTTTATGCATGTTGCACACACCAAGTGACTATATTGACAACTTATGGAATTAGGTTCATAGTATTCAAAGTAAACAAAGGCCCCACTTTGATTAGTTAGTCTGAAAAAATAACCTTTCAGTATAATAGATCCTCTGTCATATTGAAATTCATGATCATTATAGTTTTTTAATAATTTAATTTTTCGTTCAGTGTAATGCATCAAATAGTACTTAAAATTTTCATCGTTGTCAATAGGTGCAATTACAACAAAAACATCTCCTGCACAATAAAAAAAACTTAACAAAATTATACATATTTAAATTAAATTTATTTCTAGATCTTTAAATCATTAGAAAGAAATTCAAATGTTACCTTCTCTAAGAATATCATAAACTCGATCACCATCAGATGATATTGTAGTTTCCTCTGATTGCATTTCTTCAAACATTGCAACAGACATTTTCCCCTTTGTATTTAGCTCTGTATGTTTCCAATCTTTTACATACATGTTGTTTTCACAAACGTCATTGGATTCTGTGTTGTCTATGCAAACATCACAAAAACAAGAATATTTTCTTTTATCTAATGCAAAAACATTTCTGGATGAATTTGTTTTAATTGAATGCAATTTTCAATTCCCTTTTATTGCTTCAACGTCATTTGTAAATATGGTATCAAAATACAATCAAAGATAATCATTGCACGATAAATGTACCCAATATTTAAAATTAGATTTCCAATAAAAATTAAATTGAATGTACCTTCACACTTCCCTTGATGGTTTAGTCTCATGGCTTAGAGCAGTGATGCACCATTGAACAACTTATTTAGCGTTCACAAGTCGGCTTGCAAAGGGATTCATTTGATATCTTCGTAGTGTTGGCAATATGATGCAGAGTGTTGTCCTTGATGGAAACCCACTTGGTGAAGATAATGGCAATCTGCTTAATGAAGTTGTCCTTGATGGAAACCTACTTGATGAGTTGCCTATGATAAGCAACCTATGTGTTAAAGATGTAAGAATGATGTATCTACAGATCAGTTCAGATGTGACAGAGAAAACATTTCCAGTAAGTGCAAGAAAAATGATAAATATAATATGTCACAATGTATACGCTACTTTTGTGAAGGCAACCCGCGTATATACTCTAATTTTGTGAAGGGAACCTACGTATACATTCAGGGTTAGCATATACACAGTTTTTATGAGGCAAAGTTGCGTATACACACGAATACGCACGCTCAAAGTCGCGTATGTCTGTTGCGCTCTAAAAACTATGATACCTAGGGGCATTGCCATGGTATTGACCCATTGTATTGAGTGTTGGATTATCTATTTGATCCCGTCCAGGAATACCATCGGAATTTGTGTGGTTTTGGCTCATGGTATTGATAAAGAACAAATCTATTTAAGGAGAAGAAAACCATAGTGCAAGGGTGTGCATGAGTAAGGGTTGTGAATGAATAAATCTCTCTAAGGAATATCTGCATGGATGAACTCTGTTCTTGATTGATAGATCTGAATCTATGATGCACCTATGAAGAAAATGATGAAGAGGGATCTCTAGATCTGAAATGTATATGTATTTTCTAGATCTGATTATGGATTGTTTAGATCTGAGATGAGGCGAAATACTCTCTGAAGTAAGGGATGAAATTTGAGTTGTTTATCATAAGTAGAAGAGTTGCACGGTGGAAAAATTTGCAGATGTATACGTGGTTAAAGCAAACAAACGCGTGTGTACGGGTGATTAAGGAAAAGCGCGTATGGGCAGAAAGGATTTTCTGAAGAATGCACTGAAGTATACACGGGTTGGTCTATATGAAAGCACGTACATACACAGGTTCGGTGAAGTAAAAGTGCGTATAGAATATAGGGTTTTACTGAAGTATGTGGTATGAAATATCTGATCTGTTCTGCTGTTTTACTGCTATCTGTCAATGATGTATTCATACAGAACTGGGTTGTTTGAATGATGAATATGTTGTTGATTATGTTAATTGAAGATCAAGTTGTTGGTTGATTGGTTGATGATTCAATGAATGAATTGATGGGGTTATAAGTTTCAGTTTGATGAATGTTGAGCTTAAATGTGTGGAGTGGGTCCAGTATGAAAATCTGATGAAAAGTGGCCTACAAGATATGTTGTATGGAAGCTGTTGGATCCAGTGTGAAAATTGATGAAATGTGGTCCATGGTGGTGCTGAGGGTTGTAGCCTTCAATTAGGGGGTTGTAGCTCCCTTCCAGGTGAGGCTGGTAAATGAGAGTAGGGGGTCATAGCTCCCTTCGAGGAGAGGCTGGTAAACGAGAGCAGGGGGTTGTAGCTCCCTTCCAGGAGAGGCTGGTAAACGAGAGAAGGTTGTAGCCTTCTACAGGTGGGTGCCTATGTGATGGTATGAGTCTGCGCCAGTATATGGTTGTAAGATGTTTTCTATATAATAAAATATTGAAGGCTGAGACAACGGCAGCGGTGGTTTTCTCCCGACTTGGGTTTCCACCTAAAATCCTGGTGTTCATGTGTGTTGCTTATGTGTGATGGTTTATTCTGTTATTACTGCTCATGCTTACTGTTTATTGAACATCTAATGAATGAATGATGGAATGATATAAGTGAAGAATTATCTGCATAATAAGATTGCTATACATACACATGTTTTATTAAGTATATCCGCGTGTATACGCGAGTTGGCTACATGAAAGTCGCGTATGTGTTTTCAAGTAAGAAAAAGTAAAAAGTCTTGAGTATGCCCTAAATACTGATTCACCCCCCCCCCCCCTCTCAGTATTTTTCCCAACAATTGGTATCGGAGCCGGTCCTTCTGCGGAAGCTTGATCGCTTGAAGGAGATCCGTCGAAATGGGAAGTCATGAAGGGTTAATGTCTATAAGGCCACCTCTATTCAATGGAAATAATCTGTTATTCTGGAAGATACGAACAAAAGCATATCTGCAAAGTCTTGGTGCAGAAGTATGGGCAATCATGGAAGGAGGTTATCAGTATCCGGCAAGTATTCCTACTGATGCAGCAGAAAGGAAGAAATATGAAATCAATGCCAAAGCCGTCAATGTCTTATTAGGAAGCCTGTCTAAACCAGAATTTGCTAAAGTGATGCAGCTAAATTCAGCAAAAGAAATATGGGACAAAATCATTCTGAGCTATGAAGGAGATACAAAGGTAAAAAGTGCAAAACTCCAAACTCTTAGAATTGAATATGAAAATTTAAGGATGCATAGTGATGAGAGTATTGCCAGTTTCTTTTTACGTCTAGATGATATTGTAAATCGTATGAGAAGTTTGGGTGAAACCATAACCGATACTACTCTGGTGGAAAAAGTCTTAAGATATTTAACTTCAAAATTTGAGTCAAAAGTATCAGCTATTGAAGAAAGGCAAGATCTGCAAACTCTTACTATTGTTCAACTACATGGTATTCTGACTACTTATGAAATGAGACAAGGAGGTCCCTCTCAAATCAAAGAAGATGCCTTTTAGGCGTGTGCAAAAGGAAAAGAAAAGGAAGTTGTCAAGGAATCAAGTTATATATTAGAAGAAGAAGAAGCAAATTTTGTGAGAAGACTCCAACCAGGTACTGGAAGATTCAGAGGTAAGCTTCCCTTCAAATTTTTTGATTGTGGAAGAGTGGGTCATTATGCTGCTAAATGTCCTTATAAACAATTTGAAAAGGGAAAGAGTTATTATGAAAATGAAGATAATAATGAAATGTCAAGTGAAGATGAAGAAGATTCTGACCAAGATTTGCTAGTGCTCATGGAAAAGAAGCAAAAGAAGAAGGCTACTCAAGAAAAGAAGATATCTCAGAAAACATGTGCAGCAGAAAATGAAGAAGAAGAAACAGGTATTGATTGTTGTTCTTGTAATCCACTCACTTGTGCATGCAATGATGAAGATAGTGGAAGTAACAATATAAGTCTAGAAGCAAATCTCAAGATCAATGATGAAAGTAATTTTTGGGATCAATTTAAAAGGAGGGAATCTATCCTCGAGGATGTGATCTCTAGATTGAATGAACAGATAGAAACAATGAAGGGACAGATAGAAATGTATCAAAGATTGCAGGACAAAGTAACCAATCACAGTGAAGGACTTGAAGCAGAAATCATCTCTCTGAAAGAAGACCTTGAAGCATCAAATAAGAAGAATGAAGAACTTCTGCAATCATTTGAAAAGGAAGGACATGAAGCACAAATCATCTTGCTCAAAATAGATCTGGAAAAATCAAATAAGAAGAATGAAGAACTTTTACAAATCTTTGAAGAGTAAGAAAATGGGTTGAAAGAAGGTCTTAAATTTGAATGATCAAGTAGAAGATAGAAAAAGGGTTGAAGAAAGCATGATGAAGCAATGCCAAAAATTGGAGGTTGAGGTAAACATTCTCAAAGGTAAATTAGAAGAAAAGGATAAACTCTTGAGGTTTCAAGATAGTATTAAGATTCTAGACAATATTCTTACTAGTCAAAGGTCTCCTTCTGTTAAACTTGGTCTTGGTTTTCATGAAACTGTTAAAGGAGAATCTGGTTCACAAGGAAGTGCTAAAGATTCAAAGGATATCAATGCAAAGCCTGAAGTGTTGAAAGAAGCAAAAGGTCAACCGACAATCATGAACTCTCAAAAGAAATCATTCCCTCCTTTGATCAATAATGTTGAATGCTTTAAATGTCATAATTATGGGCATGTTGTAGCAAATTGCAGAAGCAGATTGTTTCAGTCACAAACAAACAGATTCTATACAGAAAGGTACTCTGGGTTCTTTAAGGGATATTGTTTTTCATGCAACAAGTATGGTCATAAAGCAGCTGATTGCAATAGAAGAAAGTATAGAAAAACACATTATGATCCATATGCTTACTTTTCTTGCCATGCAAGATGTTATGCGTGTAACAAGTATGGACATGTAGAAAAAGAATGCAGGATGAACAGATCTGAGAAATTGAACAATTTCCAGCACACAATAAGAAACTTCAAGCAAAGCTGGAAAATGAAGGAAGACCAGTCAGAAACGTAGGGAATATTGACCCTAATGCAGTCATCCGCTTCTAAAGCTTATTTCTCATAATGACTGCATGAATGATGTGAGATACATTATAGAGATTAGTAATGTATCATCACAGGGGGAGCAATGTATGATGATTCTCATTATTCTGGTTATATTTATTTCTGACAGAGCATCTGATGTGAAGAAGACAGGTACAGGTGGTACAACTTCAGGGGGAGATGAAGGAATGTGAATCTTTCGATGTTTCACTTACCATACACGGGTTCAATGAACTAAATCCACGTATACACGCAAGTTACAGTGGAGACAGTCGCGTATGCACTTGTGACAAGAAAATTTGTATGACAGCTGAAGATCAGGAGCACAGGTTTGGGGGGAGCATCAGTCTGACTATTAATGATTGTATTATTGGCACTCTATCTACTTATTATTCAGTTCTAAATGATGATGAAATGATATATTGTTTCTTATGATGAGAATATGAATGAGCCTTGTTTGCTTTTGGCTGAAGAGTATTCCTTGCTTTCACACATGGATGAGATAGAAGTCTTATGATTCAGAGATAAGGATAGATGATGCAGAGATTGTTGCTGATGACTTGTTGTTGAAAGTGCTCAGGATGCACAAGCTAAGGAGGAGCCTTGGTCATATGGAAAATATGCTTGGATGTACATTTTTTAGAGGGAGCATTATACTTGCTGAGTATAATGCAATGTTGGCCTTATGATGGTTCTGAAACATGATCTCTTTTGAGGTCTTCTTGGTAGTGGTCATAAAAGGTCATATTTGTAATTTGATGAAAAGGTAATGATGAGATCTATGATGTAAAATTCGCGTATTCAGCCATGTAAGGACTTGTTCATTTTGTAAACCCACTTGGTTGGGTAGTTGAGTCAAAATGTGTAAACCCACTTGGTTGGGTACTTGAGTCTCTTATGTAAATCCACTTGGTTGGATCATTGATGTAAGTATGAGTCCTTGGTGATAGGAAAGGTCATAGAGTCATGTACTTCATTGAAAAATATGTTTGAACATTCAGCATGAACTCAGGGGGGAGCATGGTAACTTCAGTGCACATCAGATCTACAACGCTCTTCTTTCTACATGAGCAGAAAAACCTTGTGTTGGTTTTTGATCTGCCCTTTGCCCTTGATGTCAAAGGGGGAGAGTGACATGGTGTTTGAATAGGAGGAGAATATCATTACGCTGAATGTATTTATCTGTTGTGATCAAACACCATCGTGGTTGCCATCAAGTCCAAAGGGGGAGATTGTTGGCAATATGATGTAGAGTGTTGTCCCTGATGGCAACCCACTTGATGAAGATAATGGCAATCTGCTTAATGAAGTTGTCCTTGATGGAAACCTACTTGATGAGTTGCCTATGATAAGCAACCTATGTGCTAAAGGTGTAATAATTATGTATCTACAGATCAGTTTAGATGTGACAGAGAAAACATTTCCAGTAAGTGCCAGAAAAATGATAAATATAATATGTCACAATGTATACGCTACTTTTGTGAAGGCAACCCGCGTATATACTCTACTTTTGTGAAGGGAACCCGCGTATACATTCAGGGTTAGCATATACGCAGTTTTTATGAGGCAAAGTTGCGTATACACGCGAATACGCACACTCAAATTCGTGTATGCCTTTTGCGCTCTAAAAACTATGATACCTAGGGGCATTACCATGGTATTGACCCATTGTATTGAGTGTTGGATTATCTATTTGATCCCGTCCAGGAATACCATCGGAATTTGTGTGGTTTTGGCTCATGGTATTGATAAAGACCAAATCTATTTAAGGAGAAGAAAACCATAGTGCAAGGGTGTGCATGAGTAAGGGTTGTGAATGAATAAATCTCTCTAAGGAATATCTGCATGGATGAACTTTGTTCTTGATTGATAGATCTGAATCTATGATGCACCTATGAAGAAAATGATGAAGAGGGATCTCTAGATCTAAAATGTATATGTATTTTCTAGATCTGATTATGGATTGTTTAGATCTGAGATGAGGTGAAATACTCTCTAAAGTAAGGGATGAAATCTGAGTTGTTTATCTGATCTGAAGAGCTGCACAGTCCTGAAAAGTTACAGATGTATACGCAGGTTTGCTTCAGCGAAACCACGTGTATACGCGAGTCTGATTAAGGAAAAGCACGTATGGGAAGAACAGATTTTCTGAAGAATGCACTGAAGTATACGCGGGTTGGTCTATATGAAAGCGCGTACATACACAGGTTCAGTGAAGTAAGCGCATATGGAATCTAGGGTTTTACTGAAGTATGTGGTATGAAATATCTGATATGTTCTGTTGTTTTACTGTTATCTGTCAATGATGTATTCATACATAATTGGGTTGTTTGAATGATGAATATGCTGCTGATTATGTTAATTGAAGATCAAGTTGTTGGTTGATTGGTTGATGATTCAATGAATGAATTGATGGGGTTATAAGTTTCAGTTTGAAGAATGTTGAGCTTAAATGTGTGGAGTGGGTCTAGTCTAAAAATATGATGAAAAGTGGCCTACAAGATATGTCGTATGGAAGTTATTGGATCCAGTGTGAAAATTGATGAAACATGTTCCATGGTGGTGCTGAGAGTTGTAGTCTTCAGTCAGAGGGTTGTAGCCTTCAGTCAGGGGGTTGTAGCTCCCTTCTAGGTGAGGCTGGTAAACGAGAGCAGGGGGTTGTAGCTCCCTTCCAGGAGAGGCTGGTAAATGAGAGAAGGTTTTCGACTTCTGCAGGTGGGTGCCTGCGTGCTGGTATGAGTCTGCACCAGTACATGGTTGTAAGATGTTTTCTCTATAATAAAATATTGAAGGCTAAGACAACGGCAGCGGTGGTTTTCTCCCGACTTGGGTTTCCACCTAAAATCCTGGTGTTCATGTGTGTTGCTTATGTGTGATGGTTTATTAGTATTCTATCCGCCTTCTTGTTTATTGAACATCTAATGAATGAATGATGGAATGATATAAGTGAAGAATTATACGCATAATAAGATCTTTGGACATCGCATGTTTTATTAAGTATATCCGCATGTATCATGAGTTATTTCCACATGAAATTCACGTGTGTGTTTTCAAGTAAGAAAAAATAAAAATCCTTGAGTATACTAAATACGATTCATCGCCCCCCCCCCCCCTGTCAGTATTTTTCCCAACATGAAGTGCTCGTTTTATGCATTCTCTTGCACCGTCATGTTCTCCTTTTCCATGGCCAGTCTCAAAGAAATTCCAACAATGTTTAATGCAGGTTTTCTTATGAAGACAACACAACCAAAAGAAGCGCATCTGTCTGACCATATCCAATGTTCAGTGAATGTTATTCCATGATTTTTCAATTAATCATTATTTTTTCCAAAACAATTTTGTACAAAATATGTATCATGTGTACGATCGTCACTGATAAAAAGTGACATTCTTTAATGATATGTCGATTTTCACTCGTGATTTCTATATGATCGACGTTTTGTTTAGCATGTCTATATAGAATATGTACGAGCATGGAGACTTGGTCAAAATGATAGTATTCACTCTGAATTTGTTTTTCTAGAACAAATGTGTAGTTTTCTGCAAAATCAATCACTGAAAAAATGGTCCCTAGTGGAAAAAATTCACGAGATTTTTTGAATTTCAAGCCTTCCCATCAAGCTCTATGGGAATGCATGGTGTATTTGTAAATTTCTGCCTCAAACTTTCCCAAAAATTCTATCACAAAAATTCAGCCTTCTAGTAATTCAATTCTTTTAACACTATTTGCACCTTGAATCGATGTATCGATATATTCATATCTCTTCCATTTCACTTTCATGTTGGAAAATGATTGATCATTTATATTGGTATGATATTTGATTTGAAATTTAGTCAAATTTCCACAATCATCGCATTTTTTACCACCAATACATTTCTTTTTGTAAAATAGTTCATTGCTTTCTCTTTCACATAGAATTTGAGATATGAAATCATGGATAGTGGAAGGAGGAGGTGAATCCTTCCTTTTGGATGAACTTTGATTAATATTTTGGCCGAACAATTAAGTCGTTAGACTTAACGGGCCGTTGGCGCAAAAAATAGTTCGGTCGAACTTTTAATCGAATTTCGGCGAACTAACACGTCACCAGTCACGCAGCTTGATGTTTCTGTAACTTTGGATTGATTAAACTCCATGAAACATTCTGAATTAACCGTTAGAACAAAGACAAGCATTTTTAAAATTCAATCTACGTTAAGGAAATATAAATTTTATGGAATTTCATAAACATCTAATAAATTTAATTAATTTTATAATAAAATGGGTGCAAACAATTTTTGAGGGTCATTGTGATTCAGTGAAATCAAAATTCTGTATCTCCCAAAATACATTGTAAAAAAAACTAAAAAAATTATGGGGCATTACATTGGTCCGTCATCTCTAATGGGTAGCTTTTATATTTTTAGTTTATAACTTACATGTTAAGAAATATGTTGCATCGCAAAACACATCCAAAATATGCAATTTTTTCATATTGGACCAGTTCAAAAAATTCTAGTAATTATGATATGCATCCATTGGCTTTGTAAATATGATGAAACCGAAGTAGACTCTGTCTAGATCGTTATAACACATTTTTTTTTCACAAAAACACAAATTTTCAATGAATACAACATTGTGTATTAACATGACTTCTTATGAATCCTTTGATTGTTAAAAGACACACACTCAAAGAAACGCTAAGTTGACATATCAAATCTGCATTAAAAAAACTCAAAAAATAAGTAATATAAAGCTAACAAAATTTCTGAAAACTTTTATTTTTATCGCAAAATGAAATTCTAAACACAAAAATTGTTATAGTTTGTAGAAAGTTGAAGAACCGAAAAAAATGAATTTTTTTTCTCAAAAAGGGGCAAAAAGTGTAACCCAACTTCACATTTTCACAAATTTCAAATATGCTTTCATCAAATATTTATTCAAACATTAGTATACTTCTAATGTTTTAATATTTATTTAAATATTAATAACATTTACCATTGCTAAGAAAATAAAAACTTTGAATAAATATCAACAATATCTAATAAAAACTTTGAATAAATATCTAATTTGATGTAATTGGATGTACCATGGTACACTAATGTTAAAGTGATTGAATATGCATTGATTTCACTATAGGCATAAAAAATTATTGACAGTGTTCATTGATTTTTCTGTTATAGTAATTCAACATATTAATGTTGGAGAGTAAGAGAGACTTCATATTTTCTATCATTCAACACTATTATTGTCACTTTCGCATTCAAAATTTTTATTTCATCATTAAAGTTATAAATAATGTTTATCATCTCACCAAACTAAGGTAACTAATATTAGACATGTTTAGCATATTTAAAATGATGATACTAATATTAAATATATTTTCATATTATTGATGAAATTACTCATATATTCCATAGATTCTTGATGAAAGTACACGATTGAATATTATATGTATCTTTACACTAGATCTATCAAGTACAGAGAAAATCAAATCTCTAGAAGTGCAAACTTTTCCTCAAATTCTATATATATATACTTATTTTTTAGTTTTTGTTTCATAATTCCTTTAACAGATAAATTTTTTTATAATTTTTAAAGCACATGCAACTTTGCTATGTTTTAAATATTTTTGTTAGGGTTTTCTCATTACTCTAATTTATAACCAATCCTACAATCACATTACCTAAAAGATTTGTATTACATCATCATTAAATTAATATAGTGACATGTGGTTTAACGGTAAATTTCGCTGGGTGAAACCCACAAGATGGAGATGCAAATCTCATTGAGTATATGGCCTGTTGTGTCTTGGCTAGAAGAGTAGGCGACCCCATAGTGGACGTATCGGCTCCTGTTGAGGCATAAGTTAATTGCTATTGTGTGACTTGCAGGTCGTTGCACCTAGCCTAGGTTTATAGTGGCAGCCAGTAGGATTTGATCCTAGGCCTTGTTCAGGATAACTCTCACCAGTTACCGATTATCCTAGATGAAAAAAAAAAATTAAAATAAAAGATGTTATATGGCTTAAATGCTTTTTTTCATTAAGAATATGAAAAGTAAAATTACGTTCGCAATTGGTCTCGGCAGACTCGACAGGTATCGCCGTATCTCCAGTGTCCGTAGTAGTTCGTCGTGCTCGGTTTTCCTTTTCGACGAACTGCTACTATCATTATTTATATCATGCTCTGAAATAGTTATGGTACGCCATCATCGACTACCGGTTCTGTCCCCTATAAGAGTCCGTAGGTAGAGTCACTGTCAGAGACTCTCTCCAGTGTCATAGGTAATACTGGACGGCCGCGGCTAGCCACTGTCATGGCAAGGTCACGGCGAAGATCATTGTTAGTGGCCTCTAACTCCTCAAGAGTGTGTGATAACTGTTGTACATGTTGCTCGTCCACTAATTCTCCTGTAGGAACAAAATTATCTTCAATTTCTTGTGCATCATGAGAAAAATAGGCTATCTGAGTTGCTTCTTGTAGACCGAGCTCAAGAAAAACAGTGTCTACAATTTCGTCTATTTCATCAGAATCGGGTATCTTAATTGATACTTCTGGATTCGGTGCTCCTCTGTTTCTCTCAATTAAAACTTGTAGGATCGGTTTTCTCCTTGCTCGGCTTCCAGATAAGCGCGTAGTCTTCTTGCCCTCTGAAAATTACTTCGTTGACGAATTGCATTGGCTATTTCATCATCAGTGTCCTCTATAGCCACCTCATTCTATTGTTTAAGAGTGTCCTTGGTTAATGGTCGTATATGCTATTATGAGACTCTTTGGGTTTTCTCTAGTCCACTAGATCTCATGTGTCAATGTGGGTTGGGTTGAGTGTTAGTTGTATCTTTTATTTCAAATATTAGATTCATTTTTGCTAGAGCACACTTTGTTCCATATCATAAGCTTGGGGTGTTGTCATTTTCATGGCCAGACAAAGAGGACAAGTAAGACAAAGAGGACAAGTAAGGAGAGAGGATGGTTATTATTGGGAATGTTCAAGTAGAGATAATATTTGTCCACATCGCCAGAATGACAGTTTGACAACCAAATATAGGGAGTAGATCCATGTTCATGTCTGTAAGGAAATGGCTCATTCTAGAGGAGAAGCCTCTTCCAAAAAAAATTCCCTCTCAAATACTAAAGTGCTGGAAGAATCCACAAATTATATCCCTTATACAAGAAATATGCGAGTAATATTTAATAAATATATGAAGACAACAAACTTGTATTGGAAAATGAATTTCTTAAAGGGGCATACTCTACTTGATTGACATTAGTGGTAAAAGGATTTTCTATAATCCTTGAATCACATGCATGGGCACTTGAAATATTTTGATAGAATTACATAGAATATGGACTACATGTTGGTGAGGATATCATAACAACTCAACATTTGACCTACAACTAATAAAGCCTCTTTAAATCCAACAACTACTATCTCAATGACAACTTGCATATGATCCCCTTAATTGTATGTGTTATATTTTTTTCCTCATAATTCCACTTTTATAATTCATTTTGTGTAAGAAAAAATATACTACTATACTGGTTTAGGCTAATTTAATGATACACATTAATTTTAATTATTTTATAATTTAAAATTATCTACTTACATAGTTTAAATTAATTGAGTGGAAATATATAAACTCATATATATATATATGTTAATTTATTTAATCTTAATAAATACTTAATGACAATGAATTGTAATAAATACTTGACACATTAAAATAAAATGACATATTGCATTTTTATTTAACATTTTTATTAATTATTCTTCTTAAATAACATGTTAATGTGTAAAATATTTAAACATAATATAATATAAAAAAATAATAATAATAAAATATTATTAATTATAAAAAATAGATAATACAATACATTTATTAATAATAATAATAAAAAATAATAAAATAAACAACCAAGGTATTTCTATTGCCGGTTAGATGATGTATTACACAAAGGAAAAATAGATTGGGTTATATCTCCCACTCCCTTTCAAACTTTTCATACTTTAAAAATTTTGATCTTAATTAGAAAAGTGACTTTGATAATTAACTTAATTGTACGAGTTATAGCATTCATTTACTTGGTTAGTGTTATTCTATTCATTCACTTACTTTCTCAAGACTCCATGTCATGATGTCTATTCGATTTATGTTTTTGCAAATATCTTTTTTTCAAATATTTATTAAAAAATTAGTATACTTCTAGTGTTTTAATATTTATCTAAATATTAATACCTTTTACTATTCCAAAGAAAATTCATATATGTTTTGAGGGAGTAGTTATAAAATATATGAAAATTAAATAAATTTCAAATTTAATAGGTAATGCTAGATGGATGACTATTTGATGGTAATTCTAATACCATAATATGTAATAAATATTTGGCAAAACTATTTAAGCAGGTTTTGATACAATTTTTATAAATATAAGGCCATGTGTAGATGTAATGTGAGAAATGTAAGGTAAGAAATGTTATGTTAGTAAACATTTGAAAGGTTTGAGTATAAGGCACACGTGTAGATGTAATGTAATAAATGTAAGGTAAGAAATGTAATGTAAGTAAACATTTCAAATGTCGAATTGTAAGTACTATGGGCCATGTGTAGATGTAATGTGAGAAATATAAGGTAAGAAATTTTATGTTATTAGACATTTGAAATGTCTGATTATAAGGCTCATGATGTAATGTAAGAAATGTAGGGTAAGAAATGTAATGTAAGTAAACATTTGAAATATCTTATTATAGGGCACATGTGTAGATGTAATGTAAGAAATGTAGGGTAAGAAATGTAATGTAAGTAAACATTTGAAATATCTTATTATAGGGCACATGTGTAGATGTAATGTAAGAAATATAATGTAAATAAACATATGTGTAGATTTAATATGAGTAAAAATCTGAATGCAGATGTAGGTATAATGTAAGAAATGTAATGCAAGTATACATTTGAAGTGTAAGCTCAATTATAATCAATATATTTGTATTAATTATCTAACACTTAGAAAATAGGTATGCTAAATAAATAAAACCTATTTTCATATTCACTCAATTAACCTATTTGAAATTAATAAAACTCAAAAAAGAGGTTTTATTTAGGTGAAGCCTATGGCACAAATACCATGGGACAAATTCTTATCAATACCATTGGCTAAATACCATGAGGGAGATACCATGTTTATAAAAGAGGTATGGTAAATAAACAAAAATATATCAAATAGGATTAGAAATCAACATCTATAAATAAATTAGAGGTATGGAAAATAAATTAGAGGTATGGAAAATAAATAAAAGTTATTTTCATATTTACTCTATAATCTGCTTTATGTTTACTAACACTCAAAATAGAGGTTTTATTTAGGTGCATTAACGATTTGGATTAATCAAATTTTTAATATTATAAAATATATTAAAATATCATGATATATATTAACTATAGATATATCTCTGAAGGAAGAACGAATGAGTAGAGTGATGTAGAGATAAGTGGAGGGAGGACTACACATAAATTGAAAGAGAAAGGAAAGGAGAAATGAAGAGAGAGACGGAGAGGATTGAGTGAGGTAGAGTAGGGTAAGATAGAAAAGGGAGAGAGAGGAGAGAGGGACGGTGATAATGAGGATTGGACGGCAGAGAGAGAGAGAGAGATGGGGGAAGAGAGAGGGATGTAGGAGAGAAAAGGAGAGAGGGGAAGGACGAGATATATGGCTTGAGAGAGGGGACTAGAGAGGGAGGGATAGAGAGATGGAATCGGAGGGAAAGAAAGGGAGGGAAGAAAAAATACTTAGAGAGTGAGAAGTCAAGAGAGAGGGAGTGTCAAGAGAGAGATAGAGAGAGAGTGTGCACGTTTAGGGGTGAGATGAAGATAAAAATAAGGAGAGATAGATATTTCTTGCACTAAATACATTTATTTCAATGTACATGGCTATTTCTAATCCCATTTGATTGCTTTCACTAAATGCATACATTTCATTGTAGATGCTAGTTTATAATCATATTTGCTTACTTGGATTAGATGCATTGATTTGAGTGTAAATGTTGATTTGTAATCCTGTTTGATTTATTACATTAGATACATTGATTTTAGTGTAAAAATTGTTTTATAATCTTATTTGATTACTTCCACTAGATGCATTGATTTCAATATAGATGATTTCTAATCGTATTTGATTGGTTTCACTAAATGCACTGATTTCCAATCATATTTTTTACTTGCACTAGATACGTTGATTTTAGTGTAGAATTTTTTTATAATCTTAATTTTTTTTTTGGATTAGATGCATTGATGTGAACGTAAACATTGCTATCTAATTTGATGTAATTGGATGTATCATGGTACGTTAATGTTAAAGTGATTGAATGTGCATTGATTTCACTGTAGGCATAAATAATTATTGACAATGTTCATTGATTTTTGTGTTATGGTAATTCAACATATTAATATTGGAGAGTAAGAGAGACTTCATATTTTCTATCATTCAACACTATTATTGTTACTTTTGCATTCAAAATTTTTATTTCATCATTAAAATTATAAATAATGTTTATTATCACACCAAACTCAGGTAACTAATATTAGACATGTTTGGCATATTTAAAATGATGATACTAATATTAAATATATTTACATATTATTGATGATATTACTCATATATTTCATAGATTTTTTGTTAAAGTACACAATTGAATATTAAATGTATTTTAATACTAGATCTATCAAGTGCAGAGAAAATCAAATCTCTAAAACTGCAAACATTTCCTCAAATTATATATATATATATATATATATATATATATATATATATATATATATATATATTCTAGTTTTTGTTTTATAACTACTTTAACAAGTAAAACGTTTTATAATTTTTTAAGCATATGCAAATTTCCTGTGTTTTAAATATTCTTGTTAGGGTTTTCTCATTACTCTAATTTATAACCAATTTTACAATCATATTACCAAAAGGAGTTGTATTACATCATCATTAAATTAAAATAAAAGATATTATATAGCTTGGATGTTTTTTTCGTAAAAAATATGAAAAGTAAATTTACATCCGCAATTGGTCTCGGCAGACTGGACAGGTATCGCAGTATCCCAGCCATCTTGAAATGCAATGGGTATGGTAAAGGTCGCCACAGAGGAGTTGAGATGCGGGCTTCCCCACTTCAAAATCGAAATGGCAAACTGGGCATGACGAATTGCTACTATCATTATTTATATCATGCTATGAAATAGTTATGGTACGCCATGATCGACTGCCGGGTCTCTCCCCTGTAAGAGTCCGTAGGTAGAGTCACTGTCAGAGACTTTCTCCAGTGTCACAGACAATACTGGACGGCCGCGGCTAGCCACTGTCATAGCAAGGTCATGGCGAAGATCGTTGTTAGTCGCCTCTAACTCCTCAAGAGCGCGTGATAACTGTTGTACATGTTGCTCGTCCACTATTTCTCCTGTAGGAACAAAATTATCTTCATTTTCTTGTGCATCATGAGAAAAATAGGCTATCTGAGTTGCTTCTTGTAGACCGAGCTCAAGAAAAAGAGTGTCTACAATATCGTCTATTTCATCAGAATCGGGTATCTCAATTGATTCTTCTGGATCTGGTGCTCCTCCGTTTCTCTCAATTAAAAATCGTAGGATACAGTTTTCTCCTTGCTCGGCTTCCAGATAAGCGCGTAGTCTTCTTGCCCTCTGCAGATTACTTCGTTGACGAATTGCATTGGCTATTTCGTCATCAGCGTCGTCTATAGCCAGCTCATTCTCTGGAACAATAGACAATGCATCCCCACCATAAATTTCTTCCATGGCGATCACAGAAGTGTAATAAATCGTTCCGTAAATCTTTGACTCAACTGAATGAAAATGGATAACAACACAAGATGTTGTCACCTTTATACTACCAAGAAAATGACGTCCGCTAAAAGACGCAACTCAAGATGCGTTGCTTTATCTTAATCATGGATTAAGTATCGACGTCATCCTTCTAACACCCGTTGGTTTGTTGACAAATTCTATGGCGGGATGTTTTGTTTAAATTTAGATCAATGGAAAATTATAGTTATATTTGATTATTCGGTTTTTTCACTTTTTAGGTAGGAAAAAAATAATCCAAGAATGTTCATTAGGTCGAGAAACTTATCATGAAATCATTCGACTTGATCGAAATCGTTTTTATTATTTAGGTTTTTTATTCCTCGAAGAAAAAAAAAATTCAAGAAATGAAATCATTCAAGTTATAGTTGCAGAAGACTTAAGCCATTTTTTTACTTACAATATATATTAAGTAGTTATAACCATTGTATTTTTAAATTTTATTATATAGATAAAATAATTAATTTATAACGCTGGTTTATGATGCAGGGTAACCCCTGCAATACCCAGAATATTTCCCAATACCGTGCATATAAAATGACAATTCCAATTTCTTTGTTAGGTAAATCCACTTACTGGCAATTTCAACTCATACGGAAGCTTTACTTTTACAAAATAAAACAATGGTTATAAAACCATTTTCATTCCCACTTCATGAAAACTCGAATTGTAATTAAAATCCCCACCATGGCTTAATCATTTCATTTAATATTGAATGTCAAAACCATTATATGAACCCCTTTGACTCTGGTTTTAAACACAAGCACTATAATGGTTATCCCATAGCCGTTATAACAATTCAACGCTTTCAAAATCTCATGAATGATTCATACCAACTCCAAAACCAAAAACATGTATTAAAGCTCTTGGCCCACAATGTTTATTACCTTGCATAATTTCTACACTCCACTTACAGTCCGCTTCAGCTTGTTCAAGATTCGGCTGCGCCTTCAGCAAGGTTTCCTTGCCAGTTTTCATCGCTCTTTTAAATGTTGTTCATCCATCACTTGTAGCCTCTGCGCCTTCTGGTCCATACATTCAAATGACAAACGTTCCATTGAAATTTCTACGCTCAATTTCAACGCAGAGTCTGGCCTGCATATACTCTAACTCAACACTGAATTCCCTTCTGCGTGTGCTCCTTTTCAAACAAATTTGAAATATGTTCCCTTCAGAATTAATCTCAATTGAAATTACGTCACAAAGAAAGGTTAACACAGATTATGTTCATAAAACAGTCGTTATGATATGACTTGCGCCTTTATAAAAAACCGCATCGATTCTTATTGAAACAGCTCATCGATTCTCAATGGAATCTTCACACAGATGAGACGCATGTAATTTGTCAACAAAGATCGTGTGTTTCAATTCAATTCAGCGGATATAACCCAATCTTTATTGCTACAACGCTATGGCTTCTAGATACTCATCTTTTAAAACAGATCGGTTCTTATCAATGTCAAAATAGATAAACAGAGTTTCATTCCAGCAAGCAAAACGAATTACTTCCTTTCAAACATAATTCTCTGTATGCTGAAGATTTTGTTTCAGCAACATCACAGATTCTTTATTGGTAACTTTTAAAGCCAGAATCACATTGATTCTTGCCAATCGAACCAAATTAATTTAACCCAAACTCATACCAATTTCTTAATGTAGAAATCGTTCACTTTGTCCAAGACTAAAAACACAGTTGAATTATGGATACTCTCTCATAAAATACACAAAAAATTATTACTATCATTGGAAGAGTGTTCATTACAGTGTTCTCTTATAAACCAGCAACATACACCAATTCAATCGATTTTGAATCCCAATTCACTCACACAACATAAACTCAGAAAGAAGGCGTAATTTCCAGAAAATTAAATTCTATTTTAATTCACACAGCACTTACATAATAATCTCTTTCCTTGGTCTGATTTCCAAATCATTGGCCCTTCACAAATTTCTCAAAGGCTTCCAAGTAGAAACCCCTGCTCTCTACTGTCACCTCTTATATTTGTCTTTGGGGCATAATAATTTATACAAATTTAATTGAACCAATTTTGGTTCACATCCCTTAAATAACCCAACAAATCTTAAAATATCACAACACTCATAAAATCTAGATTTATCCCTAAAGTCTTGCAACTAAATCTATCTTAGGCTTCATGATTATCTCTTAGATATCTTTCATCTAATTTCTCTCATGTTTTCCAATTATTTGGAAACATTTACAAATTCTCACATAAAATTAATTAAAAGAATAATTTAATCACTCAAAAATAGTATTAATTTTTACACGAAATTAATATTTTCTCAAAAACATGAGACCCCTAGGTTTAATAATAATACAAGGTATTCTTCTGAGCTAATGCTCCTGCATCAGATTCCCAATGTTGACAATTATAATGTTCTCCTGATCATGTGTTTAAGTCTTTGTCCGCCTGGATCCCACACATTGTTCTGCAAGTTATCATTAATTTCTGCTGTCGTATGTTGCTTTTCTCCATGTCTCCATATCTTATGCCGCCTAGCTCCACTGGCTGAACTTTCAAAATCTCTTTCTATCTTCATTTTGTTGCTGCTGCTTCTCTTCCTTGCTGATATCTTTCTCTGAGATACTTTCATCATGATTCTCCTGATTAGTTCAATTTCCATGTCCCATAATGCTTCAGATTGTTGATTTCTTGCTTTAGCTTGCCGAGATTCTACTGCCACCCAATCATCCTTACCCTCTTGTTTTCTGCAACAGAAAAACTCTTCCTAATTTCCATTTATGAAAATTTCTTCTTCCTCTACCTTAAGCAATTCTCTGGACTGGTATTTATGTTTCCAGTCATTGTCATCATTTCTTTTCTTCTCCTGGACTAGACATTCCTTATTCCTTCCATCCGAACCTGCAATCAATAAACAAACAGCAAAGTTACAAATTCTTTGTGTCTCTTCCTCTTCTGGGAATACTTCAATCTGCTACTCTGTCATCAGCACATTAGTATGTTTATCCCAATCATTCTTGAGACTATCAGTTAGTCTCTCCTCGGCTTCATCCTCTTCAAGGATGTCTTTGTGCTTAGGTTCATAAAAATGAACCTCTTCATTTCCATTCATCTCTGTCTTTATACTCTGAACACTTATCCTCTGTGCTTCTAGTCTCTGCTCTAGAACACTTAACTCATGCCATAAACCTGTCATCTCCTTTGAGAAACTTTCTATGCAATATTTACTACCTTCACAAGCCAAGCTTTATGTTGTCACCATCTCTTCATCTGTCATCAGAACATAATTCTGATCCTCAAATTATGTAATAAAATCAGTTATCTGTCCATCACTTTTTAATTGGCCATTTAATAAAAACAATTTGTCATTATGAGAATTAATAAAAAATTGATCATCATCATATACAACTTCATTGAAACAATTTCTTTCACAAAACAAGGAATGTATGAATTTCTTTTGTTGCTGTAATTCAATCTCATCGTTTTCTGACAGATAATAGTCATCATATGTGACTTGGAAACCTTTAGCTTCACTCACCACAGTTTTATCACATGAACTGTCTTCTTCAATGCCTGCATTCACACATAACTTGTCAGTTTTGGCAATCATAAGACCCCATGGTCTCATTTGATGATTCAGTCATCAAATCATCCTGCTGTTCCGGTCCTTTATACATTTCAGAAATTTTTCAATGGTATTTTCTTGAGTCTCTTTGAGCTTTCCAATTGACTTCTCAATTTCCAGCTTCTGGCCATTATCAAAAGTTAAGTCTCCTCTGCTTCCAATATGCTAAAGATTATGTTTCAGCAACATCACAGATTCTCCATTGGTAACTTTTAAAGCTAGAATCACATTGATTCTTGCCAATTGAAGCAAATTAATTTAACCCAAACTCATACCAATTTCTTAATGCAGAAATCATTCACTTTTTCCAAGACTAAAAACGCAGTTTGATTATGGAGTCTCTCTCATAAAATACGTAGCAAATTATTACTATCATTGGAAGAGTGTTCATTACAGTGTTCTATTAAAAACCAACAACATACACCAATTCAATCGATTTTGAATCCCAATTCACTCACACAACATAAAGTCAGAAAGAAGGTGTAATTTCCATAAAATTAAATTCTATTTTAATTCACACAACACTTACATAATAATCTCCTTCCTTGGCTTGATTTCCAAATCATTAGCCCTTCACAAACTGCCTGAAGGCTTCCAAGTAGAAACCCCTGCTCTCTACTCTCACCTCTTCTATTTGCCTTTGAGGCATATTAATTTATACAAATGTAATTGAACCAATTTTCGTTCACATCCCTTAAATAACTCAACAAATCCTTAAATATCTCAACACTCCTAAAATCTAGATTTGTCCCTAAAGTCTTGCAACTAAATCTATCTTAGGCTTCATGATTATCTCTTAGATATCTCTCATCTAATTTCTCTCATGTTATCCAATTATTTGGAAACATTTACAAATTCTCACATACAATTAATTAAAAACATAATTTAATCACTCAAAAATAATATTAATATTTACATGAAATTAATATTTTCTCAAAAACATGAGACCCCTAGGTTTAATAAAAATACAAGGTATTTTTCCGAGCTAATGCTCCTGCATCAGACTCCCAAGGTTGAAAATGATCTTGATCTCCTGATCATGCGTTTAAGTCTTTGTCCACCTGGATCCCACACTTTGTTCTGCAAGTTATCATTAATTTATGTTGTCGTATGTTGCTTTTCTCCAGGTCTCCATATCTTATGCCGCCTAGCTCCAATGGATGCACTTTCACAAGCTCTTTCTGTCTTCATTTTGCTGCTGCTGCTTCTCTTCCTTGCTGATATCTTTCTCTGAGATACTTTCATCATGATTCTCCTGATTAGTTCAATTTCCTTGTCCAATAATGCTTCAGATTGCTGATTTCTTACTTTAGCTTGCCGAGCTCTGGCTTGTCGAGATTCTACTGCCACCCAATCATCCTTACCCTCTTGTTTTCTGCAACAGAAAAACTCTTCCTGATTTCCATTTATGAAAATTTATTCTTCCTCTACCTTCAGCAATTCTCTGGACTGGTAGTTAAGTTTCCAGTCATTGTCATCATTTCTTTTCTTCTCCTGGACGAGACATTGCTTAGTCCTTCCATTAGTACCTGCAATCAATAAACAAACATCAAAGTTACAAAATCTTTGTGTCTCTTCATCTTCTGGCAATACTTCAATCTGCTGCTCTGTCATCCGCACATCAGTATGCTGATCCCAATCATTCTTGAGACTATCATTTAGTCTCTCCTCGGCTTCATCCTCTTCAAGGATGTCTTTGTCCGCAGGTTCATAAAAATGAACCTCTTCATTTCCATTCATCTCTGTCTTTATACTCTGAAAACTTATCCTCTGTGCTTCTAGTCTCTGCTCTAGAACACTTAACTCATGCCATAAACCTGTCATCTCATTTGAGAAACTTTCTGTGCATTCTTTACTACCTTCACAAGCCAAGCTTTCTATTGTCACCATCTCTTCATCTGTCATCAGAACATAATTCTGATCCTCAACTTCTGCAATAAAATCAGTTATCTGTCCATCACTTTTTAATTGGCCATTTAATAAAAACAATTTTTCATTATCAGCATTAATAACAAATTGATCATCATCAAATACAACTTCATTGAAACAATTTCTTTCACAAAACAAGGAATTTATGAAATCCTTTTGTTGTTGTAATTCAATCTCACCATTTTCTGAGAGATAATAGTCATCATATGTGACTTGGCAACCTTTAGCTTCACTCACCACAGTTTTATCACATGAACTATCTTCTTCAATGCCTGCATTCACACATAACTTGTCAGGTTTACAATCATAATACCCCACAGTCTCATTTGATGATTCAGTCATCAAATCATCCTGTTGTTCCAAGTCCTTTATACATTTCAAAAAACTTTCAATGGTATTTTCTTGAGTCTCTTTGAGCTTTCCAATTGACTGCTGAATTTCCAGCTTCTGGCCATTATCATAAGTTAAATCTCCTCTGCTTCCAATATGTTGGAAAGAAAAACCTTTCCCCAACTGTGTGTGGAAATTCACAAAATATTTGGCTGTCTCATTTTCCTCATCAGTAGTTTGTCCTTCTTCAATTTCTTCTCCTGCAAACATACAAATTTTTCAGATGTAAAGCCATTTGACCTCTTGGTCTGGCTTGAATTTTTAGTATTCAAGTCCTTCTCCAAATACTCAATCATTCTGAGTAATCTCTCTTTCTGCTGAGGATGCAGCATCTGCTCTTTCTTCATCTGTAGCTTGCGCCACTTCACTCTCTTCTTCATGAGCCAACCAACTCTCTGGCTTTCCTCTATCATCATCTGCAACTTGTTGAACTGCTCCCTGAGCTCAGCTACCTTTCTCATACTTTTCATACTTTAACTGCCTCTGCATGCCATCTGTCTTGGCATCCTCTTTCTTCATCTTTATTCTATTGTGGCCTCTCTCAGAACCTCTGTAATCTCTGCTATGACTATGAGTATTCATCTCTTCCTTTATGAGTCTTCACTCACTCATCATGGGCTGCACTGAAACCTCTGCAATGACAAGTCCTCCTTGTCACAACTTACCTCACCAATCCTCCCCTTGGATTTGGTCTTTTGGCAAGTATCGGTCCTTGGTCTATCACCCCTTGAGCATCCTCTCAGCTCCTTCAGGGTTTATTCCTCCGCACCCTTTCAAGAAGACATATGTTCTCTGCATCCAACCTCTGTTGGAATTTCTCCAGGTTCTGCCACAACCTCTTTTCTCTTTAGAAACCCTTACTGGCTTCCTTCATCACTGCTTTTCAAAGCTGTGATCTTCTTGCTGAGATGCTCCTCACTTGCCTGCAATATTGCATTTTACAAAAAATATCTTAAAAAAAAATCAAAATTACCTCACCTTCAAGGCTTGTCCAACATCCAACTGCACTTGTTTCTGCAATTTCTCCCAATGCTCTGCTGCATTGCCTGCTGTCCTATCATATTTAAATCTGATCACCTTGCCTTCATCACTATACTTGTATGCTTATTAAATCTTCAATCACTTTAAACAGATTTAAAACCTCAAACTTTCCTCATTTCTTTAATACACATGCATTTAGAAAAATTAATTTTCAAACGAGCTATTGCAGCCCTGATACCACTTGATGCAGGGCAACCCTACAATACCCAGAATCTTTCCCAATACCATGCATATAAAATGGCAATTCCAATTCCTCTGTCAGGTAAATCCACTCACTGGAAATTTCAACTCATACGGAAGCTTTACTTTTACAAAATAAAACAATGGTTATAAAACCATTTGCATTCCCACTTCATGAAAACTCGAATTGTAATTAAAATCACCACCATGGCCTAATCATTTCATTTAATATTGAATTTCAAAACCATTATATGAACCCCTTTGACTCTGGTTTGAAACACAAGCACTATAATGGTTATCCCACAGTCGTTATAACAATTCAACGCTTTCAAAATCTCATGAAAGATTCATACCAACTCCGAAACCAAAAACATGTATTAAAGCTCTTGGCCCACAATGTTTATTACCTTGCATGATTTCTACGCTCCTTCACTTATAGTCCGCTTCAGCTTGTTCAAGATTTGGTTGCGCCTTCATCAAGTTTTCCTTGCCAGTTTTCATCGCTCTTTTAAATTTTTTTCATCCATCACTTGTAGCCTCTACGCCTTCCAGTCCATACATTCAAATGTCAAACGTTCCATTGAAATTTCTACGCTCAATTTCAATGCAGAGTCTGCCCTGCGTATTCTCTAACTCAACACTGAATTACGTTCTGCGTGTGCTCCTTTCCAAAAAAATTTGAACTACGTTCCCTTAAGAATTAATCTCAATTGAGATTACGTCACAAACAAAGGTTAACACATATTATATTCATAAAACAGTCACTGTGATATGACTTGCGCCTTTATAAAAAACCTCATCGATTCTTATTGAAACAGCTCATCGATTCTCAATGGAATCTTCACACAGATGAGACGCATGTAATTTTTCAACAAAGACCATGTGTTTCAATTCAATTCAGCGGATATAACCCAATATTTAATGCTACAGCGCTACGGCTTCTGGATACTCATCTTTTAAAATAGATCGGTTCTTATCAATGTCAAAATAGAAAAACAGAATATCATAGATTATGTTTCAGATTGTGCTGAAGATTGTGTTTCAGCAATATCATAGATTAACAAACAAAATGAATTGCTTTCTATGTTGAAGATTGTGTTTCAGCAACATCATAGATTCTTCATTGGTAACTTTTAAAGCCAGAATCACATTGATTCTTTCCAATTGAACCAAATTAATTTAACCCAAACTCATACCAATTTCTTAATGCTGAAATCGTTCACCTTGTCCAAGACTAAAAACACAGTTGAATTATGGAGTCTCTCTCATAAAATACGCAGCAAATTATTACTATCATTGAAAGAGTGTTCATTACAGTGTTCTCTTATAAACCAGCAACATACACCAATTCAATCGATATTGAATCCCAATTCACTCACACAACATAAACTCAAAAAGAAGGCGTAATTTCCAGAAAATTAAATTCTATTTTAATTCACACAGCACTTACATAATATCTCCTTCCTTGGCCTGATTTCCAAATCATTGGCCCTTTACAAACTGCCTGAAGGCTTCCAAGTACAAACCCTTGCTCTCTACTCTCACCTTTTCTATTTGCCTTTGAGGCATATTAATTTATACAAATTTAATTGAACCAATTTTGGTTCACATCCCTTAAATAACTCAACAAATCCTTAAATATCTCAACACTCCTAAAATCTAGATTTATCCCTAAAGTCTTGCAACTAAATCTATCTTAGGCTTCATGATTATCTCTTAGATGTCTCTCATCTAATTTCTCTCATGTTTTCCAATTATTTGGAAACATTTACAAATTATCACATATAATTAATTAAAAACATAATTTAATCACTCAAAACTAATATTAATATTTACACGAAATTAATATTTTCTCAAAAACATGAGATCCCTAGGTTTAATAAAAATACAAGGTATTTTTCCGAGCTAATTCTCCTGCATTAGTTTAACTTGTTAAACGACATTGTTTATGTATTTTTGGCTATCATGACAATTTTGTATATAATTTCAAGTAATGTAATCTAAAAAATAAGTTAGCATAATATTATAATAATAATAATTTATTTTTGAAACTCAAAGTTTAATATATAATAAAAATGTATTCTTCATAACTTCATACTTTTCATATATATATATAATTTTTTTTATCTTTTTGACCCTTACTAGATTAAAAGTTAAGTTCATGTAGATATTTGTAGGTGCACTTTATATAAAACAAACCACTTTATTAGTCAAAAAAGCAATGATTAAGTGTGTAGAGATTCATGGGAAGGAAAGCCTTATTTCAAAATGAAAATATTTTATAATTTTATAGGAAAATAAAATTAACCCTTATTTCTCTCAATTCTAAATTTTCTATAATTCCTTAACCATTTTCTAACAAACATTCATCTCTCAAGCTATGGGCCTATATTTCCTCTGTGTACTTATGAAAAACCATGTGTAAAACCATAATTGCTTATTACTATAAGTGACAAGATCATAATGTCATGGCATTGGAATAAGTAAGAGCTAGCTAAATCTAATGAATGGGTTGTTAAAAATACTAAAGAAAATGACATTTTTTTTTTAAAGAAATCATTGCTTAAGTGTCTATAATGTTTGAACTAAAAACCATGTTTTTTTTTTAAAGAAAACATTGTTTATGTCTATAATGTTTGAAATAAAAACATATTATTTCCTCTCTTAACTTATTTGCAAAGAATTTTCTTTTAGATTCCACTCCCACTTTAAAAGCAACAATTTAACATATTCCACCCTCAATAAATAGTACCAAAGGGAAAATAACTCTAAGGAATTGTTTATCATAAAGAAAAAAGATATTTCTTAAGTATTGAAATAGACGAGCATAGGTGAATGCATAATTACAATGCTAAAAAAATGTTCAAATATACACTCCTCAAGTATAGTGGGGTGTGTTAAACTAAAATTACAACCTTTAAATAACTTCTTTAGCCTTTGTGGTATCATGATTTAGCTTTGGGAGATGACCCATATTGAATTTCTATTATTATTTGGTAAGTAACTCTTCCACAACCAACTTGGTCTCAACTTGGATATATTTGAAAATGAGTTGTATTTAATAGCTCTCTCATATGCTTTCCAATTAGTTAATATATTAAATTGAATGTGTAATGAATGCATTTATAATATACAATGTTCTTTCCATTGCATATTTATATTTGAATGTGAGATATGTTTTATATAATTGTGAGAGGATTAAAATTTGGTTTTTAGACTACTCGACTTTGAATTGTATGTCTCCATGAACATTGAACATTAAAGGAAATAAAATAAATTATAAACATATATTAAAGGGTAATTGGTATAACACAACATTATGGGCATAAAATATGATTAGATGAGAGAATTTATAGTTGCATAGAAACTATTTCAAAAAAAGCCTCCTTGACCATTCTATGTACTATATAAATTTCTTTAATTTCTCTACCAAATTAAAAATTAGCTATTGTAGATTGTAGAGGAAAGCAGGTATCAAGTCACGAGTTTCATTTCATAGTTGAAGAAAATTAGTAATACTATGATGATATATGAGTTACAACCTTCCAATCATATTAGTCTATATTCTTGCAAATATTTAACAAAGACAATGTCTCCAATATCAAGGAATGCATAATCACATTACTAATTTATGATGATTGTTGGTTAAAATTCATTAAGTGGGAGCAAAGGAATTGAGTTTTTGTTAATAAATCACTAGAAGGAATATGATCAAGTGAGCTTTAGAAAATCTATGTAAAAATAAATAACATTGAGAATGTTAGGTTTGTTGATGAAAGAAGTTGAAACATATAAAAATGAAATCAGAAAGTATCTTGAGGGAAAAATCAATTAAAAAGATACAAGATTCTGCATATGATTAATTATTTCCAATTTAAAATTTTAGAATTTTACTAACAACATCCACCCATTATATCATATGCCCATAAATGACCATAGAAAAATGAGCTCATGTTGAAATTTGTAGTTGATGTTGAAACATGCATGTTATCCATATCAAAAGATTTATGAGAATAACATGAATTAATTCATAGATTTGTGAATCAACTTAGACATGATTAGATATCCATAAATAATTTATACTCATATCCATGATTTTCTTAAAAGGGTTTCAAGGGAAAAGAACAATTGAGAAAATTTAGTATTCACAATTCTTTAACAAAGGGTACTTTGTTGTAAAGGCTGAATATTTTTGTAGGAATAGATAATTTTAATCAACTTGATTTGTCTTTGGATTCACAAATTATGCATCCAAAGATCTAAATTTCTCATTAAGGATTTCTATTTCCCTAATAGATATAGGTCAATAACAAAATATCTCTTATGGTAATTGTGAGGTCCAAATTCTCCATGAATAATAGATATTACAACTATATATTTATATGAATACGCCATATTTCTTTGAGAGAGATGGTGGTTTGACAACATAAATACTTATTTCACAAAAAATATTTGCAATATATGCATCAAAGATCCATGGAATGTTTAAATTTAAATGGTATGGGATTTTTACTCACTAGTAGAAAATGGTGAAATTAGTGACTAGGTGACTAAAAATGTTAGTTGCCATAACTCTTCCAAGTGAAATACTACTGAAAAAAATTAGCAATATTAAGAGACCTAGCTAAAAAAGACTAACAGTAATGATTAATTTACTCCCGAGTTAAAATATATGATTCAATAATAAGTAATAGTACTAAAAATAACTAAGTTGAATGACTAATTTAGTCTAGGAACAAAAACATGACTACCTAACAAGAACTACAATAATACAAATTATTCATTTATGTTAGTCATTTTAATTGTGTCACTTCAACAATATAAACTTAAAGGTGGTAGGGCATTCAAATGATGTTTTATATTGGATGAAATGTTATACTTCATTAGACACTTCTTTAATAGATCAACGAATGATTACAATTATGGATATTATTAGAATATTTCGGGTTATATCATTTTATCAAATTCACATGGAATTAAATTCAAATGTTGAAAAATTATAGAAAATGGGAGTGGGAGAACACCTCCTTTTGAAACATGACATGACCACCTATATATGTTGAAACAACCTTGCCAACTTATTTAGTGGGTTGCACATATATTTCAATTTTTTTCTTCCTCTTGCAAAGTGTTAGTGCTAAGGATAAGGTAGGAAATTTAATTAAGAGATGTTCTTCTTTAAACAATCTACTCACCTTGGTGAACACTACACATAGCCACAGGAAAGACTTGACTGCCTACAAAATCATCCTGGTGTTGCGCTCCGACTCGCCCGACTGGCCCTTCTACGACCCAGCGCTACGCCCGAACAGGCGGACCCGACCTGAACGTGCAGTTGGGTAGACGCTACGCACAGACAGGGTTTCTACCAAATTTCTCATAAAGGGATCAAAATTTATATTTTTTCGTCCAAATATCCCACAGTCAAAGGAACAATGTTGGTGTCTCTTTCTCCTCACTTTCCAAGTGTTTTTATCGTAATCAATAAAGGCATTTTTGGCCTAATATGATCAAAACCTAGTCTCATTAAAATCAATATTTTGGCCTCTTAGGTTTGGGTTTTCAAGGAGAAGGGTTATATATGTATAAATACACTCAGTGACAGCACACCAACCTCTAAAAATTTGAACACACTCCTTAAAATCTTCATCTTGCCCTCATTTGCAAGTTTGTCCTCATATCACTCATTGCCATCCTTTGACCTAAAGGCCCTCAAAAAAGTTTAAAAGGAGGCCTTCTATGCTAAAACAATCACCATGTCTGAAGAAGAGATTCATACCAACAATGATGAATGTTAAAGTCCTACCAAGCCTAAGCACAAGGGAGGAATGGTTAATAGGTTTAAAAACTTGGAAAACATTCAAATCACCTCCTCTCCAATGATACTTACCTGTTTACAAGATGTTGGGTGTTATAAGTTTTGTGAGAAAGTTAAGCTAGTCCAAAGGCATTCAGATTTGACTAGGTTTTTCATCCCCAGTTTGCAAAATCACCAAGTCAACCTAACAGGAGTGAACCTTGAAATCTCATCTAAATCCATCGCTAAATCCACAGGAATTACAGATATTGGTGAGAGATGTTTTAGACAAAATAAATTGGACTTTAGTTATTATGAGCCCTACCTCAAACCTAGCATTCAACAAGGTTGCAAGGCTATCTTCCCCTTCTCCCACCTACTAGAGAGGTATGCCCTATTTATGAGGTAGATTATCAGATACTTGACCTGTGAGGGGAGGTACTCCAGGGTTTACTCTTATCACATAAGGCTTCTGATGCACTTCACCAGAGTTAAGTTATTGAACCTACCATACTACCTATACCAAAGAATTGACAAAATTGCTTCAGTGGTAAAAAAGAGGAGTTATTCCCACAAAATACCGAGCCTTTTTCACCACTCATTCATAAAAATGATTGTATTACACTAGCTAGAGTAGCAATGGATCCCTTGGGAAGTTTTTATCTCTCATGATTTGTTTTCCAATCCCCAAGCCTTCATTCTGCAAAATTTTCCCTCCACTTCACATCCACCTACCTCCACTCCTCCTTCATCTCCACATATACTTTCTCCACAAAGAGATTCACCTCCCATCCCTTCTCCTAATTTATCAAATGAAGGAGCTGACAGTAGCCCTAAGTAGGAGAAAGAAGAGAATAAAGAAGATGAGGTAGAAACTGAGGTAGATGAAGAAAATAAGGAAGAGGACACTAGTACTAAAGAAAAAAACAACAGTGAGGAAGATGCAAAATCCATCGTGGAATACCAAGAGAATGATGATAGCATGGAAAAGAGAGAAGAATATGAGGTAAGGGTAGAAAACAATGATATAAATACAAAGCTTAATCAAGAATATGATAAGGAAAGTGAAGAAAACAATGGGGCAGAAACAAAGCCTAATGATGAAGAAATTGATGATGACATAAAGGAAAAGGATGAACATAGTAGCCCTGAAGGGAAAGACAGTGATAGAGAGGAGAAAAACAGTGACAGTGATGAAACTCATAAAATAATGTCAAATGTGGAAGAGAGTGTTGATGATGAGAAAGAAGCCAACCAAGAGGATGATGGTTTTGAGCATGATAGTGAGCCCAATCACAGTGAAAAAAGTGTTGAAATAGAGTTTGAAAATCAAGGCATTGACCAAAACAGTGATACAAATGAGACAGTCAGTGACAGGGAAGGAAATTGTCATGATAGTCATGACAACTATCATGACTGTAATGACACTAATCAGCCTCCAAATGACCAAGGAACTCGAAGTGACAATTCTAAAAGTGACAAAGAAGAAAGCCTTAGTGAAGGAAAAATCCAAATTGAGGTAAGTGAGGAGGATAGTGGTCAGTTTGAGAGCCAAGATGCAAGTGAAGAAAAAAGTGAGGAAAGCAAGGATGTTGATGAGGTTGAAGGTCAAGAAATCAGTGACCCAAGGAGTATGAAGTCACTCATGAAAGCCATGAAAAATGTCAAAAGGCTTCTGACTTCATCAAGGATCAAGGCACCCTCATCACTCCTCTCACATGCACCTACCACATAGGCAAAAGATATGTGTTTACTGCCTCAAAAAAGCAATGCGCTATCTCTGCTCCAGCTATTAGTTAAAAAGAAAAATGCAAGGAGAAGATGCAAAAAGGTGATCAACAGGTCAAGGTGAGGAGAAGAAAAAGGGTCAAGAGGACTTCTTAAGGTCCTCAATTCATTGATTTAGATAGTGACACTGAGGAGAAGGAGATGAACACAAAATTTCTTCCCTTGGAGAAAGATGCTAAACTTCAAGAGTGGGAAAGAGACTTTGAGATAGCACAACATGTCATCCATTATTACAAAGAGGAGCATAATCATTTCAAGGAGGTGAAGAGAGGCCTTCCATTAGAAAAGAAAATCACAAAGCATTATGCAAGGAAGAACATGCTTGCATGTGCCGAACTAAGAGAGGCCCTCATTGAGCTAGAATACCTAAAAAAAGCCAAAGTGCATGAAAACATTGGATTTTTTCACTGAGGCTTCTCAATAGGTGTCCAAGACCTCTTGAGGGACCTCCCCACAAAGCTTGAGGCAAATTGGAAAAATTTTGTTTTTTTCCAAATTTTGATCCCTCGAAGCGCAACACCCTAGGTGCTACGCACAAAATTGGTGCATCCTCGACTCTCAAAGTTTATATTTTTGAATTTCTCACATCACCAACAGTCTTCCCACCAAATTTCAGATCATTTGGAGAATTTTTACCCCCCTCAAAAGGTCAAAAAACATAAAAAATTTGACCTTTTGCCTCATTTTCAGACCAGGCACTACGCACAAAACACTATTGGGATATTTTCATTTTGGATAGGTAAATAGCATACATTTAGCACAACTCAACTATTTCTAGAAAGTAGACTCATTATTCTTTGCAACAAGCCATGATGGAGCCAAATCCCATGTCATGAAGGGGTCCACAACTCAACTGCAAGAGACCTTATTTTCTGCTGAAGTGGCGCTATGCACAGAGGCTACCTAGTGTGTTTTGGGCCAAAAGTCATCGAAACACACTCATTTATTGCAAATAGATATTTTTGAGTTTTTTGAGGCAAATTAAGCTAGAAATAGGTGCAAATAGTTATTTTAGCATTTATTTCTTGGGATATTATGTGCCTTGGGCCTTGAATGGTCTCTTGGCCATAAATGATATTTATGACTATATTTGACATTTTCCTACCACATTTAGGGTTTTAGTCCTCATTTTCTCCATAAATAGAGCATTAGGCCCCTATGTTTTTTGTTTGCACTTAATGAGCTTGAAGAGAAATATACATGGTTTCATGAGCTTGGAGAAGAAATTGGTTTTGTGAAGTGGATTGAATGGCTTGCTTTCTTGGATGATGGAGAAACTTGTTTGAAGGATTCCATAGCTTGGTGAATGGTGATATGTTCCTAATTGTAGAAATTTGAATAACTGTTAAATTACTCACCGAGATTATCCTGATAACACACTATTTGAGCTTCATGCATAATACATAACCTCTTCTACTATTGATCATTAATTGTAGAAATATAAACAATCGCATGCGCACATTAAAACCATCAACAATCACACATATAAACACAGTATTTATGGGAAATATTAAAGCTAAAAGCCCCCAACTATCTGTATATTATAATGATAGAGATCATGTAACAATCATTGTACAAAATCCTCACAAGCTCTCAGTACAATCTCCAATTGTTACACACTACACAAGCTCAGATCTAACAAAACACATGCTCCAATATTCTCCACCTGTTAGCCTGCCTCTACTGCAAAATCCAAGATGAATAATGGTGCAATATGAGTTTGAATCCACTTTGTATGCACTGCGCAATCTTCATTGGCCTCTCCATCAATGTGTGGTGCAAACTCATGCACCAGTATGGTCACAAATGATAGTCACACTTGCTCTTTCACCTACCTCTCCACTGGCCTGCACTGAAACTGTCCATGCACTGAAGTTAACTGATGTATTCTTTAGTTGATTTATGAGTTAATAATTAGTGAATTAATTAATAATTAATTCACACCACTCTCACTAGTGTATCAATCAGTTAGACTACATACAACTAGCTCAACTATGTTTAACTGAGTTAAACTGAATACAACTCCACTAACTTCCTTAATCAACTCCACCAAACTCTTTCACCTGAGTTCTAACTAAATTCTCCATGCAATAGCTCCACTAAACCCTCAGGAATAGCCTAATTCCTTCTGTCAGCTGCATGTTCCACATATGTGCACTTAACTGAAGTGCTCCGAGAGGATAGGATAATGTTTAGAGTCCAAATATTATTAAGAGCTAATAATATTCGACATATCTATTTTTAGATTGGAAATCTAAAAATAGATTCCGCCCAGTATGTCTAAAATTAGAAGTCCATATATTTTTTCCGACTTGACCAACCATCCACAAATAGCATCCTGCAACTCATAGAACATGATCCATATTTCTAGAAATAGACGTAGTCTAAAAATAGACTTTGCGCCAAAAATAGCCTGCGGGCCCACTTAGGGAAGGTGACTCCTTTCCACTAAGCTCATCATCTTGTTTCGATAAACACTCCCCTCTGACAAGATAAAGTTATGCAACCCCTATCTTGCCCCTGTGGTATTCGAATGTGCTCCTCGTGAGTGCCTTCGTTAAGATATCAGCATCCTGATTCTCCGTAGGAATGTATGAAAGTAACATGACCTTCCGCTACACACAATCTCTGATATGATGATACCGATGTCAATGTGTTTAGATCTATCATGAAATACTGGATTAACTGAGAGCTTGATGCAACTCTGATTATCAAAATAAATCACAGTAGGATCCAAGTGTGAACTGAACAACCCAACCAGGATCTTCCTCATCCATATAGCCTGACATGCAACCAAACTTGTTGCCATATACTCGGCCTCTGCTGAACTCAGTGCTACGGATCTCTACTTCCTGCTGTACCAAGAAACTACTATTGACCCAATACTGAAAATCCCTCCAAATGTGCTCTTTCTGTCCGTTGGGCTCCCTGCCCAATCTACATCCATGAAGCCACACAGCTTCACCTCATCTGACTGTCTGTACCATAATCCATATCCCAATGTGCCTCTGAGATATCTCAAAACATGCTTGCCCGCCTTCCAAAAGAGCTTGGTTGGCTTAACCATAGCTTGTGAAAGTTGGTTAACAGCATAGCATATGTCGGGTCGTGTATTGACCAGATACATAAGCGACCCCACGAACTGTCAATAAACAGTGGCATCCACTACCTCCGCCGAAGTAGCATCCTCCTTCCTCCATCCACCAGGAAGAGGAGTATCAACAGGCTTGCAACCATGCATGTTGAACTTCTCCGGTATCTCCTGGGCATACTTACCCTAAGAAACAAACAACCCATCACCGCGCTGCCAAATTTCCAATCCCAGGAAATAATGAAGGAGGCCCAAGTCCTTCATCTCAAACTCTTTTGCAAGATCCTCCTTGCACGAGAGTATCAACAGCTCATCACTTGTCAAAATCAAATCATCTACATAAAGTAAAATGATCAACAACTTACCCTCCACCACAATCTGGTATAGGTTAGGATCCGCCTCACTCTTGGAGAATCCAAGTCCGGTGAAATAATTGTCTATCCATGTGTACCAAGCACGAGGTGCTTCTTTCAACCCATACAATGCTCTCTTGAGCCTGCACACATGCGACTCGCTGCTGAAGATGTCAAAGCCTTCGGGCCGCTCTATGTACACCTCCTCCTCAATCACTTCGTTGAGGAACACATTCTTCACATCCATCTGATGAATGTGCCACCACATCTGCGCTAAGAGAGAAAGAATAATTTGTATGGAAGAATACCTTGCGACAGGTGCAAAGGTCTCCTCATAATCGATCCCCTCTATCGATCCCCTGCTTCACTTTGTAGATCCATCTCCAATCCACCACTGATTTCCCCTCCGGCCTTGGGAAAATCTCCCATGCACTGTTTCTGATAATCAAATCATACTCTTCCACCATGGAATCTACCCATGCAGGATCCTCCACAGCTTCCTCGAAAGAGGATGGCTCTACCATGATACACTTTCTCACAAGAGCCATGTATCCAGTATACCGATCAGGTGACTATATCTATTTGCACTGTGCTGTAGGTGCTCCTACAACCTTCTCTGCATCTTGAGCCAGTCACTCAGCTTCTGTAGTGTGCTTCTGCCCTCTGATGGTTGGCGCTACCTGAGTGGTCTCTTCCACTCCATGAACCTCATCTTGTGGCTGATCCACATCCTGAGACTCATCCTTAGGAACTAATAACTCCTCATCTGCATGCAAGTGTGGCTCCCTCTCAAGTGAACACTTCATGGCTTTCTCCTCCTAAAATTTGATATCCCGTCGCACAACAGTGTTGTGACTATCTGGAAAATACACACGATAGTTTTGGGGCATATCAGTGTACTGCACAAATATCCCAACCTCTGCGGTCGGCTCCAGCTTCTTCCTGGCATCCTTCGTCACATGAATGTAAACAGGTGAACACAAAATCCTCAAATGGGAAATATCAAGCTTCTTACGAGAAAACGCCTCCTCGGGTGTACTCATGCCAAGTATCTTGTGAGGACAATATTTTTGCACATATACTGCATTATTTCATGCCTCCACCGACAAGTGAATGGGTGGGCCGTGATCATGCAACATCGCCCATGCATCACCCATTACCGTTCTGTTCTTCCGCTCAGAAACCCCATTCTGCTATGGGTTATGAGGTGCTATGAGCTCTCTTCGAATTCCTTCTGCGCTGCAGAAGTCCTTGAATTCGCCAGAGATGAATTCACCACCATTGTCGCTCTTAAGAGCCTTCACTTGCTTCCCCGATTCTTTCTCAATGAGTGCCTTGAACTCACAAAACTTTGAGTATGTCTCGCTCTTCTTCTGCATGAAGAAGATCCAGCATTTCTGAGAAAAATCATCAACAAAGATCACATAGTACCTGTGTTTTGTTGTCGAAGCTACTGAGAAAGTTCCACACACGTCTGTGTGAATTCTCTCAAGGATCATCGTGGCATGACTATCCTTCTCGTGAAAGGTGTCTTTCACAAATTTTCCCAAGGTACATCGCTTGCACTGATCTGACTATGCAAGAGTACCCTTAGGAAGCCCAGTAGAAATCTGATGCAGTATCTTCAAAGCTCCATGGTGAAGGTGGCCCAATCTCCGGTGCCACAACTCACCATCATGCCGACTCGCCACTCCTTCTACCTTTCCTGCCATTGTTGCACAACCATCTACCTGCAATTGATAAAGGTTCTTAACTTGAACCCCTATCTTCTGGGTCTCACCAGTTGCCTTACTGCGTAGGAAAGCCTTTCCTTTGATAAAGAAAACATTATATCCCTTGTCTTCTAACATTGCCACAGAGATAAGATTCTTCTTCAATCCTGGAAAATGCTTCACATCCTTCAATACGAAGGGTTTACCAGACTCCCTCTTAAAGGAAATGGTACAGATACCGGTCACACTATATCTACCATCATCGCCCATCTCGATGTCCACTCCAAGATCTTTCTCATCCAGATCAGTAAACATATCTTGATCTCCTGTCATGTGAAAAGACGCACCATTGTCCAGAAACCACACTAAACCCATCACACTTGAGACGAAGCTTTCGATCAGTGAAAAATCCAACTCAAACTGCGAGGCTAAGGCCTCTCTAGCTGAAGATCCAGCAGCCTGCTTATTTTTCTTCTTCTGTGGACAATTTTTGGCATAATGTCCATGTTGGAGACAGTGAAAGCACTTCACCTTGGACATGTCCTGCTTCTTTCCTTTTGCACCGGATTGAGAAGCTTTCTTGCTCTTCCCCTTCCTTGCTTTCATAGTCAAAGAAAAATTCTCTTCATCAGAGTTCCTTGATGAAGATCTGTCCCTGGTACTATGCCTTATCTCCTCTTGCACAAGATTCGACCAAAGTCGGTCCCATCATGGCAATTTCTCCTGACCATTGACAGAGTCCTGATAGGAATTCCAACTGTTCGGAAGCCCAAGGAGAGCCAAGCTCACCAATTCCTCATCATCAAAAATCACCCCCACACTTCCCAGCTCATCTTTGCATTGGATGAACTTCGTGAGGTACTTGGGCATACTGTCACCTTTCTCCATCTTTATGTTCCTGAGTTTTTCCATGAGTGCCAACGTCCTCTGGTCGCTCTTGCTTTGGAATAAATTTGTCAAGGCTTTCCACATCAAAAATGGAGAAGCCTTACCATGAAGGCTGGACACTATGTGATCCTTCACGCCCTCCAACAAAATCCTTTGACACTTTGTTGTCTTCTTTTGCCATGAGTCAAGTACGGCAGCATCACTAGAAGTAGGCTTTGGAATTTCTGGATCTATGAACTCCTTCAACCCATTGTCATCTAACATCGCCTCCATCCTGTCATTCCATGCAATATAATTGAAGCTGCCCTCAAGGGAATAATTCAATCGCAATCCGTTGAAAGACATCTCAACTTCAACACCAAGAAAAAACTGCTACTAATTCGAATTCCACTAGCACAAAACTCAATCGCTTCAAAGTTTTGCAATTGCTCCAATGATCAATATCGCTCTGATACCATGTAGAAATTTGAATAACTGTTAAATTATTCACTGAGATTATCCTGATCACACACTGTTTGAGCTTCATGCATAATACATAACCTCTTCTACTATTGATCATTAATTGCGGAAATATAAACAATCGCATGCGCACATTAAAACCATAAACAATCACACATAAAAACACAATATTTATGGGAAATTTTAAAGATAAAAATCCCCAATTATTTGTATATTATAACGATAGAGATCATGTAACAATCATTGTACAAACTCCTCACAAGCTCTTAGTACAATCTCCAATTGTTACATACTACACAAGCTCAGATCTAACAAAACACATGCTTCAATCTGCTCCACTTGTTAGCCTTCCTCTATTGCGTAATCCAAGATTAATAATGGCCCAATATCAGTTCGAATCCACCTGTTATGCACTACGTAATCTTCATTGGCCTCTTCATCAATGTGTGGTGCAAACTCATGCACCAGTATGGTCACAACTGATAGTCACACTTTCTCTTTCACCTACCTCTCCACTGGTCTCCACTGAAACTGTCCATCCACTAAAGTTAACTGATGTATAATTTAGTTGATTTATGAGTTAATAATTAGTGAATTAATTAATTCACACCACTCTCACTAGTGTATCAATCAGTTAGACTAGATACAACTAGCTCAATTATGTTTAATTGAGTTAAACTGAATATAACTCCACTAACTTCCTCAATCAACTCCACCAAACTCTATCACCTAAGTTTTAACTGAAGTCTCCATGAAATAGCTCCACTAAACCCTTAGGAATAGCGTAATTCCTTCTGTCAGCTGCATGTGCCACATTTTTGCACTTAACTGAAGTGCTCCAAGAGGATAAGATAATGTTTAGAGTCCAAATATTATTAAGAGCTAATAATATTCGACATATCTATTTTTAGACTGGCAATCTAAAAATAGATTCCACCCACTATGTCTAAAATTAGAAGTCCATCTATTTTTTCTGAATTTACCAACCATCCACAAATAGCATCCTGCAACTCATAGAACATGATCAATATGTCTAAAAATAGGCATAGTATAAAAATGAACTTTGCGCCAAAAATAGCCTGCGGTCCCATTTAGTGAAGGTGACTCCTTTCCACTAAGCTCATCATCTTGTTGCAATCTCAACACTAATTTTTCTATTGTTTCCTTTATTATCATTATGTTTCATGTTTCTTAGATGCTATTACACATAAAAGTATAGGTTGATACATGTTATTTGAGGAACCTCAGTCCTCATGTTTGTTATAGCCTTTATGTTTTCTCTTTTGACAGTCATAAGGAATTCTTTACTGCTCCTTAGGTCGACCAATTTTTTTTTTATTTCATGTATGGTTAGTATGCTAGCTTACAAGTAAGATTCATGGTATGCCCTGCTTATTTAAAGTTTTAAAAACCCTATCTTGAAGCCTTTATGTGAAATATTTATTGTTAGGTTAAGTCAAAGGGGCTTCGTTCGATCTTTCCATTTTTCCATGCTTGCAAACTTGTTTCAGAGTTCCCAATAACTTGATATATGCTATTTAGGAGTTCCCTCTTCATAAATTACGTTATTTGTTTAAATCTTGTATGTTTTCTCAAAATCTGAAGGTGAATTTCTAAAGTTAGGAGTTCTAATGCTTCTATGCTTCACTGGAATGTTCATCATATATGTTTATTGGTTTGATTATTGTTCATAGAGATCAAGGGTTTTCCTTACCTCATGGATTGTAAATTTTAAACTATATATGTTTAAGACCTCTCAGTCTTTCCCAAAATTAATGTTCATTACACATCATACATCACATTAAGGATCCAATGACCTTGATAAATTAGCCTTGCAATACACTCTATTTCATCATTTAGACACTCTTTACTTTCACTTGACTGCATAGCCCAATGGATTTGACATACTCTCACTCCACATGTTCCTTTTGACCATATTTCCCAACCAAAACAATCAACAAACCCTACACCTAACCACTAGCCGAAAATCAAAACCCTAGAGAAAAAATAACACATCCTTTGCACCCAATAGGGAGATCCCTCTCCGAGTCCAGGAAGGCTAGGTCCAAGGACTCGAAAGACTATTTCCATGTTACCCTATCATTTGGTCTGCCAGTCGGCCAAATCAGGGGATGCTAATAGACTACATTATGAAAATGGAAAAATATGCAAACATTAAATTGAAAAATGCCTTCTCAAGAGAGAATTTTTATTTCCATAATCGAACGATAGGGGTGGTTGATAATCAATTTCTTGTTGAGAGGGAGTATTTAAAATGCTATAAGAAATTATCAATTTCATTTTTCCTTGATTAAATTGAGAAAATTCCATGCCTATTTATTAAATATTTTCCTTACCTATAGATGTTAGCAAGAGAGAGGATCACATGTGTAGCTTCGAACAAAAAGTGAGTGTTCCTCATGAGTGTTTGGTTCTATGTGTGTTGAGGTTCTTCTACTACGGAGGGGAGAATAAAGTGAGTCCCTAAGAGAGAGATATTTTTATAACCCTAATATATACATAAAAAAAGAGGAAATATACATCTAACATCAAGAATAATACTCCACCAAGATGTCATGGCCATTGCAACCATTACAACACATTATTAATATGGTCAACACTAAAATAATCGAGATAGCTAAACTATTTTAGTACAAGGGAAAATAAAGATGAATTACGAACATTAAAAGATCAATATTACAAATATTCATAATACATGCATGAAGAACGTGTTGGCCATTAAGCTTCTTATATTAATTAAAAGTCCCAGGAAACATGTATAAAGAAAACACCACTAGCTCCAATAGTGGGGCATTCGAGCCACTACTTTCTCTTCAAAAGAGCTAGCTTCTCTCTCTAATGTCTTGTGGGAGGAGCCAAGGTGAAAATTCATTTTCCTGTATAATGAGGGTGCGTATATAACCAATGGGGTATCGTTCACCTTCCTTCTGACTCTTTCAATATGCTCATAACTATTCGACTTCCCTAAGACTTTTCGACTTTACATGGATCTTCATATTTTGTACATGTCCTTTGGACTTCCACTTTACAATAAATTTTCGAAAACAAATTTACATATCCCACAAAATGATGTGGAATTTGATAATTGATGATATGAAATGACATGGACTACATGATGACATGGCAGTTTCAAGTAATTATTTGTTTCTTCTTATTGTATGTCTTCTTGATAATGATTTCTTTTCCACCTCCACATGACTTAGAGATGAGGGTTCTCTAGTTTTATTAGGTTTCTCTGCACTATGATATGCTCCACCATGGGAGAAATGCAAGTGTAACCAGTTGGGGATTATAGTTTTGGAAAGTTCCATTTATAGCTGCTTGATTGAATTAGGTAATAACCACATTAAATGTTTGAAGAGTAGACTGTTAAGCTCCCAAATAGAAAACATGGAAATAGTTCTTAATTTTTTTGTTCAACATAGTAAACTATGGTGGTCCTCACTATGTTAGCTTCATGTAATAACTATCCTTGTGATTGGAGTCCTCCTTGTTATGTATTCTGTTTATTTTATTCAGAATTTATTTTAGACGCCTCATTTCCTATTGTGTAGACTCTGGTGGTGGTTGGTGTTTTTAAATTTGTTGTTCATCTTATGGTGGTTTGTAATTGAGGTTTCTGGAGGCTACATAGTCCTTGAACCTATGTTAGTTTTGGGGATGATCACTTCCATATCTTTCCTAAAGCTTCTTAAGGTTATTTTAACCTTGGGGTGTTGTTGTTTTCATGTCAGTGTAATTAATATAACCAAGACTCAAGGCTAGTGACTATTCTTTAAGAGTGTCCTTGGTAAATGGTGGTATATGTTATTATGAGACTCTTTGGGTTTTCTCTAGTCCGTTAGGTCTCATGTGTCAATGTGGGTTGGGTGGTAGTCATATCTTTTATTTCAAATATTTTCTTCGGTGTTAGCCCAGTTTAACTAGCAACTTGGCGAACTTGATTTTTGCATGGAAGTAGGGAGTTACAATTGTTGGAGTCTTGAAGTTACAATAGGTGGTGTATTTTGGGTTAGAAAGGGTGCCCCAACAGTGGAATTTTAGGCTATTTACCTTAGAGAATTTGGCATATGCAAGGTGAGGTGGTTCTGCATTGGAGAGATTCGTTTTTACTAGAGCACACTTTGTTCCATATCATAAGCTTGAGGTGTTGTCCTTTCGATGCCTAGACAAAGAGGACAAGTAAGCAGAAGGGATGGTTATTATTGGGAATTTTCAAGTAGAGATGATATTTTTCCACATCGCCAAAATGACAGTTTGACAACGAAATATAGGGAGTATATCCATGTTCATGTGTGCAAGTAAATGGCTCAAACTAGAGGAGAAGCCTCTTCCAAAAAAAATTCCCTCTCAGATACTAAAGTGCTAGAAAAATGGACAAATTATATCCTTTATTTTTTTCCTCATAATTCCATTTTTATAGTTGATTTTGTGTAAGAAAAAATATACTATACTAGTTTAGGCTAATTATTTTATAATTTATAGTTTAAAATTAACTACTTAAATAGTTTAAATTAATTGAGTGGAAATATATAAACTCTTATTTATTTATATATATATATATATATATATATATATATATATATATATAAATTATTTCTAATTTATTTAAACTTAATAAATAGTTAATCATTAAAAATTACAGTGAATTATAATAAATACTTGACACTTTAAAATAAAATGAAATATTACATTTTTATTTAACATTTTTATTAATTGTTATTCTTAAATAACATGTTGATGTGTAAAATATTTAAATATAATATAATATAAACGATAAAAACTAATAAAATAGTATTAATTATAAAATAAATAGATAATACAATAATAACGCAAATGTACTTTATGAATGCATATTTTGCTCGATCTTATAATGTCTATTTGATTTATTTTTAATAATAACATAACTACATTTGTTTTTCTCAAATTGAAAAGAGAAAAATTCGAGTTCAGTTTACTGTATGTGATAAATAAATCAATTGAGATACAAATAAATGTTCAAACCTACAAATAACAAATATTATTGGCAAATCTACTCTTGAACTTGAGTTTTTGCAAATATCTTTTTTTCAAATACTTCTAATGTTTTAATATTTATTTAAATATTAATACCCTTTGCTATTGCAAAGAAAATAAAAACTTCAAAAACAACACGAAAGCTAAAGTGCATATATCATTAAAAAAAAAAAGCATTTCTTTACTTCATATACGTTTTGAGTAAATAGTTATAAAATATATGAAAATTAAATAAATTTCAATTTCAATAGGTAATGCTAGATGGATGATTATCTGATGGTAATTGTAATAACATAATATTTAATGAATATTTGGCAAAACTATTTTAGCAAAAAAAAAAAAAACATCTCTTTACTTCATATATGTTTTGAGAGAATAGTTATAAAATATAAAAAAATTAAATAAATTTCAATTTCAATAGGTAATGCTAGATGGATGACTATTTGATGGTAATTGTAATAACATAATATGTAATGAATATTTGGCAAAACTATTTTACCAGGTTTTGATAGAATATTTATAAATATAAGGTCATGTGTAGATGTAATGTGAGAAATGTAAGGTAAGAAATGTTATGTTAGTAAACATTTGAAAGGTTTGAGTATAAGGCAGATGTGTAGATGTAATGTAAAAAATGTAAGGTAAGAAATGTAATGTAAGTAAATATTTTAAATATCGGAATATAAGTAGTATGGGCCACGTGTAGATGTAATGTGAGAAATATAAGGTAATAGATTTTATGTTATTAGACATTTGAAATGTGTGGTTATAAGGCACATGTAGATGTAATGTATGAAATGTAAAGTAAGTAAACATTTGAAATGTCAGAGTATAAGGCACATGTGTAGATGTAATGTAAGAAACGTAGAGTGAGAAATGTAATGTAAGTAAACTTTTGAAATATCTTATTATAGGGCACATGTGTAGATGTAATGTAAGAAATATAATGTAAATAAACATATGTGTAGATTTAATATGAGTAAAAATTTGAATGCACATGTAGATATAATGTAAGAAATGTAATGCAAGTACACATTTGAAGTGTGAGCTCAATTATAATCAATATATTTGTAATAATTAAATAGATATGGTAAATAAATAAAACCTATTTTCATATTTACTCAATTAACCTATTCATAATTAAGAAAACTCAAAAAAGAGGTTTTATTTAGGTGAAGCCTATGGCACAAGTACCATAGGCCAAATTCTTATCAATACCATTGGCTAAATACCCTAAGCTAGATACCATTTTTATAAAAGTGGTATGGTAAATAAACAAAAATATATCAAATAGGATTACAAATCAACATTTATAAATAAATTAGAGATAAGGAAAATAACTATAATATATTAAAATAGAGGTTTTATCTAGGGGTATTAATCGTTTGGATTAATCAAATTTTTAATAATATAAAATATATTAAAATATCATGATATATATTAACTATAGATATATCTCGGAAGGAAGAACAAATGAGTAGAGTGATAGAAGTGTAGAGATAAGTGGAGCGAGGACTATAGATAAATCAAAAGAGAGGGGAAAGGAGCAATGAAGAGAGAGACAGAGGGGATTGAGTGAGGTAGAGAAGGTTAAGAGAGGGAAACACAAAGATGGAAAGGGGAGAGAGAGAAGGAGAGAGGGAGGGTGATAATGAGGATTGGAGGGCACAGAGAGAGAGAGAGAGAAAGAGGGATGTAGGAGAGAAAGTGACAGAGAGGAAGGACAAGATATATGACTTGAGAGAGGGGACTAGAGAGGGAGGGATAGAGAGATGGAGTTGGAGGGCAAGAAAGGGAGGGAAGAAAAAAGTCAGAGAGTGAGAAGTCCAGAGAGAGAGGGAGTGTCAAGAGAGAGATAGAGAGAGAGTGTGCACATTTAAGGGTGAGATTAAGATAAAAATAAGGAGAGATAGAGATTTCTTGCACTAAATGCATTGATTTCAATGTAGGTGGCTATTTCTAATCCCATTTGATTTCTTTCACTAAATGCATACATTTCAGTGTAGATGCTAGTTTCTAATCATATTTGCTTACTTGGATTAGATACATTGATTTGAGTGTAAATGTTGATTTGTAATCCTATTTGATTTATTACATTACAAACATCTATTTTAGTGTAAAAATAGTTTTATAATCTTATTTGATTACTTCCACTAGATGCATTGATTTCAATATAGATGATTTCTTATTGTATTTTATTGGTTCCACTAAATGCATTGATTTCCAATCATATTTTTTACTTGCACTAGATACATTGATTTCAGTGTAGAATTTTTTTCTAATCTTATTTTATTTTTTGCATTAGATGCAACGTAGATATTGATCTCTAATTTGATGTAATTGGATGTATCATGGTACATTAATGTTAAAGTGATTGAATGTGCATTGATTTCACTCTAGGCATAAAAAATTATTGACAATGTTCATTGATTTTTGTGTTCTAGTAATTCAACGTATTAATATTGGAGAGTAAGAGAGATTTCATATTTTCTGTCATTCAACACTATGATTGTCACTTTTGCATTCAAAATTTTTATTTCATCATTAAAATTATAAATAATGTTTATCATCTCACCAAACTGAGGTAACTAATATTAGACATGTTTAGCATATTTAAAATGATTTTTTATGACAGTACACAATTGAATATTAAATGTATCTTAACACTAGATCTATCAAGTGCAGAGAAAATCAAATCTATGGAAATGCAAACCTTTCCTCAAATTCTATATATATAAACTTATTTTCTAACTTTTGTTTTATAACTACATTAACACTTAAAATGTTTTATAATTTTTAAAACATATGCAACTTTCCTGTGTTTTAAATATTCTTGTCAGGGTTTTCTCATTACTCTAATTTATAGCCAATTTTACAGTCATATTACCAAAAAGAGTTGTATTACATCATCATAAAATTAAAATAAAAGATGTTATATAGCTTAAATGTTTTTTTGGTTAAAAATATGAAATGTAAAATGACGTCCGCAATTGGTCTCGGCAGACTGGTCAGGTATCGCCGTATGCCAACCATCTTGAAATGCAATGGGTATGGTAAAGGTGGCCGCACAGGAGTTGAGATGCGGGTTTCCCCACTTCAAAATCGAAATGGCAAACTGGGCACGACGAACTGCTACTATCATTATTTATATCATGCTCTGAAATAGTTACGGTACGCCATGATCGACTGCCGGGTCTCTCCCCTGTAACAGTCCGCAGGTAGAGTCACTGTCAGAGACTCTCTCCAGTGTGTGAGGCAATACTGGACGGCCGCGGCTAGCTACTGTCATAGCAAGGTCACGGCGAAGATCGTTGTTAGCAGCCTCTAACTCCTCAAGAGCGCGTGATAACTGTTGTACATGTTGCTCGTCCACTATTTCTCCTGTAGGAACAAAATTATCTTCAATTTCTTGTGCATCATGAGAAAAATACGCTATCTGAGTTGCTTCTTGTAGACCGAGCTCAAGAAAAAGAGTGTCTACAATTTCGTCTATCTCATCAGAATCGGGTATCTCAATTGATTCTTCTGGATTGGGTGCTCCTCCGTTTCTCTCAATTAAAACTCGTAGGATACGGTTTTCTCCTTGCTCGGCTTCCAGATAAGCGCGCAGTCTTCTTGCCCTCTGCAAATTACTTCGTTGACGAGTTGCATTGGCTATTTCGTCATCAGTGTCCTCTATAGCCAGCTCATTCTCAGGAACAATAGACAATGCATCCCCACCATAAATTTCTTCCATGACAATGCGATCACAGAAGTGTAATAAATCGTTCCATAAATCTTTGACTCAACTGAATGAAAATGGATAACAACACAACATGTTGTCACCTTTATACCACCAAGAAAATGAGGTCCGCTCAAAGACGCAACTCAAGATGCGTTGCTTTATCTTAATCATGGATTAAGTATCGACGTCATCCTTTTAACACCAGTTGGTTTGTTGACAAATTGTATGGCCGGATGTTTTGTTTAAATTTAGATCAATGGAAAATTGTATTTATATTTGATTATTCGGTTTTTTCACTTTTTAGGTAGGGAAAAAATCATCTAAGAATGTTCATTAGGTCGAGAAACTTATCATGAAATTATTCAACTTGAACGAAATCGTTTTTACTATTTGGGTTTTTTTATTCCTGAAGAAAAAGAAAATAAAAATAAAAACTAGGAATGTTTTTTACGTTGAAAAAATTCAAAATGAAATCATTCAACTTATACTTGCAGAAGACTTAAGCCATTTTTTTTACTTACAATATATATTTTTAGATTTTATTATATAGATAAAATAATTAATTTATAATACTAGTTTAACTTGTTAAACAACATTGTTTATGTATTTTTGGCTATCATGACAATTTTGTATATAATTTCGAGTAGTGTAATCTAAAAAATAAGTTAGCATAATATTATTAAAATAATAATTTATTTTTGAAACTCAAAGTTTAATTATAATAAAATTATATCCTTCATAGCTTCATACTTTTCATATATATATATATATATATATATATAATTTTTTTTATCTTTTTGATACTTACTAGATTAAGAGTTAAGTGCGTGTAGATATTTGTAGGTGCACTTCAAATAAAACAAACCACTTTATTAGTGAGAAAGGAAATTATTAAGTGTGTAAAGGTTCATGGGAAGGGAAACCTTATTTCAAATTGAGAATATTTAATTATTTTATAGGAAAATGAAATTAACCATTATTTCTCTCAATTCTCAATTTTCTATCATTCTTTCAACCATTTTCTAACAAACATCCATCTCTCAAGCTATGGGCCTATATATCCTCTCTTTACTTATGAAAAACCATGTGTAAAACCATAATTTCTTATTACTATAACTGACAAGATAATAATGTCATGGCATTGCAATAAGTAAGAGTGAGTTAAATCTAATGAATGTGTTATTAAAATACTAAAGAAAATGACATATTTTTTTTTAAGAAATCATTGCTCAAGTGTCTATAATGTTTGAACTAAAAACCATGTTTTTTTTTTCAAGAAAACATTGTTTATGTCTATAATGTTTGAACTAAAAACATATTATTTCCTCTCTTAACTTATTTGCAAATAATTTCCTTTTAGATTCCACTCCCACTTTAAAAGCAACAATTTAACACATTCCACCCTCAATAAATAGTACCACAGGGAAAATAACTCTAAGTGATTGTTTATCATAAAGAAAAAGATATTTCTTAAGTATTGAAATAGAGCACCATAGGCGAATGCATAATTACAATGCTAAAAAAATGTTCAAATATACACTCCTCAAGGATAATGGGGTGTGTTAAACTAAAATTACAACCTTTAAATAACTTCTTTAGCCTTTGTGGTATCATGGTTTAGCTTCGGGAGATGACCCATATTGAATTTCTATTATTATTTGGTAAATAACTCTTCCACAATGAACTTGTTCTCAACTTGGATATATTTAAAAATGAGTTGTCTTGAATAGCTCTCTCATATGCTTTAAAATTAGTTAATATATTAAACTAAATGTGTAGTGAATGCATTTATAATATACAATGTTCTTTCCATTGCATATTTATATTTGAATGTGAGCTATGTTTTATATAATTGCGAGAGGATAAATTTGTCATAAAAATTGGTTTTTAGACTACTCGACTTTGAATTGTGTGTCTCCATGAACATTGAACATTAAAGGAAATCAAATAAATTATAAAGATATAATTAAGGGTAATTACTATAACAGGACATTATGGGCATAAAATATGATTAGATGAAAGAATTTATAGTTGCATAGAAACTATTTCAAGAAAAGCATCCTTGACCATACCACGTACTATATAAATTTCTTTAATTTCTGTACCAAATTAATAATGAGCTATTGTAGATTGTAAAGGAAAGCAAGTATCAAGTCATGAGTTTCATTTCATAGTTGAAGAAAATTAGTAATATTGTGATGATATATGAGTTATAACCTTCCAATCATATTAGTGTATATTCCTGCAAATATTTAACAAAGACAATGTTTCCAATATCAAGGAATGCATAATCACATTACTAATTTATGGTGATTATTAGTTAAAGTCATTATTGGTTAAAATTCATTAAGTGGGAGCAAAGGAATTGAGTTTTTGTTAATAAATCACTAGAAGGAATATGATCAAGTGAGCTTTATAAAATCTATGTAAAAATAAATAACATAGAGAATGTTGGGTTTGTTGATGAATGGAGTTGAAACATATAAAAATGAAATCAGAAAGTATATTGAGGGAAAAATCAATTAAAAAGATACAAGATTCTCCATATGATTAATTATTTCCAATTAAAAATTTTAGAATTTTACTAACAACATCCACCCATTATATCATATGCCCATAAACGACCATAGAAAAATGAGCTCATGTTGAAATTCGTAGTTGATGTTGGAACATGCATGTTATCCATATCAAAATATTTATGAGAATAACATGAATTAATTCATAGATTTGTGAATGAACTTAGACATGATTATATATCCATAAATAATTTATACTCATATCCATGATGGTTTTATGAAAAGGGGTTCAACGGAAAAGAACAATTGAGAAAATTTGGTATTCACAATTCTTTAACAAAGGGTACTTTGTTGTAAAGGGTGAATATTTTTGTAGGAATAGATTATTTTAATGAACTTGATTTGTCTTTGGATTCACAAATTATGCATCCAAAGATCTAAATTTCTCATTGAGACTTTCTATTTCCCTAATAGATATAGGTCAATAACCAAATATCTCTTATGGTGATTGTGAGGTCCAAATTCTCCATGAATAATCGATATTACAACTATCTATTTATATGAATATGCCATATTTCTCAGTCATTTGATGGTGGTTTTGACAACATAAATACTTATTTCACAACAATTATTTGCAATATATGCATCAAAGATCCATGGAATGTTTAAATGTAAATGGCATCTGATTTTTACTCACTAGTAGAAAATGGTGAAATTAGTGACTAGGTGACCAACAATGTTAGTTGCCACAACTCTTCGAAGTCAAACACTACAAAAAAAATTAGCAATATTAAGAGACCCAGCTAAAAAATACTAACAGTAATGATTAATTTACTCCCAAGATAAAATATATGACTCACTAATAAGTAATTATACTAAAATAACTAAGCCAAATGACAAATTTAGTCTAGGAACAAAAACATGACTACCTAACAAGAACTAAAATAATACAAATTATTCATTTATGTTAGTCATTTTAATTGTGACACGTCAACAATATAAACTTAAAGGTGATAGTGTATTCAAAGGATGTTCTAGATTGGATGAAATGTTATACTTCATTAGACACTTCTTTAATGGATCAACGAATGATTATAATTATGGATATTATTAAAATGTTTAGGGTTATATCATTTTATCAATTTCGCATGGAATTAAATTCAAAGGTTGAAAAAATATAGAAAATGGGAGTGGGAAAACACCTCCTTTTGCAACATGACATGACCACTTATATATGTTGAAACAACCTTGCCAACTTATTTAGTGGGTTTCACATATATTTAAAATTTCTTCTTCTTCTTGCAAAGTGTTAGTGCTAAGGATAAGGTAGGAAGTTTAATCAAGAGATGTTCTTCTTCAAACAATCTACTCACCTGGGCGGATGCTATGCACAGGCACAGGAAAGACTCGACTGCCTACAAAATCAACTTGTCGCTGCGCTCCAACTTGCTCGACTGGCCCTTCTTCGACTCAGTGCTATGCTCTAACACGCTGACCCGACCTGAACGTGCACTCGAGCAGGTGCTATGCAAAGACAGGATTTTTCCCACAGTCAAAGCACCAAGGTTGGTGGCTCTTTCTCCTCACTTTCCAAGTATTTTTCTCATAATCAAGAAAGGAATTTTTTTCCTATTATGATCAAACCCTTGTCCCAATAAAATAAACATTTTGGCCCCTTAGGTTTGGGTTTTCAAAGAGAAGGGTTATATATGTATAAATACACTCAGTGAAAATAGAAAAACCTCTAAAAACTTGAACACACTCCTTAAAAGCTTCATCTTTCCCTTATTTGCATGTTTGTCCTCAATCACTCATTGCCATCCTTTGACCTAAAAGCCCTCAAACAAGTTTAAAAAGAGGCCTTCTATGCTAAAAACAATCACCATGTATAAAGAAGAGATTCATACCAACAGTAATGAAATTTAAAGGCCTACCAAGCCTAAGCACAAGGGAGGAAGGGTTAATATGTTTGAAACGTTGGAAACCATTCAAATCACCTCCTCTCCAATGATACTTACCTATTTTCAAGATGTTGGGTGTTATCAATTTTGTGAAGGTTAAGCTAGTCCAAAGGCCTTCATATTTGACTAGTTTGTTCATTCTCAGTTTGAAAAATCATGAAGTCAACCTAACAGGAGTGAAATTTGAACTCTCATATGAATCCATTGCGAAAGCCATAGTAATTCCAGATATTGGTGAGAAATGTTTTAAACAAAAGAAATTGGACTTGAGTTATTATGAGCCCTACCTCAAACCTAGCTGTCAGCAAGGTTGCACAGCTGTCTTCCACCAGCTAACCTATTTATAATTAATAAAATTCAAAAAAGAGGTTTTATTTAGGTGAAGCCTATGGCACAAATACCATGGGACAAATTCTTATCAATACCATTGGCTAGATAAAATGAGGCAGATAACATGTTTATAAAAGAGGTATGGTAAATAAAAAAATATATATCAAATAGGATCAGAAATCAACATCTATAAATAAATTAGAGGTATAGAAAATGAATAAAAGTTATCTGCATATTTACTCTATAATCTGCTTTATGTTTACTAACACTCAAACTACAGGTTTTATTTAGGTGTATTAATCTTTTGGATTAATCAAATTTTTAATATTCTAAAATATATTAAAATATCATGATATATGTTAACTATAGATATATCTGGGAAGGAAGAAATGAATGAGTACAGTGATAGAAGTGTAGAGATAAGTGGAGGGAGGACTATAGATAAATCTAAAGAGAGGGAAAAGGAGCAATGAAGAGAGAGACGGAGAGGATTGAGTGAGGTAGTGAAGGGTAAGAGAGCGAAACACAAAGATGGAAAGGGGAGAGAGAGAAGGAGAGAGGGAGGTTGATAATGAGGATTGGAGGGCGGACAAAGAGAGAGAGAGATGGGGGAAGAGAGAGGGATGTAGGAGAGAAGGGGAGAGAGAGGAACGATGAGATATATGACTTGAGAGAGGGAGGGATAGAGAGATGGAGTTGGAGGGCAAGAAACGAAGGGAAGAAAAAAAACATAGAGAGTGAGAAGTCAAGAGAGAGAGGGAGTGTCAAGAGAGAGATAGAGAGAGAGTGTGCACATTTAGGGGTGAGATGAAGATAAAAATAATGAGAGATGAATATTTCTTGCACTAAATGCATTGATTTCAATTTAGGTGGCTATTTCCAATCCCATTTGATTGCTTTCACTAAATGCATACATTTCAATGTAGATGCTAGTTTCTAATCATATTTGCTTACTTGGATTAGATGCATTGATTTGAGTGTAAATGTTGATTTGCAATCCTATTTGATTTATTACATTAGATTCATTGATTTTAGTGTAAAAATTGTGTTATAATCTTATTTGATTACTTCCACTAGATGCATTGATTTCAATATAGATTATTTCTAATCGTATTTGATTGGTTCCACTAAATGCATTGATTTCCAATCATATTTTTTACTTGCACTAGATCCATTGATTTCAGTGTAGAATTTTTTTCTAATCTTATTTTATTTTTTGCATTAGATGCATTGGTGTCAACATAGATATTTCTTTCTAATTTGATGTAATTGGATGTATCATGGTACATTAATGTTAAAGTGATTGAATGTGCATCGATTTCACTGTAGGCATAAAAAATTATTGACAATGTTCATTGATTTTTGTGTTATAGTAATTCAACATATAAATATTGGAGAGTAAGAGAGACTTCATATTTTCTATCATTAAACACTATTACTGTCACTTTGGAATTCAAAATCTTTATTTCATCATTAAAATAGTAAATAATGTTTATCATCTCACCAAACTTAGGTAACTAATATTAGACATGTTTAGCATATTTAAAATGATGATACTAATATTAAATATATTTTGATATTATTGATGAAATTACTCATATATTCCATATATTTTTTATGATGTTACATAATTGAATATTAAATGTATCTTAACAGTAGATATATCAAGTGCAGAGAAAATCAAATCTCTATTAGTGCAAACCTTTCCTCAAATTATATATATATATATATATATATATATATATATATATATATATATATATATATATATATATATATATATATATATATATATATATATATATATATATATATATATGTATATATACTTATTTTATAGTTTTTGTTTTCTAACTACTTTAACAAGTAAAATGTTTTATAATTTTTAAAGCATATGCAACTTTCCTATGTTTTAAATATTCTTGTTAGGGTTTTATCATTACTCTAATTTATAACCAATTTTACAATCATATTACCAAAAAGAGTTGTATTACATCATCATTAAATTAAAATAAAAGATGTTATATAGCTTAAATGTTATTTTTGGTTAAAAATATTAAAATATAGCTTATATTTGTTTAAGACCACTTAGTCTTTCCCAAACTTAATGTTCATTACACATAATACATCACTTTAAGGATCCATTGACCTTGATAAATCGGACCTGCAATACATTATGTTTCATCACTTAGACACTCTTGACTTTCACTTGACTCCATACCCCAATGGCTTTGACATACTCTCACTCCACCTATTCCTTTTGACCACATTTCCCAACCAAAACAATAAAAAAACCCTACACCTAACAACTAGCCTAAAATCAAAACCCTAGAGAAAAAATAACACATCCTTTGGACCCAATAGAGAGATCGCTCTCTGAGTCCAGGAAGACTAGGTCGTAGGACTCCAAAGATTGGTTCCATGTTACCCTGTCATTTGGTCTACCAATATGCAAAATCACAGGATGATAATGGACTGCATTATGACAATGGAAAAGTATGAAAACATTAAATTGAAGAATTCCTTCTGAAGTGAGAATTTTGATTTCCATAGGTGAACGATAGGGGTGGTTGATAATCCATTTCTTCTTGAGAGGGAGTATTTAAAATTGAGAAAAATCCATGCCTATTTATTAAATATTCTCCTTACCTGTAGATGTTAGCAAGTGAGTGTTCCTCGTGAGTGTTCGGTTTTATCTGTGTCGAGGTTCTTCTACTATGCGGGGGAAAAGAAAGTGAGTCCCTAAGAGAGAGGTAGTATTATCACCCTAGTTGATACATAAACAAAGAGGAAAGATACATCTAACATCAAGCAGAATACCCCACCAGGATGTGATGGCCATTGCAACCATTATAACACATTCTCAATATGATCAACACTAAAATAATCGAGATAGCTCAACTACTTTAGTACAAGTGAAAATAAACATGAATCACGAACATTCAATGATCAATATTACAAATATTCATAATACATGCATGAAGAAGTGTTGGCCATTAGACTTCTTATATTAATTAAAAGTCCCAAGAAACGTGTATAAAACAAACACCACTAGCGCCAATAGTGGGGCATTTGAGCCACTACTTTCTCTTCAAAAGAGCTAGCTTGTCTCTATAGTGCCTTGTGGGAGGAGCCAAGTTGAAAATTCATTTTCATGTACAATGAGAGTGCATATATAACCAGTGGGGGATCGTTCACCTTCCTTCTGACTCTTTCAATATGCTCATAACTACTCAACTTCCCTAGGACTTCCTGACTTTACATGAATCTTCATAGTTTGTAAATGTCCTTTAGACTTCCACTTTACAATACATTTTTGAATAAAAATTTACATATCCCACGAAATGAAGTGAAATTTGATAACTGATGACATGACATGACATGGAATACATGATGACATGGAAGTGTTAAGTCATTATTTGTTTCAACTTGTTACATGTCTTCTTGATAATGATTTCTTTTCGACCTCCACATGGCTTAGAGATGAGGAGGCTTTAGTTTTACTAGGTTTCTCTACACTATGCTTTGCTCCACCATGGGATGAATACAAGTGTCACTAGATGGGGATTGTAGTTTTGAAAAGTTCCATTTCTAGCTGCTCGATTAGATTACGGAATAACCACATTAAATGTTTGAAGAGTAGACTGCTAAGCTCCCAAATGGAAAACATGGAAATAATTCTAATTTTTTTTTTAACATAGTAAATTATGGCGGTCCTCACCATGTTAACTTTATATAATAACTATCCTTGTGATTAGAGTCATCCTTGTTATGTATTCTGTCGATTTTATTTAGAATTTATTTCGGACGACTCATTTCCTATTGTCTAGACTCTGGTGGTGATTGGTATTCTTAAATTTGTTGTTCATCTTATGGTGGTTTGTAATTGAGGCTTGTGGAGGCTACATAGTCCTTAAACCTATGTTAGTTCTGGGGATGATCCCTTCCATATCTTTCCTAAAGCTTCTTATGGTTATTTTAACCTTGGGGTGTTGTTTTTTTCATGTTGGTGTATTTAATGTAACCAAGACTCAAGGCCAATGACTATTGTTTAAGAGTGCCCTTGGAAAATGGTGGTATATGTTATTATGATACTCCTTGGGTTTTCTCTAGTCCACTAGGTCTCATGTGTCAATGTGGGTTAGGTGGTAGTTTTATCTCTTATTTCAAATATTTTCTTCAGTGTTAGTCCAGTTTAACTAGCAACTTGGAAAACTTGTTTTTGCATGGAAGTAGGGAGTTACGATGGTTGGAGTCTTGAAGTTACAACAGGTAGTGTTTTTTGGGTTTGAAAGGGTGCCCCAATAGTGTAATTTTAGGATATTTACCTCAAAGAATTTGGCATGTCCAAGATGAGGCGGTTCTACATTGGAGAGATTCATTTTTACTAGAGCACACTTTGTTCCATATCCTTAGCTCAAGGTGTTCTCCTTTTCATGCTTAGACAAGTAGGACAAGTAAGCAGAGGGGATGGTTATTATTGGGAATGTTCAAGTAGAGATAATATTTTTCCACATCACCAAAATGACAGTTTGAAAACCAAATATAGGGAGTAGATCCATGTTCATGTGCACAAGGAAATGTCTCAGTCTAGAGGGGAAGCCTCTTCCCAAAAAAATTCCCTCTCAGATACTAAAGTGCTAGAAGAATGGACAAATTATATCCCTTATACAGGAAATATGCGAGTAATATTTAATAAATATATGAATACAATAGACTTGTATTGGAAAATTAATTTCTTAAAGGGGCATACACTAATTGAATTCCATGAGTGGTAAAAGGATTTTCTATAATCCTTTAATCACATGCATGGGAACTTTAGTGACTAGGCGACTAAAAATTAGTGACTAGGTGACTAAAAACGTTATTTACCACAACTCTTCCAAGTAAAATACTACAAAACAAATTAGCAATATTAAGAGACCCAGCTAAAAAAGACTAAAAATAATGATTAATTCACTCCCTAGTTAAAATATATGACTCACTAATAAGTAACAGTACTAAAAATAACTAAGTTGAATGAATAATTTAGACTAGGAACAAAAACATGACTACTTAACAAGAACTACAATAATATAAATTATTCATTTATGTTAGTCATTTTAATTGTGTCACTTCAACAATATAAACCTAAACGTGATAGGGTATTCAAAGGTTGTTATAGATTGGATTAAATGTTATGCTTCATTAAACACTTATTTAATGGATCAATGGATGATTATAGTTATGGATATTATTATAATATTTAGGGTTATATCATTGTATCTAATTCACATGGAATTAAATTCAAAGGTTGAAAAATTATAGAAAATGGGAGTGGGCCAACACCTCCTTTTGCAACATGACATGACCACCTATAGATGTTGAAATAACCTTTCCAACTTATTTAGTGGGTTGCACATCTACTTCAAATTTATTCTTCGTCTTGCAAAGTGTTAGTGGTAAGGATAAGATAGGAAATTTAATTAAGGGATGTTCACTTAGTATCATTGTACTAAGTCCCAAAATACTCTCAAACACTGATAGTCTCAAACTATCTCTGTAGACTCTTTAGATAAATCAAGTACATTGTATTTTAGATCTTCAATACATTATTCTATCATAAACTCTAGCTTGCACTTGATGATCCCAAATTCTAGGTCTTAGTCCAAAAAAAAAGTTCAAGAAGCCCTCCACTAGGTCACCTAGGGTTTCACAAAGTCATAGGATGGATTTGGCGCCATACAAACTCTGTTTTTCCTATATGAAGAGAATACATTCAAAGAAGGGGACATCTCATTTTGTCCTAGATTCACCAAAGAGATCATTCAAGGAAGGTTTTTAGCCTAAAGCATGAATCTTGCAACGGGACAGATGTGCTTTGCTCAAATTTCCGCAAGCGAGTCAAAAAGCCATCATATTGGCAATGAGGTAAGGTAAAAGAGAAAATCATCATAAAAAGACCATTCATATCAAGAAGAAAGAAACAAGCATATGTTTGATGGGAATCAGGGTTTGTAACAGTTTTGACCAAAGAAGGAATAAATACTAGGGTTACAAAGGCAAAGGCCATCTTAGCTCCTTCAAATGATCATTGGAGACTTTCTAGGAATTATTAGTGAGTTTTGTGAAGTTTTTGAGAAATTAGAAGAAAACACTATTTAATTTTTTCTAAGCAGCCCTAAAACCTAGCAGTTTGGAAATATGGACAAATATGGTCACATGGTGACAAAGAAGCCTCCTTCATCACAATAGATGGTTTCAAAAGGTTTTCAAAATAACTTGTAGGGTTAGGAAAAAAAGGCATTAACTCCCCTACACCAAAGGAAGAAAGAGGATGAAGAGTATGAACAAAAGGGTCAAAAATATCAATTCAAGGGTATGATTTCTCAAAGCAATAGTCAGAAGAAGTTTCAAATTATCAAAAAGGGAAAGCATGAGTTAACATTACCCCACGAGGTGATTATGGTAAGCACAAGTTCACTATTGCTAAAATAAGTTGTCCAAGTTCAAAAAAGATGGTAATCAAAGGAAGAATATGTGTAGGCACCTGCAAAAACAGAAGTGGCCAGAAAAAGCACAAAAATGGTGAGAAAGAGGTCAAGGTGAGGAGAAGAAAAAGGATCAAGAGGACTTATCAAGGGCCTCAATTCATTGATTTAGATAGTGACACTAAGGAGAAGGAGATGAACACAAAATTTCTTCTCTTGGAGAAAGATACTCAGCTTCAAGAGTAGGAAAGAGACTTTGAGATGGCACAGCATGTCATCCACTATTAAAAAGAGGAGCATAAGCATTGAAAGGAGGTTAAGAGAGGCCTTGACTTAGAAAAGAAAATCATAAAGCATTATGCAAGGACTAACATGCTTGCATGTGCCAAACTGAGAAAGGCCCTCATTGATCTAGAAGACTTGAAAAGAGAAAAAGTGCATGAAAGCCTTTGATTTTTTGCTAAGGCTTCTCAATAGGTGTCCGATACCTCTTGAGGGACCTCTCCACAAATTTTGAGGAAAATTGGAGAACTTTTTATTTTTTCCAAATTTTGATCCGATAGAGCGCAGAACCCTAGGTGCTACACACAAAATTGGTGCATCCTCAGATCTCAAATTTTTCATTTTTGGATTTCTCACACCAACAATAGTATTCTCACAAAATTTTAGATCATTTTGAGCACTTTTACCCCCTCAAAAGGTCAAAAAACATAAAACATTTGACCTTTCTGCCTCATTTTCAGACCAGGTGATGCGCACATAGCACTATTGGGATATTTATAGTTTCGATAGCTAACTAAAATCCAATAAGCACAAATAAATAATTTATGGAAAGTAGACTCATCAGGATTTCCAACGAGCCATCATGCAGCCAAATCCAATGTCTTGGAGGGGTCCACAACTCAGCTGCAAGAGACCCCATTTTCTGTTGAAGTGGCGCTACGCACAGAGGCTAGCTAGTCTGTTTTCGACCAAAATTCAACAAAACACACTCATTTATTTCAAATAAATATTTTTGAGTTTTTTGAGGCAAATTAAGCTAGAATTAAGTGCAAATAGTCAGTTTAGCATTTATTTCTTGGGATATTGTGTGCCTTAGGCCTTGCATGGTCTCTTGGCCATAAATGATATTTATGACTATATTTGACATTTTCCTACCACTTTTAGGGTTTTAGTCCTCATTTTATCCATAAATAGAGCATGAGGCCCCTGTGTATTTTGTTGGCACTTGATGAGCTTGAAGAGAAATATACATGGTTTCTTGAGCTTGGAGAAGAAGTTGGTTTTTTGAAGTGGATTAAATGGCTTGTTTTCTTGGATGATGGAGAAGCTTGTTTGCAAGATTCCATAGCTTGGAGAATGGTAATGTTTTCCTAATTTGTCTATTGTTTCCTTTATTATCATTATGTTTCATGTTTCTTAACTGCTATTAAACATAAAAGTATAGGTTGAGACATGTTCTTTGAGGCACCTCAGTCCTCATGTTTGTTATAGCCTTTATTTTTTCTCTTTTGGCCATCGTAAGGAATTATTTACTGCTCCTTAGCATGGAAAATTTTAGGGGCTAATATTGGTAGGTGGGCTAATTTTCAATGTTTTTTCCAAAAAAAGGATTCGCCAATTCCCATTTTTTTAAAAAATTGATTCGCCCAAATTTTATAGTATAAAAATATTTTACCCTAAAAATCGCCAAAAAATTATATATACTAATATAAAATTATTGCAAAACAATTTTTTTTTACAAAAACAACATAAAAAAATTTATAATTCACATATTGGGGACTACTGAGATTTGTTAAGTTTTTAAACTTTAATATAAACGCCCATCCTTAAAATTTACCCTGCTCCTTAGGTACACCAAAAATTGTTTTTTGTTTCATCTATGGTTAGTATGCTAGCTTAAGAGTAAGATTCATTGTATGCCCTGCTTATTTGAAGTTTTCAAAGTCCTATCCTGAAGCCTCTCTGTGAAATATTGATTGTTAGGTTAAGTCAAAGGGGTCTCATTCGATCTTTCCCTTTGTCCATGCTTGAAAACCTGTTTCAGAGTTCCCAATAACTTGATATATGCTCTTTAGGAGTTCCCTCTTCATAAATTAAGTTATTTTTTTAAATCTTGTATGTTTTCCCAAAATCTCAAGGTGAATTTCTAAAGTTAGGAGTTCTAATGCTTCTATGTTTCACTAGAATGTTAATCTTATATGTTTATCAGTTTGAGAATTTTTCATAGATATTAATGGTTTTCCCTACCTCATGGATTGTAAATTTTAAACTATATATGTTTAAGACTTCTTAGACTTTCCCAAACTTAATGCTCATTACACATCATACATCACTTTAAGGATCCATTGACCTTGATAAATTGGACCTGCAATACACTCTGTTTCATCATTTAGACACTCTTGACTTTCACTTGACTCCACAGCCCAATGGCTTTGACATACTCTCACTCCACTTATTCCTTTTAACCATCTTTCCCAACCATAACAATTAACAAACCCTACACCTAAAAAATAGCCTAAAATCAAAACCCTAAAGAAAAAATAGCACATCCTTTGCACCCAATAGAGAGATCCTTCTCTGAGTCCAGGAAGGCTAGGTCCTAGGACTCCAAAGACTGGTTCCATGTTACCCTGTTATTTGGTCTACCAATATTCGAAATCATAGTATGATAACAAACTGCATCATGACAATGGAAAAATATGCAAACATTAAATTGAAAAATGCCTTCTCAAGAGAGAATTTTGATTTCCATAGGTGAACGATAGGGCTGGTTGATAATACCTTTCTTGTTGAGAGGGAATATTTAAAATGCAACAAGAAACTCTCAATTTCATTTTTCCTTGATTAAATTGATAAAATTCCATGCCTATTTATTAAATATTTTCCGTACGTTTAGATGCTAGCAAGAGAGAGGATCACATGTGTAGCTTCGAAAAGTAATTGAGTGTTCCTTGTGAGTGTTCGGTTTTGTGTGTGTTGAGGTTCTTCGACTACGGAGGGGAAAAGAAAGTGAGTCCATAAGAGAGAGGTAGTATTATCACCATAGTAGATACATAAATAAAGAGGAAAGATACATATAACATCAAGCAAAATACTCTGCCAAGATATGATGGCCATTGCAACCATTACAACACATTCTTAATATCATTAGCACTAAAATAATCAAAATAGCACAACTAATTTAGTACAAGTGAAAATAAACATGAATCACGAAAATTAAAAGATCAATCTTACAAATATTCATAATACATGCATGAAGAACGTGTTGTCCATTAGGCTTCATATATTAAGTAAATTTCCGAGCCAACATGTATAAAACAAACACCACTAGCTCCAATAGTGTGGCATTCGAGCCACTACTTTCTCTTCAAAAGAGCTAGCTTGTCTCTCTAGTGTCTTGTGGGTGGAGCAAGGTGAAAATTCATTTTCCTATACAATGAGGGTGCGTATATAACCAATGGGGGATTGTTCACCTTCCCTCTGACTCTTTCAATGTGCTCATAACTACTCGACTTCCCTAGGACTTTTACACTTTACATCAATCTTAATATTTTGCACATGTCCTTTGGACTTCCAGTTTACAATAAATTTTCAAATACGAACTTACATATCCCACAAAATGAAGTGGAATTTGATAGCTCATGACATGAAATGTCATGGAATACATGATCACTTGGCAGTGCCAAGTCATTATTTGTTTCTTCTTGTTGTATGCCTTCCTGATAATGATTTATTTTCCACCTCCACATGGCTTAGAGATGAGGAGTCTCTAGTTTTATCAGGTTTCTCTGCACTATGCTATGCTCCACGATGGGAGAAATATAAGTGTCACTAGTTCGGGATTGTAGTTTTGGAAAGTTCCATTTCTAGTTGCTCGATTGAATTAGGGAATAACCACATTAAATGTTTGAAGAGTAGACTGCTAAGCTCCCAAATGGAAAACATGGAAACAATTCTAATTTTTTTTGTTCAACATAGTAAATTATGGTTGTCCTCACTATGCTAACTTCATGTAATAACTATCCTTATGACTGGAGCCCTCCTTGTTATGTATTCTGTCTATTTTATTTAGAATTTATTTTGGATGACTCATTCCCTATTGTCTAGACTCTGGTGGTGGTTGGTTTTTTTAAATTTTTTGTTCATATTATGGTGGTTTGTAATTGAGGCTTGTGGAGGCTACATAGTCCTTGAACCTATGTTAGTTCTGGGGATGATCCCTTCAATATCTTTCCTAAAGCTTCTTATGTTATTTTAACCTTGGGGTGCTGTTGTTTTTATGTCAGTGTAGTTAATATATCCAAGACTGAAGGCCAGTGACTATTGTTTAAGAGTGTCCTTGTACTAGTACAAAATGGAAAATTAGTTACTAAAAAAATGACTAAAATTTGCATATAAATGACTATTTTTCGGTCGGCGACCAATAGTACCTAATTTACAGTTTCTTATAACGCGACCAACTTTTGGTCATTTTTAGCTTAGTCATTAATTTGTTATCTCAATTTTGTTGTCTAGTAGTATATTTGGTCATTAATTTAGTCACTGATTTATTCACTGATTTTATCATTGATTTAGTCATTGATTTCGTCATTGATTTAATCTTTGATTTGGTCATTAACTCTCACAATTAATGACCAAATATACAACAAAATATAATACTATATGATCACTCGAGAACCAATTAATGACCAAAGAAGTATGACAAAAATGTTGGTCGTGTTATAAGATATTGTAAATTAGCTACTAATAGTCATATATATGGAAATTTTAGTCATCGTTTGAAACCAATTAATGACTGAAGAGATATGACTAAATTTTAGTCATGTTATAAGATACTGTAAATTAGCTACTAATAGTCATATATATGCAAAATTTGGTCGTCATTTGTAATCACAAATTTATCATTTGCAGTAGTCATTTATTCATTATATAAATGACTCATCTAGTAGCTCATATTCATTTCATTTACTTTCATTAATAATCATTATAAATGACTAATTTATTCGTATGTTCATTTTATTTGTGTTCATCATTAATCACTATAAACTACTAGTTTAGTAGTTTTAAATTGATTTTGTGTTCATTATTAATCAACATAAATTAATTTGTATGATTTTAAAAATGTCATACAATGTGCATGTTCATCTAATATGAAAACACAAAGTCTCATATTTTAATTACAATACTAAACAATATCAAGTGCAACTATAAATAATTTCCACCACAAAAATTATATTATATGAAATGTTAAAGTATTACAATATGATTTTCCAACTTAATATTGATTGGACTACAATTAACACATGAAATTATGTTTTATCACTTCAAAACATTACCGTTGTGTTTTCAAGGCATTGCAGATGAATTCACCAACTCTAAATACTTGATCCTCAGTTTTTATATGTGTGTCTGATGTGAGATATTGGCTCTAAGAGTATCACCAGACCAGTTCTCATCTCTCTCTTTTTTCATTTATCGCTCCAATGTTATTTCTCCCCTCTTTTTTCGATTCATGCTTCTTACCATCAATACTGAGTTTATTTTCTAAAAAAAATGGAAGATAAAATGCAGAGTTTAAAATATAAAAGACAATGAACACTAGAATATGAAATAAATTATACTATAAATAGTTTATATGACATATACCTCAACATCAGCAATGTCAAAGCCATTTTTCCCCATACAAGTAAGAAAATCGAACAATTTTTCTTCGTTGGGGCGATAATTGCCACTATAATGTGGCCAGATAACCTATATAAAAAAATCAAATAAAATGTCACCATATATAGAAGAGAACACCTTAGTAACATAGTATTCAACTTTCAAGGAAAGCTTAGGAGCAATCATGTCAACCAAGTTATCTAGTAAAAATCTCAAGCTATAGATAGCTTGTGAAAACAAATAATCTGAGGTGTGATGTTTTATCCTTGTCATTTTATTCAAAACAACATTTAATTTTATAACTCGTGAACTTACTTAGGTATATAAACAACATATACTCAAATAACAACATGAAAGTAGCTTTTTCTGATAGTCATGAAAATATTTAAACACAAAATATCTATAAGGATTCCAATCAATATAGTGTAATACTAATTTCATCTTCAAGCTTTGGTTGTTGTTTAAATGGACACGATACTAAGTATTTTCAATTTCATAGTTAAAAGACAAAAAAATATCAAAAGAAACATCCAAAATACAATCAAACAATAAAGAGAGGATATCATGGAATGGAAATTTCAAGTATAAAAAAATTGTTTACCTATCCACCGATGTCGTGTCTGGCATTCCTAAAACATTTTCTTGCCCAAAATAACCATGAGGTGAAATAATCATAACATTCAAAAACAAAGGAATTCCTAATAGAAACATTTCTAAAGTTGATGGCTTAGGTGTCTAAGCAATCTCTAACAGTGAATGAACAATATCCAAGTCATGATATGCATCATCTCCCCCATCCCTTTTCCAATCACATTTCCTGTAACCTGCCCACAACAGAGTCAAGTAACAATAAAAAAAAAGACATTTGTTTTTATCTTTTACATCTATAAAATTTGAATCTGATTTGTTTCATGAACATATTAATTCATATTTAAAGCCTTCATGACATATGAGAAAGTGTCAATCAAATAGGACATCAGAAAAATCGACATCAATGAAGTCCTCAAACAATTTCTACAATATCAATATTTTTCTTGTTGTGATATCTTGGGTAGAAAAAGGAACATATATACAAAATAAAAATTCATATATTACTTATGGTCAAATTTTGTATATGGTTTATTCTTAAGCAGTTTTTTAAGATGTTCCTCCTCCTTTACCAAAGTGAATTGTACCTTGGTTAAACTATGCATCTTTTTATTCAGCATCAATTTCTGCAAGATAAATGTCACATTATTCTTTCCCATTTCTCAACATGCTACATATGATAAATTGAAAGTCACATAAAACAAAGAGGAAACCCTTTTCTAACTAAAAACAAAAAACAAACAGTGTCTCTAATAAAACTTAATTATAATATTAGAAAATGAAAAGAGAGTGGACCATTTTTGTTGTTCGACTTTGCCTATTTTTTTTATGAAAGTGGTCGAGCTTCAAGAACCAAGAAATGTGTGGGAAGTCGTAAATGTGAAAAAAAAAATGTTGACCTAATTTGTAGACTTCTTCAAAATGATGTGAGTGATGCCATATTCAGATGTGGTGAATATCATAATAAGAAATGGCATGTATTCTAATAAATTGCGTTGCAATGACTACAATGGCCCTCCATGGGTTATAGGTCCTCAATATGTTAATCTTGAGGATTAAAGAGAGATGGAAGCGATAAGTATGGGTGGTCCTAGTTTGTATGGTAGCTATCTTCAAACCAAGGTCATCATCTCAATGAACATAGGTTTTGACATGGTAAACCTGGATCTGGTCTTCACCGAATTTCAGTCCATCATTCTTTGTCAAGACTCAAGAGGACACAATGATCCTTCAAATTATAATAGTGTTCCATTTGAGGTTATAAATAAAGCTTATCCAAAGAAAATGGACTTTTGGGCTCCAATAGATATGGATAATTTAAATGATAACAATTATATGTTTTTTTCCCAAGATTCAAATGTAGGGATACATTTTGTGGATTTTACTAATAAATATAATGAGAGAAATAATTCATGAGGAGAATCTACTGGTCATTATGATTAGGGAAATACTCGGAGATAATAATACTTTAGGTTCAAATCAAAGATGGTGTTGATTCTTGTAGCTTCTCAGTTGTTAGTAGGTTTTAAGGTAGGAATTTTAGTTCTTCAAGGGTGGGGTCCTTCAACATAATTTCATCTGCCTTGGTCCTATCACCCAAAAGCAAAATATAAACAACAAAGAGTAAATATGTCAAGTTTAGGGAAATTCCTATTTCTATAGTTGTCAAACTTATAGTTATTTTTAACTCTGTTATAACTCTATTGAGACCACCTACTCTACAGAAAAAATGGCAAAGGAGCCATTAGTCATACCTAACCATGGTCTCTTGTAGGCATGCTAGAAGAATAGGCTGAGCCATTAATTATAATTGCACATATATTGAGGAAAGACAATTCATTATCTAGTTAGCCAATTTCACATTGAACCCTATATGGTTGAGTAGCCCTAAATAAAACCAGTTTTCTCTATCATATTCCTTGGAAAGAAAAACTCACTAACATTGCTTGTAATTTTTTGGTTTCATTTTATAAACTCCTTCTTCAGCAACTACTATTCGATAATGGATTATTTTCGTAGGAAGGATGAAAAATTGTTCTAATGACATGGAATCAGCTTAGTGTATTTTTACCCTACATGACCGAGGAAATCAGGAGCCTTGGGTGGATCAACAGTAGCATCCTCCAAATGTCACAGTAGCATACATTTTTTAGTAACTAATTAGCCATTTTGTGTTAGAAGAACAAGATGTCATGGATTATGTGCAGGGGAAGATTTAAGAGCCTCCATCAAATTCAGCTATTGCCGCGAAGACAAAGTATAGAGAAGGGGAAATCGAGGAAAAGATAATTATCTAGGATTATATTCATAAGCACTTGGTTGCTTACATTTATGAGATGAAGACATCTAAGGAGATGTATGATAAGCTGGTGAGCATGTTCAGGGCTAGTAATGCTAATCAAATCCTCTTCTTCAAGAATCGATTGAAGAATATCAAGAAGGGTAAGGATGAATCTATTCAGTCCTATTTTATGATGCTCGATGAAATTAGGAATAAGCTCCTAGCAATTGGGGAAGCAATATCTAATCGAGAGATGGTTCTTATTGCACTTGGATGTCTCCCTCGTGATTTGCATGTATTCAATACCACTATTCTTAATAATAATGTGATTCCTGATTTTGATGAAATATTGATGAGATGCACTCAATAGGAAACAAGAGTGATGGAGTAAGCGTTTAATGGTAATGGAAGTGACCCTACTGCGTTTGTCGCTCATGCAAACAAGAACCATGGTGGCCCGCGTAATAAAAACCATGGTAGAGTGGGGCCCAAAGGAAGGAAGGGAAGATGTTACACTTTTAACAAGTTTTGTCACTATGCAAGAGAGTGTGCTAATAGAAAGGACTCTCCCAGGGATGATGACAACAACAACTCGAGAGGGAATGGCAGGAACAACAAGTTATCAGGAAAAAGGCAAGCTCCCTCTAATCATAATGGAAATGGGAAACCTTTCAAGAGGTCAAGAAATTCCAGGTACGATGAGTCCAATGTTGTTGATAATAAGAGAAATGAATTTATTCTTGTATTCTCCCTCTTTGCTGCATCTCCACCTGACACCCTAGATGTCTAGTTGATTGATAGCTGTGATTCAAGGCACCTCACTGGTTATAGAGAAGCCCTTTCTGATTTGGTTGAGAAGGATACTAATCTAGAAATTATCCTTGTAGATAATTCCACCTATCCCATGAAAGGGACATAGATTGTGACCCTCCATCTATCTCAAGGTCAAGTCCTCCGATTACAAGATGTGTTGTATGTACCTAATTTGAAGAAGAACCTTGTGTCCATTTCAGAAATTTAAGACAAAGGGTTAAACGTGGCATTTGTTTATGGAAAGGACTTATCTGGAACAAGAACTTCAAGGAATGTCTTTCTATTGGTTTTAGAGTTGATACACTCTACAAGGTTGGAGGAAATCCATTGGGGGCTATGACACGTGATACAACTCTTCAAATAGAGTTATGGCGTGGAGGTTTGCACACCTTCATTACAAAGCACTTCTCGAAGCAAGGAAGGTGGTGACAAGGATGCCTGAATTTAGATATTATCATGAAGGTATATGCCAGGATTGCGCCGAACAGAAGCATACAAGGGGACCATTCCCCTCAAGTGTCACAAAGACAACTGAAATCTTGCAGTTCATACATTCTGACTTACGTGTTATTCTTCCCGTGAAATCCTTGGGAGGATGTTCCTCTTACATGACTTTTAGAGAGGACTTCTTCAGCAAGACTTAGATATATTTTTTGAATAAGAAGGACGAAGAATCCAAATGGTTCTGTACCTTCAAGGACTTGGTGGAAAATCAAACCCAGAAGAAAATAAAAGTTTTGAGGACTGAAAATGGGACCGAGTATGAGTCAAATGAGTTTAATGACTTTTGTACAGAAGTTGGCATTAAGAGGGAGACCACAACTGTGTAGAGTCTTGAGAATAATGGTGTTGCTAAAAGAAATAACATGACCATTGTGGAAGCTACTTGCGCCATGCTATGTGACCAAGGTCTTCCGAAGTTTCTATGTGGAGAATCTGTGAACATTTTTGTGTATGTTAAAAATAGATGTGTGAAATCTGCTCTGGACTCCAAAACTACTGAAGAAGTATTCTCTCGTAAGAAACTTGATGTTTCTCATTTTATATTTTTTGGATGTCCTGTTTACTTTCATGTGCCGAAAGAAAAGAGAAGCAAGTTGGATGCTTCTGGAAAGAAGGGAATGTTTGTGGGCTATAGTGAAACTTTGAAGGCATATATAATCTAAGTTCATGGTCAAAGAGAAGTGGAGATATGCCACAATACCACCTTCGATGAATATGTTGCCCTCAAGAAAGTGAGAAATCTTCCTAGCTCCAAGGAAGACAAATAAGATGAAGAATTAGGGAAGCAGGAAGAACCGAAGGATGACCTGATGCCAAATGTTGAAGGACCTATGGATCCCATTGATGCACCTCCTTAAAATAAGAGAATACCCTCACAGCTCCGGGATACTCTCATAGATGCCAAGAGACATATTGCCCCAAGGGGGACATTTCGTGAAAGAAAGAAGCCGAAGAGATACCACAGGTATCTAGCAGCCATGAGTACGATAGAACAATCTGAGCCTGGATAATTTGAAGAAGTCGTAAAGCATCAAATTTGGAAGGTTGATATGCACAAATAATATGAGTACATTATTAAAAATGATTTCCAGGAAGTGGTCCCAAGACTGGAGGACAAATCTTTTGTCACCTCAAAATAGCTCTATAAGATGAAGCATGGATGTGATAGAAGTGCTAAAAAGTAAAAGGAAAGATTTGTTTCCCGAGGCTTCTCTCAGAAAGAAGGCATAGATTATGATGATATATTTGCACCTGTGGCCGGATAGACCACCATCTAATCTATTATTTCCCTTGCTGCAATGCAAAAATAGAGTCTCCATCAGATGTATGTGAATACTGTTATTCTGCATGGTTATATAAAGGAAGAGGTGTATGTGGAGAACCCTCTGGGGTTCGAATTCCAATATAGAGACACCCATGTATGCAGGTTGAAGAAATCCCTCTATGGGTTGAAGCAAGTCCCCAGGGCTTGGTACGAGAGGATATATAGCTACTTGATGAAGCTGAGATTCACTCGAAGTAATGCTGATCCGAACCTTTATTTTAAGGTTGATAGAGAAAGGCGTCTCATTTGGTTCTCTATGTGGAAAATCTCTTCCTGACAAGTGTTGACCCTCTCATTCATCAGTGTAATAGGGATCTAGCTTCCAAGTTTGAGATGAAATACCTAGGACTAATGCACTAATTCCTAGGCTTGGAGGTCTGGTAGAGGCTAGGCGAGATTTTCCTTTCTCAAGGAAAATATGTCGTGAAGTTGTTGGAGAGATTTGGTATGGTGGACTATAAGTCTATGTCTACACCAATGGAACTCAAATTTAAGTTGAGTGGAAACATTGTTGGGCTTATGCCAGCAAATCCTACCGAATATTGAAAACTTCTGGTTGCCTTGATGTTCTTAGTGATCTCCCGTCCGGACACATGTTTTGCAGTGAACACTTTGAGTCAACATATCGTTGATCCTCATCATATTCACTGGATTGGTGCCAAGAATATGTCGAGATATATTTGGGGCACAATAAACCATGGGATGAGATACATTGTCGGGAGTTTGAGAATCCATGGATATACTGATGCTGATTGGGTTGGCAATGTGGTGGATTGCAAGAGCACATCTCGATGTTGCTTCACCTTGGGTTCTGCTTCGATATCTTGGATGAGTAGGAAGTAGAAGTTGGTGGCTTTGAGCATCATTGTGGTCGAATACATTGCAGCGAATATGGCCTATTGTGAAGTTTTTTGGTTGTGAAAGATCTTCAATGAGATGTTTAGGCATGTGCTAGATACCACTATTATCCTTTGTGATAACTAGAGTGAGATTCGACTTTCTAAGAATCTCGTGTTCCATGATCGATCCAAGCATATTAATATCAGGTACCACATTATCTAGGATATGGTACAGCAAGCCACCATAAAGCTCGATCATATAGGAACTGATGAGCAGGTCACGGATATTCTCACAAAGCCCCTGGGGAAGGTCATGTTCCTAACCTTCTGTGAGATCTTGGAATTGTGGAAAGACCTTATTCTGAGGGTCCTGATTGAGTTGGACTATGAGCTCTAGGAGCTCCAAGGGGGTTGGGCATAGCTTCTTGGATCTATAAGCATATACAGGGCTAGGCTTGCTGGAACTTGTTGTGCTTCTGTCCCACTGTTATGATATTGAGTTGGTTCACCTCTCTTGTTTCAGACTCATGGGAAGTACCTCTCATTTGGCTAATGAGGTGGGAAATGTGGATAGAGACCAATATCAAGACCGATGGACGCATCAAATATTGTTGTACTCTCTATGTGTAGGATGGCACATGTCCAACACCTTGATCTAGGATCAATTATGATGAGGTTCTTACCTACAAACTGACTTCGGGTCAGTAAACTAACTTTGAGTTAGTATGAAGCTCTTTTTGAGTCCAAGAGAGGTTTTTTCCTCTAAGCTGACTTTGGGTCAACTTAGTGTGATGTCTTTGTGACTCACCTTTTGTTCTATATAAGAAATATCCAACAAAGAAAGTTACGGTAGAATGATGCACGATGTTTGGTGAAAGTATATGATGATACTGATCGATGGCACTTGTGGATAGATGGAGTTCTCCCTAGTTGAGAGGGAGTGTTAATTTTTGGAAACTAGGTCCAAAATCCATGTTGCAATGCTCATATGACTATCATCATATTTTTTTTGGATTCCTCTTTTGGAGAGGTGCAATATTGATCTAAAGATCATCTTCGTTGGATGAGAAAAACATTTATTTTGAATTTTTTTTCCACATGTGCAAGGTCGGCCAGATTTGTAATGTAGGCTCACATGCCTAATAGATGTGTCACACACCCTCATTTATGGATATAAATTAGAGAGACTTGGAGGTCATTTCATCATCAATGCATTACGCATTCTCTCATTGTGATCTAATTGGTTCATTAGCCTTTTGAGGCATTTTTCTCCTCACATGTGTGGAGCATAGCTGTTGTTTTATGTGGATCTGTTTAGGGCCTTTTACTGCAGCATTGAGCAACATTGATCATGGTAAACCCTTGGTTGTTTGACCTCAAACTTCTACTAAAAGTCCGATTTTAGGAGGTCTTACTATTGGGCACTAAAATCGAGGAATTCTAGGATATTTGATGGAAGCCCTAATCTGTTGTGTTGACTTTTTTGTTGCTGCTTGTGTTGACTTTGGGTTGACTAGTGTCGACTTGTGATGAGATTCCTTTGAGGGATGTGGGTGTGACACATGGAAGATTGGCTGACCAAGAATTAATTTGTTGGTTGAAGCATCCTATTGACTCTCGTAATGCAACAATATCTCATATCTTTGCTGGACAAAAGGAATTGTAAAACTGATCTATTTTTTGTCTTGTCTTCTATTGATCTATTATTGTGTTATATCAACATTTTAATTTCATGTTTATGTGATTGATATTTTTTATCGGGCCTAAGAAAGATTAAAGTAAAATTGTATCAAGCATAGAACACCGTGGTTATTTAAATTTTAACACTTCTTCTATATTGGCTCAAACTCTGCTACCTTTTTCTCCTCTTCAAATCTATTTGGGTGTTCTCATTCATTTGACGGCACAACTCTGTCCAACATTTTCCATCAACAATATGTGGGATCAAGCCTATCTACTTGTATTTTGTGTAAACCAGACACTACATATTTGATCAGATTACCGTCAAAGGGAAAAAGCTTGAATGTTGTAACTTTAACTTTCAGAACAGTTATGATGAGTCGCATAATACCCAGAAGCTTACAAGATGCATGAGTCATTTCCCTTCTATATAACTAATCCCTCATATTTTGTGCATGAGATAGCATCACAATATTTCCAAAATTATTTCCTCTAAGAAGACAAAAGGCTTTCACTTAAAGTATTAAAATACCATACTAGAGAATTCCATTAAGGAAGGCATTGAAATATCATGTGCAGGTCCATAAATCATGTTGACGGGTGTAAATATGTTTGAGATGGTAATCTTAGCTATTAAATTTATTTGGGAACAAGATTTCTCATAGATCAATTAATTTGATATTCCAAATTTTTCCAAAATTATGCAAATGCAGTTTGTAGTAACCACAAAATCAGTGCATAGGTTTGCAAACAATGGATGTTAGTTATAAAAAATTCATGAGTATATTGGTCACTTTGCAAACATAGTAACAACCCTACTAAAAATAAACCTTTTGTACAACGCGACAACTATAACAAACCTTGTTATATTTCAGCTGCTTTACATCCATGTGAAAACTATAGAACCATAAAACAAGGAAGGAAATGCTACAGTACGTGTTATAACTCAAATTGACCCAATTAAAAAAAAATGGCTTCTTATATATTGGCTCAAACCCTGCTACCTTTTTCTCTTCTTCAAATCTATTTGGGTGTTCTCATTCATTTGACATGTCACAACTATGTCCAACATTTTCCATGAACAATATGTGGGATCAAGCCTATCTACTTGTATTTGTTGTAAACTAGATACTACATCTTTGATCAGATTATCATCAAAGGGAACAAGCTTGAATGTTATACCTTTAAGTTTCATAACAGTTATGATGATTCACCAATATGATTCATAGTTATTTTCTGTTTTATTTTCCTGGAATTGAAAGAAGATTGATATTGGAACTAGAAACAAAAATTTCTTAAGGCACCTAGGCAGTAAATAATGCAACTGTAGTGTGTACCACCATAGTTATCATTTAGGGTCACATTGGTCCTGTAAGGATTTCTACAAATGACTTGCATGTCCTTAATTTAAATCATTTAAAATTAAAATGGTATAGGGTGGTTTTGCAAGGACCTGGGACAAAATTTTGAATCCTCAAAAAGGTGAATGCATTAAGAATAATAGCCCTTCTAAGAAAAATGAAATAAACAAGATCGTGGTAAACAGAGTACCATGTCATATCAATATTAGAAGGACCTATGTCAAAACTATGTAAAAATAGGTTGTACTCTCTTTCTTGTTAGAACTATGGTAAGTGGAATCATCATAGCCTAAGCAAAATCACTATTACTAGTCCCTCCCCTCTTTGCAATGCAAATCTTGGTAATGGTAATGGGATGTGAAATCATTGTGTTGGTAAGAGGAATCAATGTGCTAGTAAGAGTAATTGCTATTTTTAAGTGCAGGTGACATTAAAACAAAAGTAATGCTAATAGTTAAGTGAAATGAAGGTGTTTAGGTTTATGTTTTAGCCTTTAGGTAAACCCTGTGTTGGCCCATTCCATGCTTAAACCATATTGTTATGATTTTTAAGTCATGCAATGAATTGTTCCTATAGATGAAAATAATTCCTAACCTTGGGGAATAATTTCATTCAACAAGATACAATTCCACTAAAACCATAGGCAATTATGCTAATCCACTTAGCACTCATACAAACCTAAAGAAATCAGATTAAAAGATGGAAAGTTCTCTAGAATCCAATCAGGATCAACAATTTTGTGGTCATAGGGTGATTACAGTATGAATGTGGGTATGCCTAGGGTCAACTCCCGTAACTTTGATCCTAATCCAGTCACTGAACATCAAGGATATGAACCAAGGAAGAAAAAAAGGTTGATAAAATTCGAAGAACATTTTGAAGAACGACTTACAAATATTACCTAAATCATACTAGTAATGATTAGACCAAGACTGTTTTCTCAACAACATATTCTAGAATATCCATAATGCTCCTATTTAAGTCAACCTTGGTTCATCATTATGACAGGAAGTCATGGTTCAAAACTAATAATCCTAGTTTGAAACTACGATATTTTGGTTTGAAAGGTTTGGACTTTTGTCTTGATGATGAACCTAAAAATATAGGTTTGAATCATTGATATAAATATAATTATTGTGGATATTATTATTTTTAAAATAAAAACGTTATTTGAACTGGAAAAATGTTGTTGAACCACATCGAAGGTACATCCATAACTTTCTGTAGAAAAATGTAGCATAATATTTTGTAACTAAACTAGTTTGATCATGTTGATTGTCTCTATCCTACTGCAAGGCTCCAGAGTCCAAAAAAATCCATAAGGATACAGTTTATGGAATAGGCATATATGTGATAGCAATTGACAGGAATTCAACAAAATTTAAACCAAGGTGGATTCTTAATCATCTATGATAATCAAATTATATATTAAGACTGCTTGGTTTACATCCATTAGGAAATCCAATTGAAGCGTCTTGGACTATATTTACTGAAGATACCCAACGATCTCTTCCCCGTACTTCTCCCTATTGCATAGCCTGTGCATTTTTCATTTGGACCATGACTTCTTGTCTTAGTTTTGAACCATGAATTCCATTCTAGATTTCCATACTCATATCTTGAATTTGTTGGCAGTGACTAGAGATAATATTAGTTAGCACATCCACCTAAGCCAACAAATAATCAAGCCTCCTACTCAGGACCACTATCTATATTCTAATATCCTCATCTACCACCCACTTTTTCTTTCCTGCACTGAATTTCTTGCCTTTTTTTTGTCTTCCATGCCTCCTGGAATATGTACATATTTTATGAGCTTCCAGCCCCTATCCAAATTTCCTCTAACATTCCTGTTAATTATTGTGCCAAGTACTTTGATTACCCTGCTTACCTTAGAGTGTTTTGGAACCAAATCTAGAAAAATATAACAAAGAGGTCCCTTGAGCAAGTTACCTCCCTGAGTGCCTTGAATTCATAATTGATTGATGTGCAAGGAGAGGGGATAATATAAAAAATGACTACTCTAATACTCCACGACCTTGCCTTTTTAGTCTCGTTTTGTGCTCAATATTTCCCACTACCATCTTGAAAGGGGTGACTAATTTTAGGGATGGGCCAGACCTGGATATACCATGCCATTTGCACAAAGAAACTCCTCTCTTCACCTATTAAGGTACTCTAGTTGCAGACATGATTGTTTGGTTACTCTCATGGATTTGCAAGGCTTGGAAACATTTTCCTCTGACTTACTTACCACAATATGCCAGTTTAACTTAACTCTATCACCGTTGTCACAAGACAAGGTGTGATTGCCACATTCCAGCAATGCAGAAAGAAGTAATTCCATTCGTTTTAATTGAGTATACATATCCATTGAATTATGGTACCATTGCCTCCCTCGTTGTTCCTTTAATTTGCATGGTTTCAGGTGGTAGTGATAAGGCTTGGTTGGCCATCCTATCAGCTATAGTGTTGAGGTATCTTAAAACGTGATTTACTTGTGTGATTCGAAATATGTATAGATTTCCCATGATTTTTTTGTGGAGATTTCATAGCTAAGAGTTTGAAGAAATTTTTATCAACACAAGATGTCATATGGTGTTATTAGAGTCTCCTATTATAATGATGGACCTGATTGGAGAAGAAGCAACTAGAATAAGCCCTTGAAGGATTAGAGGCTATTCCTAGATTCCAAGAGTAGCCTAATTCAATCTATCCTTCGGGGATGAAAATAACCTTCCCCCCTCACCTACCACCCCTATAAGCATTGCATATATTCTTGAAGATTGTGTCACAAAGAATGGCTTCTACAAAAGTTTGTAATATGAAAGAGCAATTTTGTTTGAGGGAGGTATACAATTTATGAATTTTAGAGTATTGCATAAGAGATGATCCAGTTAATCTAAAAAGGATACATTGTTTGGGAATAGTATTTAAAAATTTATGTGTTTCATAGAATGAACAGAGACCATTCGGTTGTAGTAAAATATCTAAAGTTCATCTAATCTGTCTAGAAGATAGGCTGCAATTGAGATGAGTTTTGTTTACAAACAAAATGAGGTTGGTAGCATCAACTAACAAACTAATTGTAAGAAAACTAAGTATCATTCAAATTCAAACTAGTCTCTTGGTATTTTTGAATGTATAAATACCTTATCAATCTGTTTATGGATGGTTGCAATGATAGAATATGCATAATATTCTATTTTTGAAAAGTGGACTACTGTGGCACAAATGTATATACAACTGACTATTTACAGTCTCAAACTGAATGCTAACTGTCTAAACTATGATTTATATCATTTAACTCGACATTTTTTGGGCTCTGAAATATATGAAAAACTTTCAATAACTTTCCATTCTATATTTTACAAATATGTCTAACAAATAAGTATTGTAACGCCTTACCAAAAATGTCAACACAGTAAGTGAAATTCCCTTCTCAAAGTTCGAAATATTTTAGAATTTGTTTTTGGCATTTGTAACCTACAAATGTTAGAAAACTCTCAATTTGTAAACTCTCATATATGATACTTATCTAGAGAAATATATGTGCACAAATATGCCTATGCACACACATGGCACGCGTGAAAAAACTAGATCTAGCTTAGTGGGCATCAACGATTTTGGTTTTCCTGAGTACACAATGGTGCAACATTTTTCCTTGTACGTGATGATTCAACAAGCTAATATTACATATGTTACCACTTCCACATGGCTAATAACCCTCAACCCATAAGGGGTGAACCACAAATATCCCAACTTATTTAGGCAAACTAGCCAACGCTCTCTTGATCCTGCACACATGCGACTCGCTGCTGAAGATGTCAAAACCTTCGGGCTGCTCTATGTACACCTCCTCCTTAATGAATTCATTGAGGAACACATTATTCACATCCATCTGATGAATTTTCCACCACATCTGCGCTAAGAGAGCAAGAATCATTTGTATGGAAGAATACCTTGCGACAGGTGCAAAGGTCTCCTCATAGTCGATCCCCTCTATCTGTGAAAAGCCTCGAGAAACAAATCTTGCCTTTTACTTCTCCACACTCTCGTCAACTGCCTGCTTCACTTTGTAGATAAATCTCCAATCCACCACTGATTTCCCCTCTGGCCTTCGGACAATCTCCCATGCATTGTTTTTGACAATCAAATCATACTCTTTCACCATGGCATCTACCCATGCAGGATCCTCCACAGCTTCCTCGAAAGAGGATGGCTCTATCATGATACACTTTCTCACAAGAGCCATGTATCCAGTATAGGGATCAGGTGACTGTCTCTGTCTAAACTATGCTCTAGGTTCTCCTACAACCTTCTCTACATCTTGAGCCAGTCACTCAGCTTCTGTAGTGTGCTTCCGCCCTCTGATGGTTGGCACTGCCTGAGTGGTCTCTTCCACTACATGAACCTCATATTGTGGTTGATACACATCTTGAGACTCATCCTTAGGAACTAATAACTCCTCATCTACATGCCAGTGTGGCTCCCTCTCAAGTGAACACTTCATGGCTTTCTCCTCCTGAAATTTGATATCTCGTCGCACAACAGTCTTACGACTGTCTGGCAAATACACACGATAGTTTTGGGGCATATTAGTGTACCCCAAAAATATCCAAACCTCTGCAGTCGGCTCCAGCTTCTTCCTGGCATCCTTCATCACATGAATGTAAACAGGTGTACCAAAAATCCTCAAATGGGAAATATCAAGCTTCGTACTAGAAAATGCCTCCTTGGGTGTACTCATGCCAAGTATATTGTGAGGACAATGGTTTTGCACATATACTGCAGTATTGTATGCCTCCACCCACAAGTGAATGAGTAGGCCCTGATCATGCAACATCGCCCATGTAGCACCCATGATCGTTATGTTCTTCCACTCAGCAACCCCATTCTGCTGTGGGTTATGAGGTGCTATGAGCTCTCTTCAAATTCTTTCTGCGCTGCAAAAGTCCTTGAATTTGCCAGAGATGAATTCACCACCATTGTCGCTCTTAAGAGCCTTCACCTGCTTCCTCGATTCTTTCTCAACCAGTGCCTTGAACTCACAGAACTTTGAGTATGTCTCGCTCTTCTTCTGCATGAAGAAGATCCAACACTTCCGAGAAAAATCATCAACAAATATCACATAGTACCTGTGCTTTTTTGTCGAAGCTACTGAGAAAGGTCCACACATGTCTGTGTGAATTCTCTCAAGGATCATCGTGGCAAGACTATCCTTCTCGTGAAAGGTGTCTTTCACAAATTTTCCCAAGGTACATCCCTTGCACTGATTTGACTGTGCAAGAGTACCCTTAGGAAGCCCAGTAGAAATCTGGTGCAGTATCTTCAAAGCTCCATCGTGAAGGTGCCCCAATCTCTCGTGCCACAACTAGCCATCATCCTGGTTCACCACTCCTTCTACCTTGCCTGCCATTGTTGCACATCCATCTACCTGCAATTGATAAAGGTTCTTAACTTGAACCCCTATCTTCTGGGTCTCACCAGTTGCCTTACTACGTAGGAAATCCTTTCCCTTGCTAAAGACAACATCATATCCCTTGTCTTCTAACATTGCCACAGAGATAAGATTCTTCTTCAATCCTGGAACATGCTTCACATCCTTCAATACGAAGGGTTTACCAGACTCCCTCTCAAAGGAAATGGTACCGATACTGGTCGCACTGTATCTACCATCATCGCCCATCTCGATGTGCACTCCAAGATCTTTCTCATCCAGATCAGTAAACAAATCTCGATCTCTTTTCATGTGAAAAGATGCACCACTATCCAGAAACCACACTAAACCCATCACACTTGATACCAAGGATGAGATCAGTGAAAAATCCAACTCAAACTGCGAGGCTAAGGCCTCTCTAGCTGCAGATCCAGTAGCCTGCTTATTTTTCTTCTTCTGCGGACAATTTGTGGCATAATGTTCGTGTTGGTGACAGTGAAAGCACTTCACCTTGGACATGTCCTGCTTCTTGCCTTTCACACTGAATTGAGAAGCTTTCTTGCTCTTCCCATTCCTTTATTTGGTATTCAAAGAACAATTCTCCTCATCAGAGTTCCTTGATGAAGATTCGTCCTTGGTACTCTGCCTTATCTCCTCTTGCACAAGATCTGACCAAAGTCGGTCCCATCTTGGCAATTTCTCCCGACCATTGACAGAGTCCTGATAGGAATGCCAAATCTTCGGAAGCCCAAGGAGAGCCAAGCTCACCAATTCCTCATCATCAGTAATCACCCCCACACTTCCCACCTCATCCCTGCATTGGATGAACTTCGTGAGGTACTTGGGCATACTGTCACCTTTCTCCATCTTTATGTTCCTGAGTTTGTCCTTGAGTGCCAACTTCCTCTAGTCGCTCTTGCTTTGGAATAAATCTGTCAAGGCTTTCCAAATTAAGAATGGAGAAGCCTTACCATGAAGTCTGGACACTATGTGATCCTTCATTCCCTCCAACAGAATCCTTCAACACTTTGTTGTCTTCTTTTGCCATGTGTCAAGTACGACAGCATCAGTAGAAGTAGGCTTTGGAATTTCTGGATCTATGAACTCCTTCAACCCATTGTCGTCGAACATTTCCTCGATCCTGTCATTCCATGCAATATAATTCGAGCTGCCCTCAAGGGCATACTCCAATCGCAATCCGTTGAAATAAATATCAACTTCGACACCAAGAAAACATTGCTACCAATTCGAATTCCACTAGCACAAAACTCAATCGCTTCAATGTTTTGCAATTTCTCCAATGATCAATATTGCTCTGATACCATGTAGAAATTTGAATAACTGTTAAATTATTCCCCAAGATTATCCTGATCACACACTATTTGAGCTTCATGCATAATACATAACATCTTCTACTATTGATCATTAATTTTGGAAATATAAACAATCGCATGTGCACATTAAAACCATAAATAATCACACACAAAAACACAGTATTTATGGGAAAGCTTAAAGGAAAAAAACCCAACTATCTGTATATTATAATGATAGAGATCATGTAACAATAATTGTACAAACTCCTCACAAGCTCTCAGTACAATCTCCAATTTTTACACACTACACAAGCTCAGATCTAACAAAACACATGTTCCAATCTGCTCCACCTGATAGCCTGCCTCTACTGCGCAATCCAAGATGAATAATGGCCCAATATGAGTTCAAATCCACCTAGTATGCACTATGTAATATTCATTGGCCTCTCCATTGATGTGTGGTGCAAACTCATGCACCAGTATGGTCACAACTGATAGTCACACTTGCTCTTTCACCTATCTCTCCATTGGTCTCCACTGAAACTGTCCATGCACTAAAGTTAACTGATGTATTCTTTAGTTGATTTATGAGTTAATAATTAGTGAATTAATTAATAATTAATTCACACCACTCTCACTAGTGTATCAATTAGTTAGACTAGATACAACTAGCTCAATTATGTTTAACTGAGTTAAACTGAATATAACTCCACTAACTTCCTCAATCAACTCCACCAAACTCTATCACCTGAGTTATAACTGAAGTCTCCATGAAATAGCTCCACTAAACCCTCATGAATAGCGTAATTCCTTCTGTCAGCTACATGTACGACATTTGTGCACTTAACTGAAGTGCTCCAAGAGGATAAGATAATGTTTAGAGTCCAAATATTATTAAGAGCTAATAATATTCGACATATCTATTTTTAGACTAGAAATCTAAAAATAGATTCTGCCCACTATGTCTAAAATTAGAAGTCCATCTATTTTTTCCGACTTTACCAACCCTCCACAAATAGCATCCTGCAACTCATAGAACATGATCGATACGTCTAAAAATAGACATAGTCTAAAAATAGACTTTGCGCCAAAAATATCCTGCGGGCCCACTTAGTGAAGGTGAATTGTTTCCACTAAGCTCATCATCTTGTTGCAATATCAACACTAATTTTTCTATTGTTTCCTTTATTATCATTATGTTTCATGTTTCTTAGATGCTATTACACAGAAAAGTATAGTTTGATACATGTTCTTTGAGGAACCTCAGTCCTCCTGTTTGTTATAGCCTTTATGTTTTCTCTTTCGACAGTCATAAGGAATTCTTTACTGCTCCTTATGTCAACCAATTTTTTTTTATTTCATGGATGGTTAGTATGCTAGCTTACAAGTAATATTCATGGTATGCCCTGCTTATTTGAAGTTTTAAAAACCCTATCTTGAAGCCTTTATGTGAAATATTTATTGTTAGGTTAAGTCAAAGGGGCTTCGTTCGATCTTGCCCTTTGTCCATGCTTGCAAACTTGTTTCATAGTTCCCAATAACTTGATATATGCTATTTAGGAGTTCCCTCTTCATAAATTAAGTTATTTGTTTAAATCTTGTATGTTTTCCCAAAAACTGAAGGTGAATTTCTAAACTTAGGAATTCTAATGCTTCTATGATTCACTCGAATGTTCATCATATATGTTTATTGATTTGATTATTGTTCATAGAGATCAATGGTTTTCCTTACCTCATGGATTGTAAATTTTAAACTATATATGTTTAAGACCTCTTAGTCTTTCCCAAAATTAATGTTCATTACACATCATACATCACATTAAGGATCCAATGACCTTGATAAATTAGCCTTGCAATACACTCTATTTCATCATTTAGACACTCTTTACTTTAACTTGACTCCATAGCCCAATGGCTTTGACATACTCTCACTCCACCTGTTCCCTTTGACCATATTTCCCAACCAAAACAATCAACAAACCCTACACATAACCACTAGCCGAAAATCAAAACCCTAGAGAAAAAATAACACATCCTTTGCACCCAATAGGGAGATCCCTCTCCGAGTCCAGGAAGGCAAGGTCCAAGGACTCCAAAGAATATTTCCATGTTACCCTATCATTTGGTCTACTAGTCAGCCAAATCAGGGGATGTTAATAGACTACATTATGAAAATGGAAAAATATGCAAACATTAAATTGAAAAATGCCTTCTCAAGAGAGAATTTTGATTTCCATAATCGAACGATATGGGTGGTTGATAATTAGTTTCTTGTTGAGAGGGAGTATTTAAAATGCTATAAGAAACTCTCAATTTCATTTTTCCTTGATTAGATTGTCACACCTCCATTACACCTCCAATTTTTTTTTTTCTTTGGGCATTCTAAATGTCAGAATTAATCTCAACAAGGTATGTCATACAAAAATTTCTATTGCGACCTGGTTTGAATCATATTTCTGCCTTAATATGATTTAGTTTATAGAATTACACCCCTCCATTTAATAAATTTAGTTTAATACATGACAATTAATAAAAAGGATCTTATATTATTGGCTGAGTGGATTTTCACCACTAACCCACATACTATAAAGGTTATCCTTGTATGACTTATATATCACATATGTATTGATATTCCTGCCTTCGTTGATGTTAATCTAACCATTATGCTTATTGTGGGGTTCGAATATAATATTCACATCAGTTATTGTAACCAATATACCCTATCATTAAAATTCCTTTATATTTGGTCCAATGTTTATAACTGTTGATTTGATTGATTTCGATGACCTCATATCTACGTATACGTTGAATGTATGGATATTTACTGAACTGGGAGCCATGAATTTCTCACCAGGTGTGAGTCACGTCCTCACTCGTTTATTGTATATGTTGTGCACTTCGAAATGCATATGAATGTAGACATGTAAGTTTCGTTTTTTTTTTTTTGTACAGCGTCTTGCAAGTTAGGTTTACTTTGGGGTGGGAATTGATACATTTTACCGGTCTCCATGTCATCACGTGTACATTTTTTTTGGATTTGAAATGAAGTTCATTCCCTTCTCGTGAGTGCGTTATGGATCCAACTTGTCGTGGGTAATGTCCATGCCATACGACTCAGAAATCTAAGCATTCAATATTACAAAAGCATAGCTGCCGTGGCTTCCTTTGATAGCTGGTTAATTTAATGTTGAATGACTGGTTTAATTGCACCTCTTGTCCCTTCGATCCGTGGCCTCTCCATGGATATTTTTCCATCTGGACGACTGAGATTTCAATGGTACCATTACGGTTTAAAATTTGGATTTTGGTATATCTTGTGCGCTTGAGTTTTTCAACTGTTCTTTCTGCCTTCGTTTGGGTTTCTCCTTGTTAATGGTGGTGCTAAGCCTCTGCGCACTCAAGACGCACGACTTCATGCCCTCCAGGCGTGTATTACTCTGTCAATACATCACATTGTAGGTAATTTCTTGTAAGAATTAGTTGCGTTAACTTCAGACTCTGTTATTGATTTTTGGGCATCGTAATACCTGGAAATGAAGGTAATTTTCCTGAGTTTTATTAATGCCCTTTCGTGTTTTGCGTCTACTTATTATCACAGAGAATAGCATGGGATTTTCTTACCCATATACCTGTAGTAATTTCTTTCTATTGTGTATAATTTTTTTTCTTAGCCACCCTCACGATTTCATTTGGTGAATGACTAACGAGGCACAATATCAACATACCTACGTTTCTGAATAGGTATAATCCTACTTGTCTTTATGCCTTGGAGAGATGGTGGCTTGATTTCACGCGTACGCTATCTGGCTAGGTAAAAATCGAGTTGGATTTTCTGTCAGTAGAGGTAATTTTTCAAATTCCTCTATTTCCTTCTGGTGTTCAATTTTTACGTTCTAGCTCTACTTCTGTGGTAGACGTTGTTGGAACTAGGAACGACCTCCTTAGTTAGGTATTGATTTATTTCTCTACAGAATTTTACTTTCATTTTCACAAAAATTCCTTCTATTAATTTCCTAAACGAATTTACACTGCCCTGTATGTATGTAGGTATGGTAGACGCTATGTAAATTTCGTTCTTGGCCACCGCTGGACTAAACATGTCATTTGGCACTGATTTCCACGACTCATGGTTTTTCAGGTTGGTATACTTATGGACGGAGGGGAGCTATCCTCTCATAGCATTGTCCTGCCCTGCTTCTTCAAAAATCGTTAACCTTCTTAGGGTTTTAACCAGTGTTCCTTGAAGTCCTAGACTCGGTCAGAGACTGATTATTAATTATTTTCAGTCACTTGCTAGTGTTCTTCGATTTGTTTAAATCATGGAAAGGGGAACACGGTTTTTTTGTTTCAATACTCTTTCCCGAGAGGGCTCGGCTCCTTTTTAATTGTTGTATATAGAAGGTGTTTTATTTCTGCATCCTTATAATTTTTGTTTCCCATAATAATTTCGAAGAACTACAGATTATTAATTTCTGGATGTCCTCATGCTGCCTCGCGTGCAAGTATTTGTTGAGTGTGAGCTAATATGGTTTAAATACAATGAATTATTCATTATTAATTTTGTTTACCATAGTAGTGACTGTGACTTATATAAGTCTCTTTATAGCCAGTTTTTGTTTTTTGTACTGTGACTCATGGCTATCTTATTATATATATATTTTGTATAATTCTTACAAGAGACTCTCGGGAATTTTGAGAAGTTATGTTTCCATTGGAAACTTTGTATACACAGGGAATTTGTTTCCTGTAACTAGATATTTCTAAATACTTTTGCTATTTAATTGTCAGTAGAGAACAGTCTAACTACACCCATGTTTAGACTGAATTTCTTTACTGATACATGCCTGTATACATATCTTTATGCATGAATTTTGTGTACCCATTTTCCAATATACATATCTATTTAAACATGTATGAGATACAGATACTATTTTGTTTATAGTTTTTCATACACTTCTAGCTTTTCATATTATGAAATCCCTATTGCTATGTGAAACAATTTTACACTACTAAATCTTTCCACTCTTCCATTCAATCCTTATTAAAGGGAACATAAATTATTTTAAATGTTGAAATGCTCAGCTATTGAAATTTTCTCTCTTAAATCTCTGCTCTTCACTTAGTAAGTATTTAAATGAATACTTCCGTACTCTGTATCCTTGCAGTGTGGACTAACTGTATCCCATTTCCCATAAAAGAAGATTAAAGTTACAATTTTGTGAATTATGAGGTACTATAAATCCCCAGATCTAAACTTATATATTATTTTAGAGATTCTGGAGGATTCCTCCTCATTGTTCTAATTCCTACAACGGGGTAGACTTGAGAAGGTTAATTTCTTTCTTGAATCTGTAAATGTATGTAACAACCTTAAAAATTCATAAAAACATCATTATGAACTATTATTGGTTCCATCACAATTAAATATTCAACTATTATAATTTTCTGTAAGCATACCACTTCGGAAATTGATCAGGAGTAGTTTAAAGTTAAATTATCTGTAGAGGAATATGTATCCTCAGATTTAAACCAACCTCGGTTTAGAGTTTCTGTTGGATTCTACTCTAGAGATTTATTTTCTACAACTATACAGAATTAAGAAGGTGAATTCCTTATGATTAACTCTGTTAAATGTAGCATTTATAATTCTAATATACAATGAAATTTTATATGTAGCCAATTCATACTATATGAAGTAAACACATCAATAAATTTAAAGACATACCACTCATGCAATCGACCAACCTCCCAACCTTAGAGTCCTTCTCTCTCCAAGAACTCACCCCCGAGCTGAGATCATCTCCTAAAACAGATCAACCTCTAATCTGTTTAGGAGCAGCTCATTTAAGCTATTGTTCCCCAAAGCATGTTTCTAATTCTGCGTCCAGAATATTAGGATGCTTTTCTTCCTGTTTACCTAGGCTTCCCATTTTAGGGATCCTTTAAAGCTTTTTTATGCTTTTCTCAGCTTTTCCAGCTTTTTACCTCTTCCCAACTATTTTCCTCATCATTGTGGAATTTAGATTTTTCCTCAAAAATCCAAATTAGAAATAATTTCTTTCAAGGATTTTTGAAAGATTGTGGGGAAATATTTGCCTCATCCATCCTCATGGATTGAGCAAGTGATCTCATAAATCTCATTTTGGTTAATCTGCACCACATCATTTTATTCATTTACTCAATTAAATATTTAATTACATTCACAAAATATTTATCCTTTGGGGTCCACTCCCCTTAGGATTAAATTTCAAATGTCTAGCTTTGAAATTCAAACACATAAATTGGGGGGTGTTACATATTCCCCCTCTAAAAATAAACATTGTCCTCGGTGTTGTTATTTAACTACTAGAGTTCATTTTTCAAACAAAAATGGATATCTTTCCATCATTTTAGCTTCTCTTTCCTAGGTAGCTTCTTCAGCCGTAAAGTTCTTCCACTGCACCTTTACTCTTGCTATTGTTCTGTTTCTCAATTCAATTTCTTCCCGCTCCAATATTTGAAGGGGTTCTGGCAGAAACTCCCCTTCTGGTTCCACCTGTACAACATTCCAATCAACTATGTGAGAAGCATCATGGACATATCTTTTTAACAATGAAACGTGAAACACATCATGAACTCTAACATCGGGTGGTAAGGCCAGCTTGTAAGCCACTGGTCCCACCCTTTCTAATACTTCAAAAGGACCACAATATCTAGGAGCCAGTTTTTCACAGCTTCCAGCATAGAGTGTGCTCTTTTTTGGTTTAATACGCAAATACACATGCTCCCCCACTTTAAATTCTCGGTGCACTCTTTTCTTATCAGCATAGTTTTTCTGGCGATCTTGTGCTGTCTTGATGTTTCTTTGTATCTGTTTAACAATTGTTTCCATCTATTGTAAAGCATATTTTCCCAACATTAGTTTATCTTCTGGCTAGCTCCAGCTCAAAGGAGTACGGCATTTTCTTCCATACAATGCCTCAAACGGACTCATCTTGATAGAGGATTGGTAGCTGTTATTATAGGCAAATTCAGCTAAATGCAAGCAATCTTCCCACTTTGATGGCCTATCCATCACATACATTCTCATCATGTCCTCCAAAACTTGATTAGTCCTCTCTGTCTGCCCATCGGTCTGAGGGTGATAGGCGGTACTAAAATTCAATTTAGTGCCCATACCTCCAAATAGCCCTTTCCAAAAAGCTGTTGTAAACTTAGCATCTCGGTCAAAAACAATCACTTTTGGAACCCCATGTAGTCTTACTATTTCTTTCAGGAATATATTCGCTACCTGGTCAGTCCCAAAAGTAGATTTCACTGGTATAAAATGGGCAGCTTTTGTTAAAGTCTCTACTACCACCATCACTGAATCATGTTGGTATTTGGTTTTGGGTAATCTTGTTATAAAGTCCATGGAAACTGTGTCCCATTTCCATTCTACAATCGGCAAATGGTTTAAAAGACCAGCAGGATGTTGATGCTCAACTTTGACTAGTTGACATTCCATGAATCTAGTTAAATATTCTGCTACATCTTTCTTCATTCCTGGCCAAAACAACTTCTTTTCCAAAGTTATTAACATTTTCTGATATCCTGGATGTCTTGCATATGGTTGTTTGTGATAATCATCCAAAATATCTCTTTTCAAGGACTCTACATTGGGAATAAACAATCTGTTCTTTTAGCAGATCGACCCTTTTTTGTTTTGAGTATAATCAGTCTTCTCCTTCTTTAGTAGTTTCACCAATAATGTTTCATAACTTAAATATTGATTTTCTGCCTTTTTCACTAATTCCTCTAAGTCAAACTGGGCACTACTTCCAATGTTGTTTATATTTTGACAAGAATTTCTACTTAAGGCATCAGCAACTTTATTTTCTTTCCCCTTGATATGTTTTATGTCCATATCAAATTCACTTAGAAAAGACAGCCATCTGGCTTGTCTAGCATTCAAATCAGTTTGGTAAAAGAAATACTTGAGACTAATATGATCAGTCATCAACATAAATTTCTTTCCAAGGAGATATTGTCGCCACATTTTCAAAGCATGGATAACAGCTGCTAATTCTAAATCATAGGCACCATAGTTCTGTTCATGTATCTTCAGTTTCCTAGATTCATAGGCAATAACTAAATTTTCCTGCAAAAGAACTCCTCCCAACCCTTCTCTACAGGCATCCGTACAGACCACAAATTCTTTATCAAGATCTGCAATCTTCAGTATAGGGGCTGTAGTAATTTTTTTCTTTAATTGGTCAAAACTATTTTGGCATTTTTCAGTCCACTCAAATTTTACACCCTTCCTTTGTAGTGATGTTATGGGATGTGCTATGGAAAAAAATCTCTCCACAAATCTGCGATAATAACCTGCAATCCCCATGAATGACCTTACTGCTGAAACATCAGTTGGGATAGGCAATTATTTAATAGCTTTTATATTTTCAGGGTCAACAGCCAGCCCTTGTTTAGAAATAATATGACCCAAATATTGGATCTTGTCTTTATAAAATTCACACTTACTGAACTTGGAATATAACTGATTTTCCTTCAGAGTTTGCAATACTATCCTCAAGTGTTCTTTATGTTCTTCCTCACTTTTTGAGTAGACTAAAATATCATCTATGAACACAAGGAAAAATTTATCCAAGTACTTATTTAACACACTGTTCATTAGGCACATAAATGTGGCAGGGGCATTTGTCAAACCAAAAGGTAGGACTACAAATTTGTAGTGCCCATACCTGGTTCGAAAGGCTATTTTTCTGATGTCTTCTTCTTTAATTCTAAGCTAGTGATAACCAGTCCTTAGATCAATCTTCGAAAATACTGAAGCTCCTCTCACTTGATCAAAAAGATCATCAATTCTATGTAAGGGATATCTATTTTTAATGGTTAGCTTATTCAATTGACGATAGTGAATGCACATCCTAAAAGTTCCATCTTTCTTTTTCACGAACATCACTGGTGCTCCCCAAGGAGACACACTCGGTCTGATATAACCTTTATCTAATAGTTCTTGCAATTGCATTTTCAGTTCCATCAGTTCAGGGGGGCTCATTCCATAAGGGGCTCGGGAAACAAGTACTGCTCCCGGCACCAGATCGATTGAAAAATCAATCTCTCTTTTGGGGGGAAGATGAGGAATCTCATCTGGAAAAACTTCCTTAAATTCTCTTACTATTGGTAAAGCATTCAACAATTTTTCTTCAGTTTTATGTTCTGTTTCTTCCACGTGTACTGCATAAAATTGGTATCCTTTTCTCGTTGTTCGTTTTAATTGCAGTGCTGATATTTTTCTTACAGAGATAGGTTTTGGTTTTCCCTTGAGAATAAAAGGTTTCCCCTCTTCATCTACACAATGCAGGTTCTTGTCCCAACAGTTCATCATAACCTTCTTATTTTCCAGCCAGTCCATCCCTATCAGCAAGTCATATGAACCTAAGGGCAAAATGTTCAAATTTACTTCTGTTTGAAAATCATTTAGTTTAATTACTGTTCGGGGAAATTTATGTGTTACCTTTCTCTTGGTTCCAGTGGCCAGCTAAACCAGCCACGACTGCTGAAATTTTTCAGTTTTAAGGTTATATTTTTCTACAATTTTTGGACTAATGTAACTCAAAGAAGCACCCGGATCAATCAAAACTGTGACAGATTGGTCAGAAATCTTACCCTCTATTTCCACCATGGTAGCTTGATGTCCTGCTTGTCGATTTTCCAAGGCTGCACTGATGGTGGGTATATTTCTGGATATGTCATTTACTATGGTAGCTTCTCGGTCTCTCATAATCATATGAATGTTTCAATGAGGACAATCCCTCAGAAGATGGGGTTCTCCACAACCCCAACATTTCAAGGGTTCCTTCATTTTGATTGTACGTTCCTTTTTATTGTCTCCATATATTTGTTTTGAAGCCACTTGGGATTGAGCAGTTTGACTTTCTTTAGGTTTATTAATCTTTTTCCGCTGATGATCCCTGCCAAAATTCTTCAAATAGGCTGGTTTCTGTTTCTTCCCTTTGAACTCATTCTTATTTACCCATCTTTTCCCATGTTCAGTTTTTCCTTTGAACTGTTGGTAACATAATCTAGCTTTCCTCACTGCCGTGTCCATAGTTTCTGGGTTGTCAAACTCGATTTTCTCTTTGTACACAGCAGGCAAACAGTTCATAAACCTTTGTATATTTGCCTTTTCTTTCCTTATGTAAGGTACATATCTCAACATATTTGTAAACTTAGTAACAAACTCATCAATAGTGAGTTGTCCCAGTCTAAGTTCATGAAATTCCTTGGCTTTATCATCATAGTAACGTTCATTTAGATAGTGGCTTTTTAACTTAACCTGGAAATCTTCCCAAGAAACTGTATTTTCATCAATGGCATGCACCATTTTCGTCTCCTCCCACCACAAGGTAGCCTTACCTTGTAGCTGGTATACAGCTAATCTGGCCTTCAGATTGCTTTCATATTCATAGACCTGGAAATACTTAATCATGTTGAGCAACCAAGCTTCCGCATCTTCCACCTTCTCCCCATCATAGGAGGGAGGTTTGATCTTTCGGAATTCCCCCTGTAATTCCTTTTTCTGCTTATACTGATGCCTAACAGCATCATCATCCTCAGACTCATCAATCTTCCTCTTTTCGGAACTTTCGCCTTCTTGGCTGTTCCGCGAAGTTAATTCTCTGATGAGCTTTTCTTGCTCCTCACTAGCTAATGACAATCTGTCATTCTGGCTTTTTATGTCAGCCAACTCTTGTTTCAACTCCTGCAACATAGCCATCATGGGCGCATTGGGATCTAGTGCATTATCCTCATCACGTAGATCAACATAAATTTCGTCACCTTCTTCCATTCCAGCACCACTGTACACTACACAACACAGATCAGTGGAAATAATTTTTTTTTTTTTTTTTCACAAAAATCAATTTATACAGTGAACACACAGAAACAGTGAGCACAATGTCACTAGCCCAGTTTTATAACTTGGGCTCTGATACCATTTGTCACACCTCCATTACACCTCCAATTTTTTTTTTTTCTTTGGGCATTCTAAATGCCAGAATTAATCTCAATAAGGTATGTCATACAAAAATTTCTATTGTGACCTGGTTCGAATCATATTTATGCCTCAATATGATTTAGTTTATAGAATTACACCCCTCCATTTAATAAATTTAGTTTAATACATGACAATTAATAAAGAGGATCTTATATTATTGGCTGAGTGGATTTTCATCACTAACCCACTTACCATAAAGGTTATCCTTGTATGACTTATATATCACATGTGTATTTATATTCCTACCTTCGTTGATGTTAATCTAACAATTAGGATTATTGTGGGGTTTGAATATCATATTCACATCAATTATTGTAACCAATATACCCTATCATTAAAATTCCTTTATATTTGGTCCAATGTTTATAACTCTTGATTTGATTGATTTCGATGATCTCATATCTACGTATACATTGAACGTATGGATATTTACTAAACTGGGAGCCATGAATTTCTCACCAGGTGTGAGTCCCGTCCTCACTCGTTTATTGTATATGTCGTGCACTTTAAAATGCATATGAATGTAGACGTGTAAGTTTCGTTTTTTTTTTTTTGTACAACGTCTTGCAAGTTAGGTTTACTTTGGGGTGGGAATTGATACATTTTACTGGTCTCCATTTCATCACGTGTACATTTTTTTTGGATTTGAAATGAATTTCATTCCCTTCTCGTGAGTGCGTTATGGATCCAACTTGTCGTGGGTCATGTCCACGCCATACGACTCTGAAATCTAAGCATTCAATACTACACGAGCATAGTTGTCGTGGCTTCGTTTGCTAGCTGGTAAATTTAATGTTGGTTGACCGGTTTAATTGCACCTCTCGTCCCTTCCATCCATGGCCTCTCCATGGATCTTTTTCCATCTGTACGACTAAGATTTCAATGGTACCATTAGGGTTTCAAATTTGGATTTTGGTATATCTTGTGCGCTTGAGTTTTTCAACTGTTCTTTCTGCCTTCGTTTGGGTTTCTCCTTGTTAATGGTGGTGCTACGCCTCTGCGCACTGAAGACGCACGACTTCATGCCCTCCAGGCATGTATTACTCCGTCAATACATCACATTGTAGGTAATTTCTTGTAAGCATTACTTGCATTAACTTCGGACTCTGTTATTGATTTTTGGGCATCGTAATACCTGGAAATGAAGGTAATTTTCCTGAGTTTTATTAATGCCCTTTCGTGTTTTGCGTCTACTTACTATCACAGAGAATAGCATGGGATTTTCTTACCCATATACCTGTAGTAATTTATTTCTATTGTGTATAATTTTTTTTCTTAGCCACCCTCACGATTTCATTTGGTGAATGACTAACGAGGCGCAATATCAACATACCTACATTTCTGAATAGGCATAATCCTACTTGTATTTATGCCTTGGAGAGATGGTGGCTTGATTTCACGCGTACGCTATCCGGCTAGGTAAAAATCGAGTTGGATTTTCTATCAGTAGAGGTAATTTTTCAAATTCCTCTATTTCCTTCTGGTGTTCAATTTTTACGTTCTAGCTCTACTTCTGTGGCAGATGCTATTGGAACTAGGAACGACCTCCTTAGTTAGGTATTGATTTATTTCTCTACAGAATTTTACTTTCATTTTCACAAAAATTCGTTCTATTAATTTACACGTTCGTATGTATGCATATGTACGCTATGTAAATTTCTGCTTCCTTGGCTACCGGACTAAACATGTCATTTGACACCGATTTCCATGACTCATGGTTTTTCGTGTTGGTATACTTATGGACTAGAGGGGAGCTATCCTCATAGCATTGTCTTGCCTCGCTTCTTCAAAAATCGTTAACCTTCTTAGGGTTTTAACCAAATGACAAAGGTTCCTGAAGTCCTAGACTCGGTCGCAGATCGATTATTAATTATTTTCTATTCACTTGCTAGTGTTCTTCGACTTGTTTAAATCATGAAAGGGTCTGGAATACGGTTTTTTTGTTTCAATACTCTTTCCGAGAGGGTTTCGCCTCCTTTTAATTGTTGTATATAGAAGGTGTTTATTTTCCGCATCCTTATTTTTTTTGTTTCCCATAATAATTTCGAAGAACTACAGATTATTAATTTCTGGATGTCCTCATGCTGCCTCGCGTGCAAGTATTTTTTGAGTGTGAGCTAATATGGTTTAAATACAATGAATTATTCATTATTAATTTTGTTTACCATAGTAGTGACTGTGACTTATATAAGTCTCTTTATAGCCAGTTTTTTTTTTTTGTACTGTGACTCATGGCTATCTTATTATATATATATTTTGTATAATTCTTACAAGAGACTCTCGGGAATTTTGAGAAGTTATGTTTCCATTGGAAACTTTGTATGCACAGGGAATTTGTTTCCTGTAACTAGATATTTCTAAATACTTTTGCTATTTAATTGTCAGTAGAGAACATTCTAACTACACCCATGTTTAGACTGAATTTCTTTACTGATACATGCCTGTATACATATCTTTATGCATGAATTTTGTGTACCCATTTTCCAATATACATATCTATTTAAACATGTATGAGATACAGATACTATTTTGTTGATAGTTTTTCATACACTTCTAGCTTTTCATATTATGAAATCCCTATTGCTATGTGAAACAATTTTACACTATTAAATCTTTCCATTCTTCCATTCAATCATTATTAAAGGGAACATAAATTATTTTAAATGTTGAAATGCTCAGCTGTTGAAATTTTCTCTCTTAAATCTCTGCTCTTCACTTAGTAAGTATTTAAATGAATACTTCTGTACTCTGTATCCTTACAGTGTGGACTAACTGTATCCCATTTCCCATAAAAGAAGATTAAAGTTACAATTTTGTGAATTATGAGGTACTATAAATCCCCAGATCTAAACTTATATATTAATTTAGAGATTCTAGAGGATTCCTCCTCATTGTTCTAATTCCTACAACGGGGCAGACTTGAGAAGGTTAATTTCTTTCTTGAATCTGTAAATGTATGTAACAACCTTCAAAATTCAGAAAAAAATCATTATGAACTATTATTGGTTCCATCACAATTAAATATTCAACTATTATAATTTTCTGTAAGCATACCACTTCAGAAATTGATCAGGAGTAGTTTAAAGTTAAATTATCTGTAGAGGAATATGTATCGTCAGATTTAAACCAACCTCGGTTTAGAGTTTCTGTTGGATTCTACTCTACAGATTTATTTTCTACAACTATACAGAATTAAGAAGGTTAATTCCTTATGATTAACTCTATTAAATGTAGCATTCATAATTCTAATATACAATCAACCTTTATATGTAGCCAATTCATAATATATGAAGTAAACACATCAATAAATTTAAAGACATACCACTCATGCAATCGACCAACCTCCCAACCTTAGAGTCCTTCTCTCTCCCAGAACTCACCCCCGAGCTGAGATCATCTCCTAAAACAGATCAACCTCTAATCTGTTTAGGAGCAGCTTATTTAAGCTATTGTTACCCAAATCATGTTTCTAATTCTGCGTCCAGAATATCAGGATGCTTTTCTTCCTGTTTTCCTAGGCTTCCCATTTTAGGGATTCTTTAAAGCTGATTTATGCTTTTCCCAGCTTTTCTAGCTTTTTACCTCTTCCCAACAATTTTCCTCATCATTGGTGAATTTAGATTTTTCCTCAAAAATCCAAATTAGAAATAATTTCTTTCAAGGATTTTTGAAAGATTGTGGGGAAATATTTGCCTCATCCATCCTCATGGATTTAGCAAGTGATCTCATCAATGTCATTTTGGTCAATCTGCACCACATCATTTTATTCATTTACTCAATTAAATATTTAATTACATTCACAAAATATTTATCCTTTGGGGTCCACTCCCCATAGGATTAAAGTTCAAATGTCTAGCTTTGAAATTCAAACACATAAATTGGGGGGTGTTACATAAATTGAGAAAATTCCTTACCTATAGATAATAGCAAGAGAGAGGATCAAATGTGTAGCTTCGAATAGAAAGTGAGTGTTCCTCATGAGTATTCGGTTTTATGTGTGTTGAGGTTCTTCTACTACGGAGGGGAGAATAAAGTGAGTCCCTAAGAGAGAGATATTGTTATAACCCTAGTAGATACATAAAAAAAGAGGAAATATACATCTAACATCAAGAAGAATACTCCACCAAGATGTAATGGCCATTGCAACCATTACAACACATTATTAATATGATCAACACTAAGATAATCGAGATAGCTCAACTATTTTAGTATAAGGGAAAATAAAGATGAATCACGAACATTCAAAGATCAATATTACAAATATTCATAATACATGCATGAAGAACGTGTTGGCCATTAAGCTTCTTATATTAATTAAAAGTCCCAGGAAACATGTATAAAACAAACACCACTAGCTCCAATAGTGGGGCATTCGAGCCACTACTTTCTCTTCAAAAGAGCTAGCTTGTCTCTCTAATGTCTTGTGGAAGGTGCCAAGGTGAAAATTCATTTTCCTGTATAATGAGGGTGCATATATAACCAATGGGGTATCGTTCGCCTTCCTTCTGAATCTTTCAATATGCTCATAACTATTTGACTTCCCTAGGACTTTTCGACTTTACATGGATGTTCATATTTTGTACATGTCCTTTGGACTTCCACTTTACAATACATTTTCGAATACAAATTTACATATCCCACAAAATGTAGTGGAATTTGATAACTGATGACATGACATGACATGGACTACATGATGACATGGCAGTTTCAAGTAATTATTTGTTTCTTCTTATTGTATGTCTTCTTGATAATGATTTCTTTTCCACCTCCACATGACTTAGAGATGAGGGTTCTCTAGTTTTATTAGGTTTCTCTGCACTATGCTATGCTCCACCATGGGAGAAATGCAAGTGCAACCAATTGGGGATTGTAGTTTTGGAAAGTTCCATTTATAGCTGCTTGATTGAATTAGGTAATAACCACATTAAATGTTTGAAGAGTAGACTGCTAAGCTCCCAAATAGAAAACATGGAAATAGTTCTTAATTTTTTTGTTCAACATAGTAAATTATGGTGGTCCTCACTATGTTAGCTTCATGTAATAACTATCCTTGTGATTGGAGTCCTCCTTGTTATGTATTCTGTTTATTTTATTCAGAATTTATTTTGGACGCCTCATTTCCTATTGTGTAGACTCTGGTGGTGGTTGGTGGTTTTAAATTTTTTGTTCATCTTATGGTGGTTTGTAATTGAGGTTTGTGGAGGCTACATAGTCCTTGAACCTATGTTAGTTCTGGGGATGATCACTTCCATATCTTTCCTAAAGCTTCTTATGGTTATTTTAACCTTGGGGTGTTGTTGTTTTCATGTCAGTGTAATTAATATAACCAAGACTCAAGGCTACTGACTATTCTTTAAGAGTGTCCTTGGTAAATGGTGGTATATGTTATTATGAGACTCTTTGGGTTTTCTCTAGTCCATTAGGTCTCATGTGTCAATGTGGGTTGGGTGGTAGTCGTATCTTTTATTTCATATATTTTCTTCGGTGTTAGCCCAGTTTAACTAGCAACTTGGTGAACTTGATTTTTGCATGGAAGTAGGGAGTTACAATTGCTGGAGTCTTGAAGTTAAAATAGGTGGTGTATTTTGGGTTATAAAGGGTGCCCCAACAATGTAATTTTAGGCTATTTACCTCAGAGAATTTGGCATATGAAAGGTGATGTGGTTCTGCATTGGAGAGATTCATTTTTACTAGAGCACACTTTGTTCCATATCATAAGCTTGAGGTGTTTTCCTTTCCATGCCTAGACAAAGAGGACAAGTAAGCAGAAGGGATGGTTATTATTGGGAATGTTCAAGTAGAGATAATATTTTTCCACATCACCAAAATGACAGTTTGACAATGAAATATAGGGAGTATATCCATGTTCATGTGTGCAAGTAAATGGCTCAACCTAGAGGAGAAGCCTCTTCCAAAAAAAATTCCCTCTCAGATACTAAAGTGCTAGAAGAATGGACAAATTATATCCCTTATTTTTTTCCTCATAATTCCACTTTTATAGTTGATTTTGTGTAAGAAAAAATATACTTTACTAGTTTAGGCTAATTTAATGATACACATTAATTTTAATTATTTTATAATTTAAAATTAAATACTTAAATAGTTTAATTTAATTGAGTGGAAATATATAAACTCATTCATACATATATATATATATATATATATATATTATTTCTAATTTATTTAAACTTAATAAATAGTTAATCATTAAAAATTGCATTGAATTATAATAAATACTTGACACTTTAAAATAAAATGACATATTACATTTTTATTAATTATTATTCCTAAATAACATGCTGATGTGTAAAATATTTAAATGTAATATAATATAAACAATAAAAATTAATAAAATAGTATTAATTATAAAAAATAGATAATACAATACATTTATTAATAATAATAAAAAAAATTAATAAAATAAACAACCAAGGTATTTCTATTGCAGGTTAGATGGTGTATTAAACAAAGGAAAAATAGATTGGGTTATATCTCCCACTCCCTTTCAAACTTTTCATACTTTAAAGTTTTTGATCTTAATTACAAAAGTGACTTTGACAATTAACTTAATTGTAAGAGTTATAGCATTCATTTACTTGGTTAGATTTATTCCATGCATTCAATTACTTTCTCAAGACTCCATGTCATAATGTCTATTCGATTTATTTTAGTAATAACGCAAATGTACTTTATGATTGCATATTTTGCTCGATCTTATAATGTCTATTTGATTTATTCTTAATAATAACATAACTACATTTGTTTTTCTCAAATTGAAAAGAGAAAAATTCGAGTTCAATTTACTGTATGTGATTAATCAATCAATTGAGATACAAATAAATGTTAAAACCTACAAATAAGAAATATTATTAGCAAATCTACTCTTGAACTTGAGTTTTTGCAAATATCTTTTTTTCAAATACTTCTAATGTTTTAATATTTATTTAAATATTAATACCCTTTGCTATTGCAAAGAAAATAAAAACTTCAAATAAATATCAACAATTTATTGTTTATAATATCACCCAAACATACTATTGATATATTTAAAAAAACAACAGGAAAGCTAAAGTGCATATATCATTTAAAAAAAAAAACATCTCTTTACTTCATATATGTTTTGAGCCAATAGTTATAAAATATATGAAAATTAAATAAATTTCAATTTCAATAGGTAATGCTACATGGATAACTATCTGATGGTAATTGTAATAACATAATCTGTAATGAATATTTACCAAAACTATTTTAGCAAAAAAAAAAAAAAAACATCTCTTTACTTCATATATGTTTTGAGCGTATAGTTATAAAATATATGAAAAATAAATAAATTTCAATTTCAATAGGTAATGCTAGATGGATGAATATCTCATGGTAATTGTAATAACATAATATGTAATGAATATTTGGCAAAACTATTTTAGCAGGTTTTGATACAATATTTATAAATATAAGGTCATGTGTAGATGTAATGTGAGAAATGTAAAGTAAGAAATGTTATGTTAGTAAACATTTGAAAGGTTCGAGTATAAGGCACATGTGTAGATGTAATGTAATAAATGTAAGGTAAGAAATGTAATGTAAGTAAACATTTTAAATATTGGAATATAAGTAGTATGGGCCACGTGTAGATGTAATGTGAGAAATATAAGGTAATAAATTTTATGTTATTAGACATCTGAAATGTCTTATTATAAGGCACATGTAGATGTAATGTATGAAATGTAAAGTAAGTAAACATTTGAAATGTCAGATTATAAGGCACATGTGTAGATGTAATGTAAGAAACATAGAGTGAGAAATGTAATGTAAATAAACATTTGGAATATCTTATTATAGGGCACATGTGTAGATGTAATGTAAGAAATATAATGTAAATAAACATATGTGTAGATTTAATATGAGTAAAAATTTGAATCACATGTAGATATAATGTAAGAAATGTAATGCAAGTACACATTTGAAGTGTGAGCTCAATTATAATCAATATATTTGTAATAATTATCTAACACTCAGAAAATAGTTATGGTAAATAAATAAAACCTGTTTTCATATTTACTCAATTAACCTATTCATAATTAAGAAAACTCAAAAAGGAGGTTTTATTTAGGTGAAGCCTATGGCACAAATACCATAGGCCAAATTCTTATCAATACCATTAGCTAAATACCCTAAGCTAGATACCATGTTTATAAAAGAGGTATGGTAAATAAACAAAAATATATCAAATAGGATTACAAATCAACATCTATAAATAAATTAGAGATAAGGAAAATAACTATAATATATTAAAATAGAGGTTTTATTTAGGTGTATTAATCGTTTGGATTAATCAAATTTTTAATAATATAAAATATATTAAAATATCATGATATATATTAACTATAGATATATCTGGGAAGGAAGAATGAATGAGTAGAGTGATAGAAGTGTAGAGATAAGTGGAGGGAGGACTATAGATAAATCGAAAGAGAGGGGAAAGGAGCAATGAAGAGAGAGACAGAGGGGATTGAGTGAGGTAGAGAAGGGTAAGAGAGGGAAACACAAAGATGGAAAGGGGAGAGAGAGAAGGAGAGAGGGAGGGTGATAATGAGGATTGGAGGGTAGAGAGAGAGAGAGAGAGAAAGAGGGATGTATCAGAGAAAGGGACAGAGAGGAAGGACAATATATATGACTTGAGAGAGCGGAATAGAGAGGGAGGGATAGAGAGATGGTGTTGGAGGGCAAGAAAGGGAGGGAAGAAAAAAGACATAGAGAGTGAGAAGTCGAGAGAGAGAGGGAGTGTCAAGAGAGAGATAGAGAGAGAGAGTGTGCACATTTAGGGGTGAGATTAAGATAAAAATAAGGAGAGATAGAGATTTCTTGCACTAAATGCATTGATTTCAATGTAGGTGGCTATTTCTAATCCCATTTGATTTCTTTCACTAAATGCATGCATTTCAGTGTAGATGCTAGTTTCTAATCATATTTGCTTACTTGGATTAGATACATTGATTTGAGTGTAAATGTTGATTTGTAATCCTATTTGATTTATTACATTAGAAACATTGATTTTAGTGTAAAAATAGTTTTTATAATCTTATTTGATTACTACCACTAGATGCATTGATTTCAATATAGATGATTTCTTATTGTATTTTATTGGTTCCACTAACTGCATTGATTTCCAATCATATTTTTTACTTGCACTAGATACATTGATTTCAGTGTAGAATTTTTTTCTAATCTTATTTTATTTTTTGCATTAGATGCGTTGATGTCAACGTAGATATTGATTTCTAATTTGATGTAATTGGATGTATCATGGTAGATTAATGTTAAAGTGATTGAATGTGCATTGATTTCACTGTAGGCATAAAAAATTATTGACAATGTTCATTGATTTTTGTGTTCTAGTAATTCAACGTATTAATATTGGAGAGTAAGAGAGATTTCATATTTTCTATCATTCAACAATATTACTGTCACTTTTGCATTCAAAATTTTTATTTCATCATTAAAATTATAAATAATGTTTATCATCTCACCAAACTGAAGTAACTAATATTAGACATGTTTAACATATTTAAAATGATGATACTAATATGAAATATATTTACATTTTATTGATCAAATTACTCATATATTCCATAGATTTTTGATGACAGTACACAATTGAATATTAAATGTATCTTAACACTAGATCTATCAAGTGCAGAGAAAATCAAATCTATGGAAATGCAAACCTTTCCTCAAATTCTATATATATAGACTTATTTTCTAATTTTTGTTTTATAACTACTTTAACACTGGAAATGTTTTATAATTTTTAAAGCATATGCAACTTTCCTGTGTTTTAAATATTCTTGTCAGGGTTTTCTCATTACTCTAATTTATAACCAATTTTACAATGATATTACCAAAAAGAGTTGTATTACATCATCATAAAATTAAAATAAAAGATTTTATATAGCTTAAATGTTTTTTTGGTTAAAAATATGAAAAGTAAAATGACGTCCGCAATTGGTCTCGGCAGACTGGAGAGGTATCGCCGTATGCCAGCCATCTTGAAATGCAATGGGTATGGTAAAGGTGGCCGCACAGGAGTTGAGATGCGGGCTTCCCCACTTCAAAATCGAAATGGCAAACTGGGCACGACGAACTGCTACTATCATTATTTATATCATGCTCTGAAATAGTTACGGTACGCCATGATCGACTGCCGGGTCTCTCCCCTCTAACAGTCCGTAGGTAGAGTCACTGTCAGAGACTCTCTCCAGTGTGTGAGGCAATACTGGACGGCCGCGGCTAGCTACTGTCATAGCAAGGTCACGGCGAAGATTGTTGTTAGTAGCCTCTAACTCCTCAAGAGCGCGTGATAACTGTTGTACATGTTGCTCGTCCACTATTTCTCCTGTAGGAACAAAATTATCTTCAATTTCTTGTGCATCATGAGAAAAATAGGCTATCTGAGTTGCTTCTTGTAGACCGAGCTCAAGAAAAAGAGTGTCTACAATTTCGTCTATCTCATCAGAATCGGGTATCTCAATTGATTCTTCTGGATTGGGTGCTCCTCCGTTTCTCTCAATTAAAACTCGTAGGATACGGTTCTCCTTGCTCGGCTTCCAGATAAGCGCGTAGTCTTCTTGCCCTCTGCAAATTACTTCGTTGACGAGTTGCATTGGCTATTTCGTCATCAGTGTCCTCTATAGCCAGCTCATTCTCAGGAACAATAGACAATGCATCCCCACCATAAATTTCTTCCATGACAATGCGATCACAGATGTGTAATAAATCGTTCCGTAAATCTTTGACTCAACTGAATGAAAATGGATAACAACACAACATGTTGTCACCTTTATACCACCAAGAAAATGAGGTCCGCTAAAAGACGCAACTCAAGATGCGTTGCTTTATCTTAATCATGGATTAAGTATCGACGTCATCCTTTTAACACCAGTTGGTTTGTTGACAAATTGTATGGCGGGATGTTTTGTTTAAATTTAGATCAATGGAAAATTGTAGTTATATTTGATTATTCGGTTTTTTCACTTTTTAGGTAGGGAAAAAATCATCTAACAATGTTTATTAGGTCGAGAAACTTATCATGAAATTATTCAACTTGAACGAAATCGTTTTTACTATTTAGGTTTTTTTATTCCTGAAGAAAAAGAAAAAAAAAATTATGAATGTTTTTTATGTTGAAAAAATTCAAAATGAAATCATTCAACTTATACTTGCAGAAGACTTAAGCCATTTTTTTACTTACAATATATATTAAGTAGTTATAACAATTGTATTTTTAAATTTTATTATATAGATAAAATAATTAATTTATAATACTAGTTTAACTTGTTAAACAACATTGTTTATGTATTTTTGGCTATCATGACAATTTTGTATATAATTTCGAGTAGTGTAATCTAAAAAATAAGTTAGCATAATATTATAATAAAACTAATTTATTTTTGAAACTCAAAGTTTAATTATAATAAAATTATATTCTTCATAACTTCATACTTTTCATATATATATATATATATATATATATATATATATAATTTTTTTATCTTTTTGACACTTACTAGATTAAGAGTTAAGTTCGTGTAGATATTTGTAGGTGCACTTCAAATAAAACAAACCACTTTATTAGTGAGAAAGGAAATTATTAAGTGTGTAGAGGTTCATGGGAAGAGAAACCTTATTTCAAATTGAGAATATTTAATAATTTTATAGGAAAATAAAATTACACATTATTTCTCTCAATTCTCAATTTTCTATCATTCTTTCAACCATTTTCTAACAAACATCCATCTCTCAAGCTATGGGCCTATATATCCTCTCTTTACTTATGAAAAACCATGTGTAAAACCATAATTTCTTATTACTATAACTGACAAGATAATAATGTCATGGCATTGCAATAAGTAAGAGCTAGTTAAATCTAATGAATGTGTTGTTAAAAATACTAAAGAAAATGACATCTTTTTTTTGAAGAAATCATTGCTTAAGTGTCTATAATGTCTAACTAAAAACCATGTTTTTTTTTTCAAGAAAACATTCTTTATGTCTATAATGTTTGAACTAAAAACATATTATTTCCTCTCTTAACGTATTTGCAAATAATTTCCTTTTAGATTCCACTCCCACTTTAAAAGCAACAATTTAACACATTCCACCCTCAATAAATAGTACCACAGGGAAAATAACTCTAAGTGATTGTTTATCATAAAGAAAAAGATATTTCTTAAGTATTGAAATAGAGCACCATAGGCGAATGCATAATTACAACGCTAAAAAAATGTTCAAATATACACTAGTCAAGGATAATGGGGTGTGTTAAACTAAAATTACAACCTTTAAATAACTTCTTTAGCCTTTGTGGTTTCATGGTTTAGCTTGGGGAGATGACCCATATTCAATTTCTATTATTATTTGGTAAATAACTCTTCCACAATCAACTTGTTCTCAACTTGGATATATTTAAAAATGAGTTGTCTTTAATAGCTTTCGCATATGCTTTAAAATTAGTTAATATATTAAACTAAATGTGTAGTGAATGAATTTATAATATACAATGTTCTTTCCATTGCATATTTATATTTGAATGTGAGCTATGTTTTATATAATTGCGAGAGGATAAATTTGTCATAAAAATTGGTTTTTAGACTACTCGACTTTGAATTGTGTGTCTCCATGAACATTGAACATTAAAGGAAATCAAATAAATTTTAAAGATATAATTAAGGGTAATTACTATAACATGACATTATGGGCATAAAATATGATTAGATGAAAGAATTTATAGTTGCATAGAAACTATTTCAAGAAAAGCATCCTTGACCATTCCACGTACTATATAAATTTCTTTAATTTCTGTACCAAATTAATAATTAGCTATTGTAGATTGTAGAGGAAAGCAAGTATCAAGTAACGAGTTTCATTTCATAGTTGAAGAAAATTAGTAATATTGTGATGATATATGAGTTATAACCTTCCAATCATATTAGTGTATATTCTTGCAAATATTTAACAAAGACAATGTTTCCAATATCAAGGAATGCATAATCACATTACTAATTTATGGTGATTATTGGTTAAAATTCATTAAGTGGGAGCAAAGGAATTGAGTTTTTGTTAATAAATCACTAGAAGGAATATGATCAAGTGAGATTTAGAAAATATATGTAAAAATAAATAACATAGAGAATGTTAGGTTTGTTGATGAATGGAGTTGAAACATATAAAAATGAAATCAGAAAGTATCTTGAGAGAAAAATCAATTAAAAAGATACAAGATTCTCCATATGACTAATTATTTCCAATTAAAAATTTTAGAATTTTACTAACAACATCCACCCATTATATCATATGCCCATAAACGACCATAGAAAAATGAGCTCATGTTGAAATTTGTAGTTGATGTTGGAACATGCATGTTATCCATATCAAAATATTTATGAGAATAACATGAATTAATTCATAGATTTGTGAATGAACTTAGACATGATTAGATATCCATAAATAATTTATACTCATATCCATGATGGTTTTATGAAAAGGGGTTCAAGGGAAAAGAACAATTGAGAAAATTTAGTATTCACAATTCTTTAACAAAGGGTACTTTGTTGTAAAGGGTGAATATTTTTGTAGGAATAGATTATTTTAATGAACTTGATTTGTCTTTGGATTCACGAATTATGCATCCAAAGATCTAAATTGCTCATTGAGACTTTCTATTTCCCTAATAGATATAGTTCAATAACCAAATATCTCTTATGGTAATTGTGAGGTCCAAATTCTCAATGAATAATCGATATTACAACTATCTATTTATATGAATATGCCATATTTCTCAGTCATTTGATTGTGGTTTTGACAACATAAATACTTATTTCACAAAAATTATTTGCAATATAAGCATCAAAGATCCATGGAATGTTTAAATGTAAATGGCATCGGATTTTTACTCACTAGTAGAAAATGGTGAAATTAGTGACTAGGTGACCAACAATGTTAGTTGCCACAACTCTTCCAAGTCAAATACTACAAAAAAAATTAGCAATATTAAGAGACCCAGCTAAAAAATACTAACATTAATGATTAATTTACTCACGAGGTAAAATATATGACTCACTAATAAGTAATTGTACTAAAAATAACTAAGCCAAATGACAAATTTAGTCTAGGAACAAAAACATGACTACCTAACAAGAACTAAAATAATACAAATTATTCATTTATGTTAGTCATTTTAATTGTGTCACGTCAACAATATAAACTTAAAGGTGATAGGGTATTCAAAGGATGTTCTAGATTGGATGAAATGTTATACTTCATTAGACACTTCTTTAATGGATCAACGAATGATTATAATTATGGATATTATTAGAATGTTTAGGGTTATATCATTTTATCAAATTCACATGGAATTAAATTCAAAGGTTGAAAAAATATAGAAAATGGGAGTGGGAAAAAACCTCCTTTTGGTACATGACATGACCACTTATATATGTTGAAACAACCTTGCCAACTTATTTAGTGGGTTGCACATATATTTCAAATTTCTTCTTCGTCTTGCAAAGTGTTAGTGCTAAGGATAAGGTAGGAAGTTTAATCAAGAGATGTTCTTCTTCAAACAGTCTGCTCACGTGGGCGGATGCTATGCATAGGCACAGGAAAGACTCGACTGCCTACAAAATCAACTTATCGCTGCACTCTGACTGGCTCGACTGGCGCTTCTTCGACTCGGTTCTATGCTCTAATAGGCTGACCCGACCTGAACGTGCACTCGAGCAAGTGCTATGCAAAGACAGGGTTTCTCCCAAATTTTTCAGAAAGGGATCAAAATTTATATTTTTTCCTCCAAATCTCCCACAGTCAAAGGACCAAGGTTGGTGGCTCTTTCTCCTCACTTTCCAAGTTTTTTTCTCATAATGAAGAAAGGAATTTTTGTCCTAATATGATCAAACCATTGTCCCAATAAAATAAACATTTTGGCCCCTTAGGTTTGGGATTTCAAAGAGAAGGGTTATATATGTATAAATACACTTAGTGATAGCAGAAAAACCTCAAAAAACTTGAACACACTCCTTAAAAGCTTCATCTTTCCCTTATTTGCAAGTTTGTCCTCAATCACTCATTGCCATCCTTTGACCTAAAAGCCCTCAATCAAGTTTAAAAAGAGGCCTTCTATGCTAAAAACAATCACCATGTCTAAAGAAGAGATTCATACCAGCAGTAATGAGATTTAAAGGCCTACCAAGCCTAAGCACAAGGGAGGAAGGGTTATAATGTTTGAAACGTTGGAAAACATTCAAATCACCTCCTCTCCAATGATACTTACCTATTTTCAAGATGTTGGGTGTTATCAATTTTGTGAAGGTTAAGCTAGTCCAAAGGCATTTGGATTTAACTAGTTTTTTCATTCTCAGTTTGCAAAATCACGAAGTCAACCTAACACGAGTGAAATTTGAACTCTCATATGGATCCATTGCTAAAGACATAGGAATTCCAGATATTGGTGATAAATTTTTTAAACAAAAGAAATTGGACTTGAGTTATTATGAGCCCTACCTCAAACCTAGCTGTCAGCAAGGTTGCACGGCTGTCTTCCACCAGCTAACCTATTTATAATTAATAAAATTAAAAAAGAGGTTTTATTTAGGTGAAGCCTACGGCACAAATACCATGGGACAAATTCGTATCAATACCATTGGCTAGATAAAATGAGGCAGATAACATGTTTATAAAAGAGGTATGGTAAATAAAAAAAAATATATCAAATATGATTAGAAATCAACATCTATAAATAAATTAGAGGTATAGAAAATAAATAAAATTTATCTGCATATTTACTCTATAATCTTCTTTATGTTTACTAACACTCAAAATACAAGTCTTATTTAGGTGTATTAATCGTTTGGATTAATCAAATTTTTAATATTCTAAAATATATTAAAATATCATGATATATGTTAACTATAGATATATCTGGGAAGGAAGAAATGAATGAGTAGAGTGATAGAAGTGTAGAGATAAGTGGAGGGAGGACTATAGATAAATCTAAAGAGAGGGAAAAGGAGCAATGAAGAGAGAGACGGAGAGGATTGAGTTAGGTAGAGAAGGGTAAGAGAGAGAAACACAAAGACGGAAAGGGGAGAGAGAGAAGGAGAGAGGGAGGTTGATAATGAGGATTGGAGGGCGGACAAAGAGAGAGAGAGATGGTGGAAGAGAGAGGGATGTAGGAGAGAAGGAGAGAGAGAGGAAGAACGAGATATATGACTTGAGAGAGGAGACTAGAGAGGGAGGGATAGAGAGATGGAGTTGGAGGGAAAGAAAAGGAGGGATGAAAAAAAACATAGAGAGTGACAAGTCAAGAGAGAGAGGGAGTGTCAAGAGAGAGATAGAGAGAGAGTGTGCACGTTTAGGTGTGAGATGAAGATAAAAATAATGAGAGATGAATATTTCTTGCACTAAATGCATTGATTTCAATTTAGGTGGCTATTTACAATCCCATTTGATTGCTTTCACTAAATGCATACATTTCAATGTAGATGCTAGTTTCTAATCATATTTGCTTACTTGGATTAGATGCATTGATTTGAGTGTAAATGTTGATTTGTAATCCTATTTGATTTATTACATTAGATTCATTGATTTTAGTGTAAAAATTGTGTTATAATCTTATTTGATTACTTCCACTAGATGCATTTATTTCAATATAGATGATTTATAATCGTATTTGATTGGTTCCACTAAATGCATTGATTTCCAATCATATTTTTTACTTGCACTAGATCCATTGATTTCAGTGTAGAATTTTTTTCTAATCTTATTTTATTTCTTGCATTAGATGCATTGGTTTCAACGTAGATATTTCTTTCTATTTTGTTGTAATTGGATGTATCATGGTACATTAATGTTAAAGTGATTGAATGTGCATCAATTTCACTGTAGGCATAGAAAATTATTGACAATGTTCATTGATTTTTGTGTTATAGTAATTCAACATATAAATATTGGAGAGTAAGAGAGACTTCATATTTTCTATCATTAAACACTATTATTGTCACTTTGGAATTCAAATTTTTTATTTCATCATTAAAATAGTAAATAATGTTTATCATCTCACCAAACTGAGGTAACTAATATTAGACATGTTTTGCATATTTAAAATGATGATACTAATATTAAATATATTTTGATATTATTGATGAAATTACTCATATATTCCATATATTTTTTATGACGTTACATAATTGAATATTAAATGTATCTTAACAGTAGATATATCAAGTGCAGAGAAAATCAAATCTCTGTTAGTGCAAACCTTTCCTCAAATTATATATATATATATATACTTATTTTCTAGTTTTTGTTTTCTAACTAATTTAACAAGTAAAATGTTTTATCATTTTTAAAGCATATGCAACTTTCCTATGTTTTAAATATTCTTGTTAGGGTTTTATCATTACTCTAATTTATAACCAATTTTACAATCATATTACCAAAAAGAGTTGTATTACATCATCACTAAATTAAAATAAAAGATGTTATATAGCTTAAATTTTATTTTTGGTTAAAAATATTAAAATATAGCTTATATTTTTTTAAGACCACTTAGTCTTTCCCAAACTTAATGTTCATTACACATAATACATCACTTTAAGGATCCATTGACATTGATAAATCAGACCTGAAATACATTATGTTTCATCATTTAGACACTCTTGACTTTCACTTGACTCCATAGCCCAATGACTTTGACATAATCTCACTCCACCTATTCCTTTTGACCATATTTCCCAACCAAAACAATCAACAAACCCTACACCTAACAACTAGCCTAAAATCAAAACCCTAGAGAAAAAATAACACATCCTTTGGACCCAATAGAGAGATCGCTCTATGAGTCCAGGAAGACTAGGTCGTAGGACTCCAAATATTGTTTCAATGTTACCCTGTCATTTGGTCTACCAATATGCCAAATCACGGGATGATAATGGACTGCATTATGACAATGTAAAAGTATGAAAACATTAAATTGAAAAATTCCTCCTGAAGTGAGAATTTTGATTTCCATAGGTGAACGATAGGGGTGGTTGATAATCCATTTCTTCTTGAGAGGGAGTATTTAAAATTGAGAAAAATCCATGCCTATTTATTAAATATTCTCCTTACCTGTAGATGTTAGCAAGTGAGTGTTCCTCGTGAGTGTTAAGTTTTATCTGTGTCGAGGTTCTTCTACTATGGAGGGGAAAAGAAAGTGAGTCCCTAAGAGAGAGGTAGTATTATCACCCTAGTAGATACATAAACAAAGAGGAAAGATACATCTAAGATCAAGCAGAATACTCCACGAAGATGTGATGGCCATTGCAACCATTATAACACATTATTAATATGATCAGCACTAAAATAATAGAGATAGCTCAACTACTTTAGTACAAGTGAAAATAAACATGAATCACGAACATTCAATGATCAATCTTACAAATATTCATAATACATGCATGAAGAAGTGTTGGCCATTAGACTTCTTATATTAAGTAAAAGTCGCAAGAAACATGTATAAAACAAACACCACTAGCTCCAATAGTGGGGCATTCGAACCACTACTTTCTCTTCAAAATAGCTAGCTTGTCTCTCTAGTGCCTTGTGGGAGGAGCCAAGTTGAAAATTCATTTTCATCTACAATGAGAGTGCATATATAACTAATGGGGGATCGTTCACCTTCCTTCTGACTCTTTCAATATGCTCATAACTACTCAACTTCCCTAGGACTTCTTGACTTTACATGAATCTTCATAGTTTGTAAATGTCCTTTAGACTTCCACTTTACAATACATTTTTGAATACAAATTTACCTATCCCACGAAATGAAGTGAAATTTGATAACTGATGACATGACATGACATGGAATACATGATGACATGGAAGTGTTAAGTCACTATTTGTTTCTACTTATTGTATGTCTTCTTGATAATGATTTCTTTTCCACCTCCACATGGCTTAGAGATGAGGAGGCTCTAGTTTAATCAGGCTTCTCTACACTGTGCTATGCTCCACCATGGGAGGAATACAAGTGTCACTAGTTTGGGATTGTAGTTTTGAAAAGTTCCATTTCTAGCTGCTCGATTGGATTACGGAATAACCACATTAAATGTTTGAAGAGTAGAATGCTAAGCTCCCAAATGGAAAACATGGAAATAACTCTAATTTTTTTTGTTTAACATAGTAAATTATGGTGGTCCTCACCATGTTAAATTTATATAATAACTATCCTTGTGATTAGAGTCATCCTTGTTATGTATTCTGTCGATTTTATTTAGAATTTATTTCGGACGACTCATTTCCTATTGTCTAGACTCTGGTGTTGATTGGTGTTCTTAAATTTGTTGTTCATCTTATGGTGGTTTGTAATTGAGGCTTGTGGAGGCTACATAGTCCTTAAGCCTATGTGAGTTCTGGGGATGATCCCTTCCATATCTTTCCTAAAGCTTCTTATGGTTATTTTAACCTTGGGGTGCTGTTTTTTTCATGTTGGTGTATTTAATGTAACCAAGACTCAAGGCCAATGACTATTGTTTAAGAGTGCCCTTGGTAAATGGTGGTATATGTTATTATGATACTCCTTAGGTTTTCTCTAGTCCACTAGGTCTCATGTGTCAATGTGGATTAGGTGGTAGTTGTATCTCTTATTTCAAATATTTTCTTTAGTGTTAGTCCAGTTTAACTAGCAACCTAGAAAACTTGCTTTTGCATGGAAGTAGGGAGTTATGATGGTTGGAGTCTTGAAGCTACAACAGGTAGTGTTTGTTGGGTTAGAAAAGGTGCCCCAATAGTGTAATTTCAGGGTATTTACCTCAGATAATTTGGCATGTCCAAGATGAGGCGGTTCTACATTGGAGAGATTCATTTTTACTAGAGCACACTTTGTTGCATATCCTTAGCTCGAGGTGTTCTCCATTTCATGCCTAGACAAGGAGGACAAGTAAGCAGAGGGGATGGTTATTATTGGGAATGTTCAAGTAGAGATAATATTTGTCCACATCACCAAAATGACAGTTTGACAACCAAATATAGGGAGTAGATCCATGTTCATGTGCACAAGGAAATGTCTCAGTCTAGAGGGGAAGCCTCTTCCCAAAAAAATTCCCTCTCAGATACTAAAGTGCTAGAAGAATGGACAAATTATATCCCTTATACAGGAAATATGCGAGTAATATTTAATAAATATATGAATACAACAGACTTGTATTGGAAAATTAATTTCTTAAAGGGGCATACACTACTTGATTTCCATGAGTGGTAAAAGGATTTTCTATAATCCTTTAATCACATGCATGGGCACTTTAGTGACTAGGCAACTAAAAATTAGTGACTAGTAAAAATGTTATTTGCCACAGCTCTTCCAACTGAAATACTACAAAAGAAATTAGCAATATTAAGAGACCTAGCTAAAAAAGACTAACAATAATGATTAATTCACTCCCTAGTTAAAATATATGACTCACTAATAAGTAACAGTACTGAAAATAACTAAGTTGAATGCATAATTTAGTCTAGGAACAAAAACATGACTACTTAACAAGAACTACAATAATATAAATTATTCATTTATGTTAGTCATTTTAATTGTGTCACTTCAACAATATAAACCTAAATGTGATAGGGTATTCAAAGGTTGTTATAGATTGGATTAAATGTTATACTTCATTAAACACTTATTTAACGGATCAATGGATGATTATAGTTATGGATATTCTTATAATATTTAGGGTTATATCATTGTATCTAATTCACATGGAATTAAATTCAAAGGTTGAAAAATTATAGAAAATGGGAGTGGGTCAACACCTCCTTTTGCAACATGACATGACCACCCATAGATGTTGAAATAACCTTGCCAACTTATTTAGTGGGTTGCACATCTACTTCAAATTTATTCTTTGTATTGCAAAGTGTTAGTGGTAAGGATAATATAGGAAATTTAATCAAGGGATGTTCACTTAGTATCATTTTACTAAGTCCCAAAGTACTCTCAAACACTGATAGTCTCAAACTATCTCTGTAGACTCTTTAGATAAATCAAGTACATTGTATTTTAGATCTTCAATACATTAGTCTATCATAAACTCTATCTTTCACTTGATGATCCCAAATTCTAGGTCTTAGTCCAAAAACCATGTCCAAGAAGCCCTCCACTAGGTCGCCTAGGGTTTCACAAAGTCATAGGATGGATTTGGCGCCATACAAACTCTGTTTTTCCTATATGAAGAGAATACATTCAAACAAGGGGACAACTCATTTTGTCCTAGATTCACCAAAGAGATCATTCAAGGAAGGTTTTTAGCCTAAAGCATGAATCTTGCAATGGGACAGATGTGCTTTGCTCAAATTTCTACAAGAGGGTCAAAAAGCCATCATATTGGCAATGAGGTAAGGTAAAAGAGAAAATCATCATAAGAATACCATTCATAGCAAGAAGAAAGCAACCAGCATATGTTTGATGGGAATCAAGGTTTGTAACAGTTTTGACCAAAGAAGGAATAAATCCTAGGGTTACAAAGGCAAAGGCCATCTTAGCTCCTTCAAATGATCATTGGAGACTTTTTAGGAATTATTAGTGAGTTTTGTGAAGTTTTTCAGAACTTAGAAGAAAACACTATTTAACTTTTTCTAAGCAGCCCTAAAACCTAGGAGTTTGGAAAGATGGACAAAGATGGTCACATGGTGACAAAGAAGCCTCCTTCATCACAATAGATGGTTTCAAAAGGTTTTCAAACTAACTTGTAGGGTTATGAAAAAAAGGCATTAACTCCCCTACACCAAAGGAAGAAAGAGGATGAAGAGTATCAGCAAAAGGGTCAAAAATATCAATTCAAGGGTCTGATTTCTCAAAGCAGTAGTCAGAAGAAGTTTCAAATTATCAAAGAGGGAAAGCATGAGTTCAAATTACCCCAAGAGGTGATTATGGTAAGCACAAGTTCACTGTTGCTAAAATAGGTTGTCCAAGTTCAAGAAAGAGAGTAATCAAAGGAAGAATATGTGTAGGCACCTGCAAAAACAGAAGTGGCCAGAAAAAGCACAAAAATGGTGAGAAACAGGTCAAGGTGAGGAGAAGCAAAAGGATCACGAGGACTTATCAAGGGCCTCAATTCATTGATTTAGATAGTGACACTAAGGAGAAGGAGATGAACAAAAAATTGCTTCTCTTGGAGAAAGATACTCAGATTCAAGAGTAGGAAAGAGACTTTGAGATGGCACAACATGTCATCCACTATTAAAAATAGGAGCATAAGCATTTAAAGGAGGTGAAGAGAGGCCTTTCCTTAGAAAAAAAAATCATAAAGCATTATGCAAGGAATAACATGCTTGCATGTGCCAAACTGAGAAAGGCCCTCATTGATCTAGAAGACCTGAAAAGAGCCAAAGTGCATGACAGCCTTTGAATTTTGGCTAAGGCTTATCAATAGGTGTCCGATACCTCTTGAGGGAACCCTCCACAAATTTTGACGCAAATTGGAGAACTTTTTGTTTTTTCCAAATTTTGATCAGATAGAGCGCAGAACCCTAGGTGCTACACAAAAAATTGGTGCATCCTCAGCTCTCAAAGTTTTCATTTTTGGATTTCTCACACCAACAATAGTATTCTCACCAAATTTTAGATCATTTTGAGCACTTTTACCCCCTCAAAAGGTCAAAAAACATAAAACATTTGACCTTTCTGCCTCATTTTCAGACCAGGTGCTGCACACAGAGCACTATTGGGATATTTACAGTTTTGATAGGTAACTGACATCCAATAAGCACGACAAAAGATTTATGGAAATTAGACTCATCAGGCTTTCCAACGAGCCATCATGCAGCCAAATCCGATGTCTGGGAGGGGTCCACAACTCAGCTGCAAGAGACCCCATTTTCTGCTGAAGTGGCGCTACGGACAGAGGCTACCTAGTCTGTTTTCGACCAAAATTCAACAAAACACACTCATTTATTTCAAATATATATTTTTGAGTTTTTTGAGGCAAATTAAGCTATAATTAGGTGCAAATAGTCATTTTAGCATTTATTTCTTGGGATATTGTGTGCCTCGGGCCTTGCATGGTCTCTTGGCCATAAATGATATTTATGACTATATTTGACATTTTCCTACCACGTTTAAGGTTTTAGTCCTCATTTTCTCCATAAATAGAGCATGAGGCCCCTATGTATTTTGTTGGCACTTGATGAGCTTGAAGAGAAATATACATGGTTTCTTGAGCTTGGAGAAGAAATTGGTTTTCTGAAGTGGATTAAATGGCTTGTTTTCTTGGATGATGGAGAAGCCTGTTTGCAAGATTCCATAGCTTGGAGAATGGTAATGTTTTCCTAATTTGTCTATTGTTTCCTTTATTATCATTATGTTTCATGTTTCTTAACTTCTATTAAACAGAAAAGTATAGGTTGAGACATGTTCTTTGAGGCACCTCAGTCCTCCTGTTTGTTATAGCCTTTATGTTTTCTCTTTTGGCCATCTTAAGGAATTATTTACTGCTCCTTAGCATGGAAAATTTTAGGGGCTAATATTGGTAGGTGGGCTAATTTTCAATGTTTTTTCCAAAAAAAGGATTCGCCAATTCCCATTTTTTTTTTAAATTGATTCACCCAAATTTTATAGTATAAAAATATTTTACCCTAAAAATCACCAAAAAATTATATATACTAATATAAAATTATTGCAAAACAATTTTTTTTTACAAAAACAACATAAAAAAATTTACAATTCACATATTGGGGACTACTAAGATTTGTTAAGTTTTTAAACTTTAATATAAACTTCCATCCTTAAAATTTACCCTGCTCCTTAGGTACACCAAAAATTGTTTTTTGTTTCATGTATGGTTAGTATGCTAGCTTAAGAGTAAGATTCATTGTATGCCCTTCTTATTTGAAGTTTTCAAAGCCCTATCTTGAAGCCTCTCTATGAAATATTGATTGTTAGGTTAAGTCAAAGGGGTCTCATTCGATCTTGCCCTTCGTCCATGCTTGCAAACCTGTTTCAGAGTTCCCAATAACTTGATATATGCTCTTTAGGAGTTCCCTCTTCAGAAATTAAGTTATTTTTTTAAATCTTGTATGTTTTCCCAAAATCTCAAGGTGAATTTCTAAAGTTAGAAGTTCTAATGCTTCTATGTTTCACTAGAATGTTAATCTTATATGTTTATCAGTTTGAGAATTTTTCATAGATATTAATGGTTTTCCCTACCTCATGGATTGTAAATTTTAAACTATATATGTTTAAGACTTCTTAGACTTTCCCAAAATTAATGTTCATTACACATCATACATCACTTTAAGGATCCACTGACCTTGGTATATTGGACCTGCAATACACTATGTTTCATCATTTATACACTCTTGACTTTCACTTGACTCCATAGCCCAATGGCTTTGACATACTCTCACTCCACCTATTCATTTTAACCATCTTTTCCAACCATAACAATTAACAATCCCTACACCTAAAAAATAGCCTAGAATCAAAACCCTAAAGAAAAATAGCACATCCTTTGCACCCAATAGAGAGATCCTTCTCCGAGTCCAGGAAGGCTAGGTCCTAGGACTCCAAAGACTGGTTCCATGTTACCCTGTCATTTGGTCTACCAATATGCCAAATCATAGGATGATAACAAACTGCATTATGACAATGGAAAAATATGCAAACATAAAATTGAAAAATGCCTTGTCAAGAGAGAATTTTGATTTCCATAGGTGAATGATAGGGCTGGTTGATAATACCTTTCTTGTTGAGAGGGAATATTTAAAATGCAACAAGAAACTCTCAATTTCATTTTTACTTGATTAAATTGATAAAATTCCATGCCTATTTATTAAATATTTTCCATACGTTTAGATGCTAGCAAGAGAGAGGATCACATCTGTAGCTTCGAAAAGTAATCAAGTGTTCCTTGTGAGTGTTCGGTTTTGTGTGTGTCGAGGTTCTTCTACTACGGAGGGGAAAAGAAAGCAAGTCCATAAGAGAGAGGTAGTATTATCACCATAGCAGATACATAAACAAAGAGGATATATACATATAACATCAAGCAAAATACTCTGCCAAGATATGATGGCCATTGCAACCATTACAACACATTCTTAATATGATTAGCACTAAAATAATCGAAATAACACAACTAATTTAGTACAAGTGAAAATAAACATGAATCACGAACATTCAAAGATCAATCTTACAAATATTCATAATACATGCATGAAGAACGTGTTGGCCATTAGGCTTCATATATTAAGTAAATTTCCGAGCAAACATGTATAAAACAAACACCACTGGCTCCAATAGTGTGGCATTCGAGCCACTACTTTCTCTTCAAAAGAGCTAGCTTGTCTCTCTAGTGTCTTGTGGGCAGAGCAAGGTGAAAATTCATTTTCCTATACAATGAGGGTGCGTATATAACCAACGGGGGATCGTTCACCTTCCCTCTGACTCTTTCAATCTGTTCACAACTACTCGACTTCCCTAGAACTTTTCAACTTTACATCAATCTTCATATTTTGCACATGTCCTTTGGACTTCCACTTTACAATAAATTTTCAAATACGAACTTACATATCCCACAAAATGAAGTGGAATTTGATAACTCATGACATGACATGTCATGGAATACATGATCACTTGGCAGTTCCAAGTCATTATTTGTTTCTTCTTGTTGTATGACTTATTGATAATAATTTTTTTTCCACCTCCACATGGCTTAGAGATGAGGAGTCTCTAGTTTTATCAGGTTTCTCTGCACTATGCTATGCTCCACGATGGGAGAAATATAAGTGTCACTAGTTCGAGATTGTAGTTTTGGAAAGTTCCATTTCTAGTTACTCGATTGAATTAGGTAATAACCACATTAAATGTTTGAAGAGTAGACTGCTAAGCTCCCAAATGAAAAACATGGAAATGATTCTAAATTTTTTTGTTCAACATAGTAAATTATGGTTGTCCTGACTATGCTAACTTCATGTAATAACTATCCTTATGATTGGAGCCCTCCTTGTTATGTATTCTGTCTATTTTATTTAGAATTTATTTTGGATGAATCATTCCCTATTGTTTGGACTCTGGTGGTTGGTGTTTTTAAATTTTTTGTTCATCTTATGGTGGTTTGTAATTGAGGCTTGTGGAGGCTACATAGTCCTTGAACCTATGTTAGTTCTGGGGATGATCCCTTCCATATCTCTCCTAAAGCTTCTTATGGTTATTTTAACCTTGGGATGTTGTTGGTTTTATGTCAGTGTAGTTAATATATCCAAGACTCAAGGCCAGTGACTATTGTTTAAGAGTGTCCTTGTACTAGTAAAAAATGGTGAATTAGTTACTAAAAAAAGGACTAAAATTTGCATATAAATGACTATTTTTCGGTCAGCGACCAATAGTACCTAATTTACAGTGTCTTATAACGCGACCAACTTTTGGTCATTTTTATCTTAGTCATTAATTGGTTATCTCAATTTTGTTGTCTTGTAGTATATTTGGTCATTAATTTGGTCATTAATTTAGTCACTGATTTATTCATTGATTTTATCATTGATTTAGTCATTGATTTGGTCATTGATTTAATCTTTGATTTGGTCATTAAATGTAACAATTAATGACCAAATATACGATAAAATATAATACTATATGATCACCCGAGAACCAATTAATGACCAAAGAAGTATGACAAAAATGTTGGTCGTGTTATAAGATATTGCAAATTAGCTACTAATAGTCATATATATGCAAATTTTAGTCATCGTTTGAAACCAATTAATGACTGAAGAAATATGACTAAATTTTAGTCATGTTATAAGATACTGTAAATTAGCTACTAATAGTCGTA
>JAXQQM020088559.1:0-32260 GCA_034641835.2 Pinus albicaulis
TTTTTGTGTCACCGAAGGATTAGCAGCCGAAGGAGTAGCCATTTTTGAAAGCATTCCACAGCCTTCAAATGCTCGGAGTGATAGACCGGTGCAGGTAGAAGAAATAAAGGGCTCCATCCCGTGGGCTTACTTTGATGGAGCCTCAGACATTAACAAGAATTGTGGAGTAGGTCTGGTTATTCACTATCCCACAGGACTTTCTCTCAAAGCCTCCATTGGACTGGGTACTGGATCAAATAACTTTGCTGAGCTTAAAGCATTACATTTGCTGCTGTGCTGGCTCTTGTTGCGCAATGAGCGGGAGATTCAGATTTTTGGGGATTCCCTGAACACAATCAAGTGGGCTAATGGCTCACATCATTGCAGGAACTTTCTCTTAATTCCTTTGATGTCTGAAATTATACGTCTTAAAAGTTACTTTGCTGATTTGAATATTTCTCACATCTACAGGGAAAGAAACTCAGAAGCAGACAACCTTTCTAAAAAAGGCATTGAGCAGGTTTTGGACCAATGGTCAGTTGAAGAAGTAGCTGATGGGAGTGCAAGGAGACTCGCTCCCCCTGTCTTTGTTTAGCTCGGGAGCTACCAACAGCTCTTTTATTTTCACTGTTTTTATTTCCTGTATATAGTTTTCAGTTTTGTAATCTTTTCTATATATCTTCTAAAAAGAAAAACTAGAGAAAAAAGGCATAACTGTTAAAATCTCAGCGCTGTTTTTCCGGTTTCGGAGGCCTGAGCTGTTGTTTATTTTTGTCAAAACAACACTTTCAGCCAGCACAGTTTTTACTAGCTGGTATTTGGACACACATGGGGTTGAGCAAATCCTGTTTCGGCGTTTTTCCTTAATGGAAGTCGGGGATTGCTTACACCAGATTTTGGTTTTTGCTTCAGCTTTTGTGGACAGAGCTGTTGGGTGGTTCTTGTTTTAAAAACAACAAACCAACTCACAGCTGCGTAAGTTTTTCTCTGGAAAAGGGAAAGAAATGCAACGCATATGCTATGTAACCCTCTTTTTTAATAGAAGGTTCGATTTTTTTCTGTGGAAAAAAAATCCCTTTATTTGTAAATAATAAATAAATAAATGATTTATTTATTATTTTAAGGATGTGGTTGAGTAATAATTAAATAAATAATGATTTATCAATTATTTATAAATGATTTAGTCAAATTTAACAAGGAATATTATTTAAATAAGGTTTAAATAATTATTCCTAGAAAATACTAAGATAAATAATGATTTTTCTAATTAATTTTCTTGTTTTGGGTTAAATATGACTAGGAATATTAATTAAACTGTTGTTTAACTAATTATTCCTTGAGGAAAATTAAACAAATGTGGGTTTATTCAATATTTCCTCATGGGGTTTCCTGTTTAGACCATAACAACTTAATAATTATGGATTACTAAGTTGTTTTTCATAGTGAAAGCAATTTTACTTAGTGTAAAATTGGTCTTACATGGTGTACTTTGGTCCATCTAATAGTAACAGGTTAGATGACCAAAAATTGGTGTAACGGATTGCCCCCCAGCGTGCAAGCATTAGGAGCTAATCGTATGACCGAAGTACGTTGTAAGAACTCAATCACTAGACATTGAAGGGGAAGTCAGAGAGAGAGAAATATAAGGTAGACTAAAGTGATAGAGGACAAGATCCTGAGGAGGCGAGACTTACAGGTGCAACAAGTCTCTTTTATGAGTGAGTATCTGTGTTGTAGGCAGCGGGAGAGGCATACCTATGGCTGCCGAGCCAAAGTACAAAGAATAATGCGTCTAGTAAACAAGGGATTGAACTATATAGTACATGCTGGCATAAACATGAGCTAGATAAAAAAATGATAATGGATCCCACATACATACTATGCCTGGGATAACAACCAGCACTTATACAATAATATTTGAGTACATGAGATATAAGGACAACCAAAGAGGCCCTGTAAACAGGAAAGGGCTCTGAAAATCTGAATGATACATGCAAACTAAAAGGTGTTGCAAGCGGCTGAGGCCGACACCATCAAATCTATGGAGCTACATCAAAGGCTGTAATGAAGAGGTTATCTGGGTATGTGGGGAGCTACTTGAAGGGCCACCCCCTCATGAGGTCTAAAACATATCACACACACCCGGGAATCACCGGTACAATCTGCTGCATCACTGAACCATCAAGTATACGGATCTCGATCATGCCGTAAGGAGTTGGAGCTAAGAAACAATCAAGTAAAAGAGAAATAAGGAGTCCCTTTGCCTGATCTGAGGCACCAAATAAGAGTTGAAGCTGGAACCAAGGTACACCTCCCTCTAGACCTGTCTTCTGGAATGAATGATCTGATGTCGACAGAAGGAGGTCCGCCATAGGTGAGGTAATAAGGGATCCTCAACTAAGGCACAAGAGAAAATAATAGAGCGACTAATAGACTGGCACCAGGGATGATGGTGGAATGGGGGTACTGAGTAGCGAGCTGATGACTTCCCTTGTTAGAGCATGAAGGGCATGGATGACCTGGTAGAAACTGACACAATATCAAAGGGAGCAGGGGAAAATAGGACTAAAGGCCATAATGTGCGACACGAGAGAGGAATAAAGCAATGAAGGGTGAAGGACTATAGCGGGATACAAAGGCACTCAGGATAGACTCCATGGATGTGATGATGACTCAACTTAGATGCTCTAAACAAGGGCGACTCGATGATGCTGCCACACAGAAAAGGTCCAGTGGGGACCATAAAAACATGAGTACAAGATGGTTACTCATGACGAAAATCGACACGAGCATGGACAAGTATGGAGGCAAAGTGGTCCCCCAAGTACAAGTGTTGCAAGTGAAGAAATTTGATTTTGAGGAGTGGTGAAGTGGCCCTTCTTGGAAAAAATGTGTCGTTGTGAAGTATCAAATCACAAAAAACTAAAGGATACCCATTTGAGAGCTCGATGGGAGCTTTCCAACGGTATGGACGGTTTGTCAAACTGAGCTACGGTTTGGCCACATCAGGCAAAAGAAAAATCTTGGGTTCTCTTTTAATAAGGCATTTTCCCTCCAGATTCACTCATTTGCAAGTGTATCTGTGGTGAATGTAGAGAGGAGAGAAGGCCCTAAATCTCGCAGTGATCGTAGCGGACAAACCAACCATTGGAATCGAGATATGTTAGTTGCAGGTAAGAGGCCTAACCCTACTCTTTCATTTAAGGGGATCAAAATTTTAGTTTAGGAACCTAGAGCTCATGAGCAGACCAAGTCACACTTTTTGGGGTCTGTTTTGCGACCTGGGTAGCAGGTACTAGGTAGAAAACTGCGACCTATCCCAGGAAATGACTTGAAAAGTGCGACCTGTCAGAGAAGGGGGTTCTCAATGCTGTTTTTGGCTGAGAGCTGGGATTTTTATGGTTGAGGAGCATAGGTGCCCCCAAGCATGTTATGGTCATGCCAAAATGTATTTAGAAAGGGGGGATCTAAACACATTTTTATGATGTGGTGCTCCATTTGTTTTCATTATGGTTATGCAATTCGAGAAAGGGAATGGAGGATTACAAATCTCTTTTGGTACTTCATATATGAAGCAAATGGACTTAAGTCTTTGGGTTGGTATACATGGTGTCACTATCCCAAAGAGAGGATTTGGAGATAATGAACTGGTGCCCAAACTTCTATTCCTAGAGACATTATGTATGTCCCCATTCTTATTTTCCAAAAAGCATAGTTTGTGCCAGTAAACGGTGGGGCTTTATTTGTTGAGCATCCTTCTAAGATAGCCATTTTGGGGACCTAGGATCTCTTTCCAGTTGTTGAATTGATACAGAAGGAACTGGCTCTGATACCAATTGATGAACCTTTAGTTAAACTAAGGGGGGGGGGTGAATCAGTTTAATACATTCATGGACATTTAAAACTTTTATTCAAATTATTTACACCTTCATTTCTTAAATAACTTAATACATGATGGATCAACAAACATAATGTGTGGAAAAAAAGTAATTAAACATATTAAAGTATCACATCAACACTTAATCATCAAGCACATAGACAACAGATATAAGTGGAAACCCATAAAGGGAGAAAACCACATCTTATTATTTTTGTGATGAAAAGGCAAGCTCCAACTCCCTCTCACAACTGATTTTCTGTAGGCTCCAACCTACATGAGGCTACTACCCCAAATTCTGCAAGCTACAACTTGCAAGGAAGCTCCAACTCCCATCTATTTTCTACAGGCTACAACCCACAGGAGGCTCCTACCTCAACTAGCTACAACTGGACATCTATCAAGCTACAAATTGATATGGAAGCCTCAACTCCCTCACACTACAATAAAATCATATGTTGATTTTCTTGGAAATCAGCTCTGTTTTTCTCCTTCTTCAGTGCTGCCTTTCCAACCTTCAATTCTGCTTCGTATCAACTCTGGATCTACACAACATCTCTATCTACTCTCTCTCATTCTTCCACTATCTAACCTCTCTATGCACATTACAATAACATTATTTATAGAGATCACTTCATGGGAATATGAAGTGAACAGGCAAGAATATTTCCTTCCACCCATTCATTTCCTCACTATATACTCATTTCAGTATTAAATTGGAGTTTTGCTTTGCCTACGGAGACTTTCCTTTGCATCAAAAACAATATAAAATAATTAATTCATTTGCAGTTACAATAACATTCCAATTCAGCCTTTTTAGCTTCTTAGCTTTGTTGTGTGTTTGTCCTCTTCTACTTGTTGTTCCTTTGTCTTTTCTATTTCTACAGTTATACTTCAACTGTGCTGCATAACTGCCCTTTTTTCCTGACTTGACCCATGTTGTTGCACTATTATGCATGAGGTCGGTTCTTCTTACTTACCCGAGACTTTAATTGTTGTGTTCACCCTTTTATTTTGTTACCTGAGCCTTTTCTTCTACGTTCAACCTTTTCTCTCAACCCACATATAATCCCTTTTAATGCAGCAGAGTACAATATCAGAGTTTATTCCACATACATACGTTAGCAATCAAAATAGCGCATACCTTATTAACAAAGCGCACATAACAGACACAAAACAAGGGTTATCGGGTCCCACACTACTTGACCACTCACAATACATCACACATTGCTTTCCCGCAGCTTTTAACATTTGACACAGATATCAAAATACGCACAGAATTACAAACTATTACTTTAAGCCTGATTAAACATAAATCCCAAAGAAATTACATACAAGCGGAGCTTCTTTATTGGAGGGCCCCACAACACTTTCCACCAATCACAGGCGATCACACTTTGCAACCTTTATGATTTAACTTAGCGGCTAAAACTTATTTCTTGCGATCTGCGATATTTGCGCTAGTGTGCAGTGTTTACAGGTGGCTCTTTCCTCATCGCATCACATACAACTTACCATACCGAGTGAACTCTTAACGGTAACCTCTAAGAATTGCGATGTGCACTCGTGCACAATGCTGACATGTGGCTCTTCCCTCATCGCATTGCATATAACTTACCATACCAAGCGAACTCTCAATTGGTAACCTCTAAGATCTGCGATGTGCGCTCGTGTGCAGTGCTGACACGTGGCTCTTCCCTCATCACATTGCATACAACTTACCATACCGAGAAAACTATTAATCAGTAACCTCTAAGATCTACAATGTGCGCTCGTGTGCAGTGCTGAAACGTGGCTCCTCTACTTTGCAATGCAACCAACTTAACTTACCATGCGACGCCTTAACGCTAAACTCTTAAAAGTTGCAATTTGCGAAATCGCTCCTAATGCGATTCGATCTTCGTCGTCCATCTCTCACCTTCACTTCTGTGATCTAATCCTTGTCGTCCATTCACCTCCTTCGGAAATTTTCTAAGTGTTCTCTTCCTAAGTCAATTTTTGTTTGTTTATCCTGTCGCCGCTCCGCAACACCAGTTCCTCCACTCTACTCCTCCTTAGCTTGTTCTGTATTCTTCAATGCGATTCTCTTATGAGCTTTATACTGTCGCCGCTCTACAACACCAGTTCCTCTGTGCTACTCCTCCTGAGCTTGTTTTGTATTCTTCATTCACTCCGATTTGGGATTATTACGCTTGTTGCATGCCTTTTGTACTTCTTTGCTGCATTTTCTTCCTCTCTGCTGCCTTTGCTACTTCTTTGTTGCCTTTGCTGCTTCTTTGCTACCTTTGCTGCTTCTCTAATGCCTTTGCTTCCTCTCAGCTGCCTTTGCTTCCTTTGCTACTTCTCTGCTGCTTTTGATGCTTCTTTTCCATCAATGATAATGTTTCCAACAATATCATGCAATTAATCAAACATTCAAACAACTTGTAAACATACCATGTTAGATAAACCAAATAGACGACATAATTAAACTCATACCTTAATGTATTTTAGGGGAGGTTATCACATCTACACAAATCAATCTGGATTAGTATGACACAATATCACAAGTATATTAACTCATTCCTAAATATCATAACGATAACCATTTGCACAAACCAATCCAGATTAGCACAATACACATAACATCAAGTTATTAATTGAAATGAATATACTCATCATGCATATGACTGCAATGCATACAACAACAAGTTACTATCTTTCATGACTATTCGACGCGTATGTATATAACCACATTGATCAACTAGCATATATCATACATGTAACCAAAACAACATTAGAATTATAGGAATGTACATAACCATAATGCATATAACAACCATTAACCAACATACATGCATGCCCAACATACAAACTTGTATAACGATCTCCTCTTACCCCGAATTCTAGTGCTGCAACCTCGCTTGATACTCTGCTTCTCCTGCTCTATCTCATCCAACACATTAGCATCATGATGACACAAATTGCAACAATTACTATCACAATGCATTCATAAAAATCACATTGACAACTAACATGCATGCATGAAAATCACATTCTTCCCATCCAGTCCAAGTGTTTGAACCTGAGAGCTCTGATACCATTTTGTAACCACCCCTCCCATATCTAACCACTTTCACCAACCTAACTAGGTAAAGATGAGAGGAAGAGTTCCTATGATATGACTCAACCTCCTAAGTACAGTTAAGGAAGTGGAATCGACAAACCAAAACCAAACTGAACTTCCTCAGGAGCTACAAGACCCCCATGAGTTAACCAACCACTCCAAGTGTCCAACCCATGAGTAAACTTGACTTTTCAGGGATCCAAACTCCCAGTCACTCCCATTAAAAGGAAATACAGTGGTTGTAGCTCTCCATTCACTTCCATAATCCTACTTCGCAACGAATGCAGTATAAATCACTCAATTTTGTGCCAACGACCCCAAGATCTAGGCCACTTTTTTAGGGATAGGATCGAAACATTGGCCCAAAACTTCATAAAATTCTTAGAAATGATAAATGACATAAAAAATCCTTTAATTCAAAACTTAATCAAGTATTTAACTTGACCCATCCTAGTCATGACAAACATTTCGTCAAACACATCATGAACATGTCACATATAGGTCATAATTACACATCTGAACATAGGGGCCTCATAATTATCTAAGAATCATCAAGAAGGTTTGATTTCCTCTCACAATAGCTGAAATATCATCTATTATTTCATGCATTCATTGACCATTTATTTACTAATCAAAACATGATGAGATCCTTAACTCAAGTATGTCATAAACCATGCTTGTAATAAAAATTAAACCAAAATAATAACACTAATAGAACAACCATCAAAACCACATAATAACAAGTATAATTAATCATGAAAGGACAAGAGGAAAAATTATCTTATTAACACATGAAAAATCCAACCAAGTCAGGGACTTCCATGTACCACCTGACCATAGATTGAGCTGAACCAAATCTTTCTTTCAGCCAATCACCCCCATGCCATATTCCAAGCATGAATGTAGGATCTCATGGAATAAACCAACCAAAACCAAACCAGGGCTTCTAGAGGCAAAACCACCTCAACCCTCAACCAATGATTCCACGTGTTGATCGGACTTCACTAACCATCACCATATCGGTCTCTACCCAAGTTGTCCAGGGCTCCAGAGTATTTGTTCCAACCTGGCTCTAGGACTAGTGACTCAAGCCATAGCTGTTGTAGGGCTCCAAAGCATTTGTCCAACCAAAGCTCCAGGACTAGTAACTGAACCCACCAAGGGCTCTAGAGAATTTGTCCAACCAAGGGTTCCAGGACCAGTAACTCAACCCAAGCTGTTCCAGGGCATCTAGAGCATATGTCTAAGAAATGCTCCAAGAACTAATGACTCAACCCACAACCATAAGGAACATGAGCACCAATCAGAAAACAAATGGGAAAACCCACAACACCATGACTATCAAGGAAATGGAAGGGCTAGGAAAACCATTTTCAATCTAGGAAATCCCCCGTGCCAATGACAGATCATAACTAAATAACCACATATGCATATGCCATGCATGCCAAAACTAGTAAGGAAATCATACATGCAACTCAGTACCTGTAAAGAAAACCTGTTGTAGTTGTTGATCCCACTATCACCTGGTGCTTTCTTGGTATTCCTTTGCCTTCTTTCTCCAAATCCAAAGTATGCCAAAATCTTCCAAGAGTGCTGCAAGAAAACTCTAAGTGTTCAAGAGTATAATAGAGAGAGTGAATAGAAGAGAGCTCCACTCGAAAACTGTCAAAAAGGCCATGAAATGATCCTCAGAAGCCTTTTTATCATTGAGGCCTCTATTTTCTTCATTTTCCTCTATTTTTGCTTTAATTTTCTCCTCATGCAAACCTGTGACCTTTCACATAGGCTTTTCTCCTGTTTTCCTTTATTTTCATAAATACATGCCAATTAATGCCTCTGTGCCTTTGCCAATTTCCTTAGCCATAAATAAACCTAAAGTGCCACCCACTAGGATGTTTTCCCCACCATTCAACTTGGAATACATGTCCCATGACCTTGGTCTTATTTTTCCATTATTAAGTTTATTATAAGTATTTTTAACCAGGGTTGTTACAGGGCCGAGGTACAACTGGGGGATCAATGAATAATAAAAGGAAAATTTGTGTAAATATTGGTTAGAGAGTGACACTAAGCATAATTATGCCCAATTGGTAGTGGAATTTAGCTAGCTAGGAGCTGGTGCAGTTATAGGGACACTGTTAGTGTGCCATGGTTTGATAATTGGAATTAAAAAATACGTGCTTCTACAGGAAGTTTGTGAGTATTTGTTTGGGTGTGGATTTTATGTCGACCAGCTAGGGTTTGGGGATGGTATAAACTAAATTACTAAACTTCTCCAGGGTATGGGCCATGTATCCCCTTCTAGATATTTCACATTAATCTCATAGCCCAAGGAAGAAAATCAAATTGGGGTGGTGAACAATAAGGGATAAAGTAAGAGTACTCATAGGGGTGTGAGAGAGAGGAAAAAGGAGAGAGAATAAGACAACATGATTATGAACTAAAAAACTAAAGTGTAAGCTTTTAAGATATAGTAACCAAGGCAACCTATGAATTGTATTAAAAACTACATATGGTCTAGGCTTGCAACTTAGAGAAAACGGTGAGATAAATCCTTATGAGAAGCCACAACCCATGTAAGGTCATGGATAACCTTATCTAAAAAGAAGTTATCATGTGGAAACCTTTAGGTTGAGTGAGGTCTAGACTATTGTTTAGATAGGTGGTTGTGAATTTGGACATAAAGAATTGGGAAAAGGAGAAGTGCTTAGGTACTATGGATTTAATGAAGGGATCCCTTTTCATGTTATGTATGCCTGTGATGGTTGTAATATGAATGTGACTTAGCACATAAAGCACCAAAAGGAAGAACAAAGGGAATATTGACTTAGAGAAGGGGATCCCTTAGTGGTGTGTAAGCCCATAGTGGCTAGATTGTGAATGATAACAAGCCTTGAATTAGCAACTAAAAGGATGACTACTAATTTCGCAAATATGAAGGAGAGTGGAATTATTTTCGTCTACCATGTCTTCAGTATTTTTGAATGGATCTTTCCCTTAAGGCATTGGATCTAGCTTGTTGGTGGCTAATTGCAAGAAATATTGTAGTGCAATTGAGCCTATGGTGGTATGGGATGTGGCTCACCCTTCTTCTGTTTCCAACAAACTTAAGAGAACCAAATGAGTGTATTATTTCTTTGTTCGTGAAATGATATTGTTGTCCATTACTTCATGAAGGTTGTTATGCTAGACTTATGTGTATGATTGTAATGATGAGATGGAAAAATATGTACTATGTTTAGTCACTCGCTATTATTTCTTATAAGAATAAATTCAACATACAACGATATACTCCAATGTTTGCCCCTTGTGAGAAATGTTATGAAGTGGAATGTACAGGATGGTTTGAGCCTAGGGATCTTCTTGTATTCTGTTAGTGTGAATGGCCCATCGTAGGTTAGTTATAGGACAAGAGTAGTAGTGATCACATCCCTTCTTTAAATGAGAAGGCATGACTTTTCTCCTTTGGAGATAAGATAGGATATTACTTAAATGGGGTAAGTGTTAGAAGTCTTGAGGGTGAAGTTATAGCCCTAAGGTAAAAGAAGTGGCTCCTTCAACTAGGATAAGTTGTGAGTATGGGTAGCTAGCCATATTCCACTTTTCTTGGTGAATATGTTTGGTTGAAGGTAGTGTTTTGGGTGCCCCCTTGAGGTTGTTGAAGACTTCAGAGGCTTCAAAAGTTCTCCTGGAAAAATTATTTCCCTATAGAAGTTAACTCAAACCTTTGTAACATGTTGAGATTACTCTGTCAAAAGCTTTAGAGTTGTGGGGTTAGAATTTTTAGCCTCAGCGCCCTGGCCACATGGGTTGCAATACGTTGTGACTATTATCCTAGCGGAAGGTTGCTATCGATAATGTCCTTTTAGCTATAAAATTTTGGGAGATTAAGAGAAACCTATAGCCATAAAATCTCGACACTAAAGGATTTCCTTATTAATTGTTGATATATGTTTTTAGAACACTTCACCCATCTTTAGGACAAAAACTCACATTTAAGTTAGTAAAAGTGCCAAACCAAGAATATATAGAGAAAGGATATGACCGTTTAGGAGCGTGAAGAGGATGAGAACATTTGTTATTAATTGTGTAATCCAACTAATATGTGAAATGACATTTCTGAGGGTTTTTTTTGGTTAATTTTAACCAAAATCCATTAGATATTTTTAAAAACTTGAGATTAAGTTGTTTAATATGTAGAATTTCATTGCCCCAAGGGTTTTTCATGGTGTTGAATGCATTTGTGCATTCAAAAATTTATTTCAATGTAACAAAAGATCGCAATCTTCCTTGAAATTGTATTGCTAGATTTTTGTGAAAAAGGTCATTTTGTCGATAAGTTAGAATATGCCAGAGTCCATGGGATTTGGATAGATGGTGATTAGGTGTGTTCTTAAGGCACTCCTAGATGTTAAGTCATTGGTTCAATTCCTTGCCCTATTTGGGTGTTATTCTTGGACATGACCATGACATAGCCTCTCCGTTGCTGAACTTGCCTAAAAAAAATAAAAGAAGTTAACCGTGCAAGATCATTTGTTAATAATTATTAATTTCAAAAGGTAAATTTAAATTAGAATAAAGAGAAATAATCAAAATAAAGAAAATTAATGAAGTTAAAGTGGAAAGAAAGATCACATAAAATAATAAGACTAATGAGACAAGGGTTACTTATGTATATTAAAAATAATAAAAAAGATGATGGTCAAATTGAAATTAATATCAAAGAAATGAAGATTAATTATTTTATTATTGTATATGATATAATTAAGCTCTAAGCCTCATCTGTTTTGAAGCTACGAAGAGTGTCAAACTAAGAATATATAGAGAAAGGATATAACTTTAGGGAGCATGAAGAGGATGCGAATGTTTTTGAATAATTATTAATTATTAATTTCGAAACATAAATTTAAATTAGAATAAATGGAAGTAATCAAAATATATTAAATTAATGAAGTTAAAGTGGAATGAAAGATAAAATAAAATGATATAATTAACCTTCTAAGATAAGTACAAATTGCATAGTGCTTATAGAGTGTGAGATAAACACAAGATGTGCTCATAGTAGAAGACTGACTATGTTGATTATGGGCTTTTGGGGTTGCTAGAAAAAGTTTGTCTCCCTCCTAACTCACATCATGCAATTCCACACCATGCGTGCTAAACCCTGAACTTTAAAGCTCAAAGGTTGAAAGGCATGTGTTCATAATGGGGCATCTGTATGATATATATAATGCTAACCTATCTGGATAGAGTAATTAGATTGAAGGGTCTTTTGGTTGTTCAATAAAAATAATAAAAGTGACACAACAATTTTTTGTTTGATTTTGAGACTTTTTATGTAGTTTGTTTAATGTTAATATGTTGATGATAGATCCCAATTTTTATAAATGGATCTATTTTATGGTTGTAAATGGAAATCTCAAATGGACAGTTACCATGGTCTTGTGAATTCTATAAATCCATAATTGAATATGAACATCACTAGGTTCGGGCCTTTCAAATCTTGGGATGTCAGCAAGAGAGATTCGTCCTTGTTAAACTATCATAGTTTTTTTCAAAACACATACTTTGTATATGATTATTGATTTTCCTTTATAGTGTGATTACTTGAAATCTTAGAATTCCCCAAATCCCTATTTAAAAGTAAAGAGGTGTTCATATTTCTTTTGTTATTTATAAGATTATGTTTCAATCCAACTCATCAAGTTGAAAGTCGAGATCAACTACTTGTCTTCAAAATAAATTACATCTAATGGGTTTAAGCATGCTAATTTATAAATTTTGTAGAATAATTCAATATGACTTGCAAATACTCTCAAATTACATAAACAATGACTATGCATAATTTCCTTAAATGATTAGCTAGTTTCATAATAATGAACATGATTCAATATGTTTGCATTTTTAATATGTATATCTAAGATTTTATTTGGTTTTATTTTGCTTCATGGTGAAGCTAGAATTGATAAGATAAAACAAAAAACTTATATCAACAAAAAATTGCTATGGTAAAAAATTTAAGAAAACAGAGATAATGATAAAATTTAAATGACAGGTATAAATAATGTAAAAAGCATGGCAATTTTAAAAAGAAACTCATCAGAAAGAATTCCCCTACACACAAATAGGAGTAGGAGTGCCCATCCAATTTATACCTTGGTTGAAGTGTTTGTGAAAGAGGACACCTCAATGACTTTACACATTATTCTAGATGAAGGCCTCATCATCATAAATGCATGTTTAAAAAAAATATATTAAATTGAATATTAAAATGGTGTAGAAACTCTATGTATATTAATTTTTTTGGAAGTTAACTCCATATATATTCAATTTGTTGAAATTTTGGTCACAAATTTGTTTCTAGTAAATATTTTAAAAGTTCCTTATATATTTACATTTGATATTTTGACCATTACCACTCTAATCTCTTGGGTGAAGCGAGTTGACTATATCACTATAGATTTGAATTTACATTTACTCTACTTTTCATAAGTTTGCTAAATAAACTTCTTAATAATAAAAATATTATCTGAAATTAATTAATTATATTATACAAAATTTAAAATATTTATTAATTAATTTTTAATTAATAATATTATTTATTGATATTATTTTTTAATTAATGACATAAGTTTTTAATAATATTATTTAATAATTATTTTGAAATTTAAAATTTTAATATAAAAAATTTGCCAGTGGTCTTAATATAGAAAATGATTTTTAAGGTTAGAATTGCACAACAAATAGTGTTTTTGGTTAAAATTAATTGAACAATACAATTTTGAAAGAAATTATGATTTTTATTATTTAAAAACTTAATTTTAAACTCATAAATAAATTCAACGCACTAAAAAAATTGCTAAAAATTGCTAAACTGTCAAAATTTACTTATTAAACCAATTAACTTATCACTCTTAAAATTCTCTACCAAATTTTAAATAAAAGAAACTATATACCGCATTTAAAATATCATACTAAATAACTTTGACGAATAAGTGCCAACAACAATTGAAAAAAACTGTTATTTTTTCTTTTGAAAAAAGGAAAAAAGAAAAAGTGCCGCGACAACTGTCCCACGCGTTGTAATTTCCATTACCAGTGTCAGGTACGAGCGAGTGTGACGATTAAAGTCTGCGATATTTTTGATTGGATGTTGTAAATCCCCCAAATTCTTCTCTTTTCACGCGGAATTTGCAATCCCCGTATTCCACACGGATTTGACCCCTACCCACATCACCCCCGTGCACCTGCATTGGATACCAGTTGTTACGTCTATAATTTGAAATTTTTTATCATTTTTTAAACGTAAATGACTAATAAAAAAATGAAACCTTAAATTTTACATGAGTATTTAACCCGAACAGTAGTGATACTCTCTAATTAAACAAAAATCGATATCATAAAAAGTATACTAATTCTCTATTATGCCTAGAAAATTCTTCTTCCAAACCTACGAATTGCAGTGGAGAATTGGCCTCTGCAATTGGCAATTTCCCCGAATCTACCACATGTCCGTTAGTTTCCACATTTTTTCTATTATTGTTAGACTAAAACATGGCTGTGCCGCATATCTCTCGCATCCATTACGGTTGTCTTCAACCTACCTTCGTCCAATATTTATTATAGAATTAATTACAGCTGTGATGGTTGTTAAAGAAGATCCACGTCAATTTAGAAAAGTTAAATGAGTTCAATAGGATTGTTAAATTAGAGTTGTAGAATTAGAAAAGTTGATAAGTTAAGTGCGATGAGAATTGTTTCAAGAATGTTTGAGAAATTCCCAGAATGAGATGATATTTCATGGATTGCAATGATTGTTAGGTTTGCACAGACTCGGTATGTTGATGAGTCCTTTGAGCTCTTTAAGAAAAGAGCCTCAAAAGGATATGTTCCCATGTACTGAGATGATGGCAAAGTTTAAAATATTAAAGTTTTCATTTTAAAATTAAGTGAGAAAAATATTGATTTTAAATATTTTTAATTCTATTAATATTAACATCTGATTTATCAGATTCAATGTTGTTTATCTAATTTTATGTTTTTTATAAAGTTTTCTAAATATATGTCATTTACCATCAAAATACCATATGACATACATGAAATACATGAAATGATCCATTTATAAATATTAGTTTAAAAACATAACTGTCAAAAAATTGTATAATTAAATTGATTGATTTAAACACAACCACAACATTTCTAATTTGAATCTATAATTTGGACAATGAAATTATCGAAATTTGAACACAATTAATGAATAACTCTTATATGTAATCCTTGAATATTTTAACATTGTAATTTCAATTCAAACGTTGGTTTTTCCATGGACTGTACTTCCACAAAGACCTATGTCATAATATAATCAAAGAACACAGTAATATTAAGAACACGGGAATCACATAAAATGCGGTGATAATTCAATTATTTTTCACACCATCAATAGTTGTTACATACGTATATATAGCTGAACTAATTATAATCTGAGAGAGAGAAGTTGAGAAAATCTCTCAACTTCCTCAACAACCCAATCCAAACTAAGTAAACATAATAATGTAGGCATTATCTCAAACACCCTCCCTTAATACCTACATTACAGAAAACTTACAATACTTAGATCACAATTACAAAATTTATATTTGTTTTTGTCTAGCTAGTCTTCATCAGCAACTCTACCCACTCTGCGGTCTTCTGGATTCTGCTCTTTCTTTCTCCACATCTTCGAGCTTACCTTTCAACCCATTTAAAGTACACCTGCTTCTGACCATCAATGCTGAGTTTGTAAGATTAAAGATTCTCGACACCCCCGAAGAAGAGTCTCAACACTGAACTACCCTATGGAAATATTTCCATCTGTGAAATAACCCCGAAGAATAAATTTCAACAGTCTATAGGAAAATATTCTAGGTACAGAATATGATCAGCGATTAATCTTACAAAGTGACCTTTACACATAAGGATCTCATTGTATAACCTGTAACCGATGCTCTTGAAGCCCCGAGGAACAACAAGACCCATCAGCATATAACAAATTCACACAATCAAATTAGCCAATTGTTCTCTCGGCACCGAAGAACGTTGAGAACGACTAATTTAGATTATGCTAAAATGTTCAATGATTGGTTATGTACTACACAACTCTCACAACAACAAACTTAAACCCCACACTATACACCACACCACACACTTGCAAATCATATTACAAAACATGTTCTTAGAAAAGTTTAAGAGATGGATCAGGAGGTTCATCCTCACTTGAAGAATCTGCATCAGGTGAATCTTCTGAAAATGTTGCATAGGCTGATTTTTTCAATTTTCCATTTAAAAGATCTTGAGCCCGAATTTTGCAATTGAATGTTGTATGTCCATATTTATGACAATAGAAACATTCAGTCTTATTTTTATTCACCCTTCCCTTGGAATATAGTGCAAGTTCATTATGTGAACTAGCCTCTGTGCCACCTATCCTCTTTTCTTCTGCCATAAGAGCTGCTATCATTTCATCAAGTGATTGATGTGGCATTTGACTTAGAGTAAATATGGCATTATCATATTTTGAAGACAAGCTATTTAATAAAATTGCCTTTGCATCATCATCATCTACTTTAGAATTAATTTCTGACAACTGTCTCATCAAAGCTCTTAACTCATTTATGTGTGTTGACAATGATGTCTCACTATCCATTTGAAGTTTAAACAATTGTAACTTTAAGAAAAATTTTGCATTAACAGCTTTTGCCCCAAATACCTTATTCATTTCTTCCCATATTGCTGCAGAAGATTTCTGTAAGTCAATTAGATGTAGCTGGGAATCTGCAAGTGATAGTCCAAGGATAGACTTGGCTCTTTCTTCTCTTTTTTCCCATTCAATTAACTGTCTAGCATCTGTAGGTGCTTTTTCTGAGCCTTCTACAATATTCCATAGATTTCTACTCATCATTTGCAACTGAATTTTAACCTTCCAAGTGTAGAAATTAAAGCCATTAAACTTTTCCAGTACAATAGGCTCCATGTTGACAAAAAAAACTTTAGCCCCCCTTTTTTTAATCAACAAATATTTAGCGGATTAAATTTCAAAAAAAATAATGTTAGCACAATGTAAAAACCGCCAAATGTTAAGCCAACAATATAAAAACGCACCCGAGGACAGGAGCTATCGTGGCCAATTATGAGCTTCCTCCTTAAATTTCACGTCTGTGCACAAAAACGTGGATTTGATATATCTCAATAAGGGAAGCCGCTTCCCTATCTCGTCTGGATATTAAGAGCAATCAAGAACTGAGCAGGTATATATAACTGCGAGCTCTACGCACTAGCTCGAACAGCAACCGTGACAGGCTTCTCAACTGATGAACAGAGCTGCGATACCGATCAGCAGCGTTATGGCTCTGAGAAGGTAGTGAATTTGATGCACAAGGGCGTTGAACGCACCCTTCGATCTGACAAAGTGACCGGCCCAGCCACTCTGATTTGGACGCCAGCTCACACGCAGATTACCACCGAACGGAAAAAAAACACAGTGAAATCAACAATGCTGTCATATGCAGCGAACGGCCTTACACGTTCACTAGGGCAAGCATAAAATCTCCGTGCTCTGATACCATATTAAGAACACAGGAATCACATAAAATGCAGTGATAATTGAATTATTATTCGCCTCATCAATAGATATTACATATGTATATATAGTTGAACTAATTCTAATCTTAGAGAGAGAAGTTGAGAGAATCTCTAAACTTCCTCAACAACCCAATCCAAACTAAGTAAGAATAATAATTGAGGCATTATCTCAAATTATAACATATCATGGAATTGAAATTAAGTTTTGTAAATTTTTAGCCAAATCAACTTCAACTATCGAATGTATTCAGAAAAAGATTAGAGGCCATTTTTGAAAATGGAAGAAGATGTTGGAAATCATGACATAAAGCATTAAGAGAAATTGTTAATGTATATGAAAACTAGTGGTTTTTTTATATATTTATTGGGTTGCCACACATTTTAGAAGTTGATCCCAAAACATGAAAGGTAATGAATAATCTAGGGTATAATCTATTCCGTAAACAAAGGATCAATGGAAAAGGGGTGGGTTTTGTGTACTGAATCAAGCCTCTGAGATTCATGGGAAAAACAAAAGAAGAATGCCCGCCCAAAACCTCCTCAGCAATCATGCATTGTACTCTCTCGGTTGGATGAAATCTGTCTCAGTAAACATATTCCCGCATATGCTTGGAGATTGAACACCCTGGATCCAACCCACAAACCACTTGGCCATTGTATGGACCATCTCCACAACACGCTGAAACCGTCTCACTAAAACCTGCATTCCCATTCATATATCATCAATTCATCTTAAACATTTGTAAAAAAATGTCAGAGAACAAAAATTTGGCGAAAATTTAATGGTTTTGAAAAATAACTTATTTGATTGAACGTATGAAAGGAAGATTGAAACATTAGTATCATATCTAAATTGTGGTTTTTCTATGCTCAGAAGAGGCAGAACTGTAAAACACACTTTACAAAAGAATTACAAGCCAATAATGAGTCAAAATTGTAAAACACACTTTACAAAAGAATTACAAGCCAATAATGAGTCAGAAACTGAATAGGACAAATGAGTTAAGGAACACAAGACTAAAGAGATTCTTTCTGTCAATCACCGAGGAAGGCAAACAAAGACAACATCCTTGGATAAAATATCACGAAAAACCTATAGAATTCAATTTAAAAGTTTACCATGTAGTAAATTATCATTGCATTAGATAATCTCTATCTAGATCTCAAAATTGATAAAAATATAGGAGCAGTCTATTTGAAAAAACTTTACCAAGTGATAAATTATCAGTGCATAATTTGGTCCTAAAACCTCTAGAATTCAATTTAGAAGTTTACTATTCAAAAATATAATGGTAAAAGTTCATAACATTGTAGAATCACTCAACCTGAAGAAACTTTACCAAGTGGTAAATTTTCATTGTATCAGATAATCACTATCTGGATCTCAAAATTAATAAAAATATAGGAGCAGTCTATCTGAAGAAACTTTACAAGGTGATAAATTATCAACGTATCATTTGGTCCTAATTTATAGACAAGGATATCATTTTTCTTATATTTATATTTATATCTAAGAATATGATTTGCGTTTGTTATGAGTTTTCTCTTCACTGCACTCTTTTTTGCATTCATTTTAAGTTTGGTACGACTAACTTTTGGAAGTGGAGTAAAGTTTTTAGAAATGGTTTACCTTATACCATGTCATTGGCGGATTCTGGAGAGAATTCAAAATAGGTACCCAGTTGACAGTGTTGGATCCAATTTCAGTGTATATTTGCTTTTTCTCTCCACTAAAGCCAACCTGCATAATATAACAAAGATCAAACATGTAACAACAACTCTCCTAGCAGTTAGTTAGCTAGATATTGATTGATGCGGATCCATGCATTCTCTTTGAGGCTTTGACATATTACATTACATGAGCAACGGGAACTTGAGCTTTCTGATCAAGAAATTCGTTGCTTTTGAGGCTTTGTATGGTGTTTGATTTTGAAAGGGTTTAAGCACTAGCCAGATTGATTTAAAAGTTAAGTTGCTAGCTAAATCAAAATCCCATCTTCCTTTGTCCACCTTTGGCTATCACTTGTTTGAATGATGATGTCTCTGAAATGTTTTTAGGCATACTCATGCATATTCTTTACTTTTTGGTATCTTAATCGGACTATAGTTCAGCTGAGAAGGAAGCCAAAGATTTCTAATATGCCAACTGAGTCTTGGCTCACTGGTGAGTTAGATAGAGAGTTACACAATTAACTAGGGATCCATTCTAGCATTGGTCTTCCCCACCCAAATGGCATATTAAAGAGGAATGAGACTGTGTTCATGTCCCCAATGAATTTGGCATAATAGATACCTATCAGAACTTGCATCTAAACTGAAGGAAGTCTGTGTTATGTAGTACAACCCCTCTAGGCATGTTTCTGAAAGCACTTGCAAAAGAAAAATCTAACATAGTTTTATAGAAGTAACTCTTGTTGCTTTCCATTTTCCCTGTGAACAAATATATTTAACATAAGAGATCCCAACTTTGTTTTTAGAATTCCTGTTAGTGATGTATAATCCGCTATTTAAACTTCGTACTTGTGCTTGTCTATATATACCTACATGTGGCTAAGCAACAATATTTTCCTGAAAGAAGCTTGTGTGCTTGACCTAGCCTTTGTTTTTATTTTTATTTTCTTGGCAAAGTTGAACTTCCTTGGAGAATCATAGGAAATTCTGCTAAATTTTTTCCTTTCCCAATTTGAGACTTTCGAGGAAAATGTTGAGCCAATAGATGCATTAGTAATTCTTGAAGAGTGTTACTAAGATGGAGAAAATTCAAATGATGGCCTTCTAAATTGGTGAATCGGTGAAAGATTGGTCATGGTTATATCCTCTGAAAATGATTGAAAAACATGTTCAAAAGGGAAAATCCTATAAGGGCACAGGCACTTATGATATCATCACCAGCAAGGTCAATTAATGCCCCATACGAGGCTCTTAAGGTGAAGGATAAGGGCATATAGTAGAAAGAAGTCAATAGAGATTGGATTGATTTTTGGGCTAGTTGCAGGAAGGACAAATTAGGTGTTGTTGGTGATAAATCCAAGATGGAAAAACAGAGTGCAGAGGTAGCATCATTTAGTGTGAAAGATTGAATGGAAACCCTAGGTGGAAGAGAAGGTACTACATAATTCCAAATTCATGACAAAGATTGCCAGTGTCAAACACAAATGACTACCAAGATTGATCAAACACTTGAGTTAGAGCATAAGAGGCACATTGGTGATGGGGTCAAACAATATACCTCTATGGATGAAAGGGATATGGTTCATGCTAACAGTGATGAAGTATTGGCTAGCCACGATTCATTGGAAATAGGTGTTGTTACATCAGATGGCTAGAGAAAGACTACCCTTTATACCAAGTATGCATAGTACTATCAAAAGAAGTTTTCAGACCTTAGAGACCAAGGTGGTTTTGGTAGGAAAAATGCAGAAGACAATGCATCAGAGTGGGATTCTTCAACAAAAAATGTGCATGGTGTTACTTCAATAGTTATACCAACTGCTTCCAAACCTGCAAGCGCTGAAGTTGTGATCCAAAAGGGAGGAAGGATGCATCAATTGAACTTCACCACAAAAGGTCTTTTCGGATTGGGGCATGGTTTTCCAAGTGTATACGATAATGAGAAGGAAGATGCATTTTGTGTGGATGACTCTTTGATCACACGTACTGTTGATAAGTATAATAAGGGTGGTGTATAAGAAAGTGAACCAAAAGTCCTTCGAGTTGTTGTATGTCATGTAAATCCCCTTACAGATAACAAGGCAGAAGTAAGTCTAGCAAAGGCATTGTTAACAGATGAAAGGAATATAACTAGTCACTTGAGTGCAAATGTTGTGGAAAAACATTCCAATATAGTGAGTTCATTCAGTGAAGTGCACACTAAATTTGAAGATGTGCACATTCAATATCCTGTAAAAATTGTAGGAGAAAATATAGACAGATTTGAGAAGTATACCAGTGGGAGGCACAAGCAGAAGGCTACATTATGTGAGGAAATAGACATTGCCTCAATCAATTTTCAAAACATAGATGAAAATTTTGCAGACGTAGAACAAGATATCTTTACTATCAATGAAGACAACGTTGGTATGGAACAACCATCTAAGGATTTTAAACCCACCCCCAACGGTGAGGTATCTATTGATCGAAAGTATGCCCCGAGTACAAAAATAGAGAAGATCTATAATCTTTGATCTTCCTCACATGCTACTGAAGACGTTAACCCATAACAAGCAAGACACCAGTGGCAGGAGTCCCAGCAATAAGAGCACACCGAAAACAAACACTAACAGTTCTAGTCAACAGTTTTTATGGCTTGTGCATTTCAACTCAACACAATGAATCTTATGCTCTTTAGTATGGCCAACTGTTCTAACAGAAAGGTCATAAGTATAGTCTTTTGCATCACAAAAATTCTCAAGATATCCAACTTAAGCCATCAAGGAAGAAGATGGGGAGAAGCTCCCATAATCCATTTACCTAAGTTATAGTTAATTCAGCTGGATAGAGTTTCTGCTAATAAAGTCCATACACCTACCCTTAGTGTATTTTCAATCTGGGCATAATAAATTTACAACGGGAAGATCTCGTACAAAGACTCTTTTTCCCCCTCGATATATTCCAAAGCATGTAGAAATTGGAAACATGGATAGGGAAATGCACATTGATGGTCCAAGTAATGATGTTGATCTTGAAGCATTTAAAGGAATCATAGATACATACACCGGTATACCTGATGAGTGGAAGAGTGATCTGTTTTTAATTTGAAGAAAAGTGTATGTCAAGATGAAAGGAGACTACAAAGCTTGAGCGGAGCATGCAAAAGTCAAAAGCATGAAAACGGTGCAAAGATTACTATCGCCAGAAAATACATGCAAAGAAGCAGTCCAGAAAGTCAGAAAGATTATTTGAGAAGGATGAGAATCTTGTAGGAGAAAAAGGGTTAGACTATGGGCTCAATGAGGGTAGGTGAAAAGGAATACATGAATGATGAAAATAACAAGGATAAAGTGCCAAAAATGAGAGATTAACCCACAATATGATTGCAAGCAAATGTTCAATCCTAATTCAGTCAGAAAACACATTGAGAACCTGAGTATATGCAAAATTATTATACTAGTTTAAGTCATCTAGTGAATGCTTTTGAATCAAAACTCAATCTTGAAGAATTAGAAGCTGATCAACTCACATATAATGCAATAAGATACTATCGTAATATGGGTTCAAATGGACAAGAGTCTGAAGAGGCAAATATCAAGAAACATGGTCCGACATCTCAGACAGATCAAATATCTAACTTGGATAAGACTGATCTAATTTTGCATGACCAAAAAACAATGAATAAATACTTTAGGACCTGAAAATGTGTAGAGTCAGTATATTAGTTCATATTCTTCTTCTAAATATGTTAAATCTAAATACACGACCGCATGAGCCCTTCCGGGACCTGGCACCCGGTACCACTTGGAGAAGAGGCTCATGGTGGCCGGACTTCCGAAGAAGCCACAGTTGTTGGCACAATGTATGAGCCCTTCTGGGACTTGGCACCCGGATCCTCCTGGTTACAACTCTCATGGGCCATTATATTCAGGAGCTCTCAAGTTTGAATCCAAGGCAACAAACAAGGAAAAGGAAAAAGCCAAGAAATCACAAAACCACTTGCAGATCTGCGGAAACTGCAATGCGTCGGCGTCTCAGCATTATCTTCACAGGAAACATCTAAGGGTTTTCCAGGGAACTTAGGCATAAAAATGGATGGTGAGCTATAAAGAATAGAAACAGAATCCTGGAACTTCGGGTTCGGCATAAAAGAATTCAAACTAAATCCTGGAACTTCGGCTTCAGCGTAAAATAATTCAAATGGAATCATGTAAAAATGGTGTGCAAAGATAGCAAGGCTGCCTAAAAATCTATGTACATGTATCAAATAGAGATAGGAAGTGTCGACAAAAACCAAAACTGACTGATTTATAAGAAAAGGCTTATCGGCCTAATTATATATATATATATATATATATATATATATATATATATATATATATATAATTATGAAAAACAGATGTTAAATTCATAAACTGCAAAGTTAATAAATTCATAAACAGTAAAGTGATATATTTCATAGATAAAAATAATTTATTTAATTGTAAAATGTTATTATAAGATTATGTTAAATTTGATTAAATGTAAATAAATTTTAGAATTTTTTTAATTTAATATTATTATTAATTTTCATTTTCCTTTTTAATAAAATTTATTTTTAAATTTAATAAAACCAATATAATCTATTTAATTTATAATATATAGTTAAAAAACCATGTTAACAAAAATTTCAATAATTTATTTCACACTCTTCCTTATCAAAATTGAATTTGAAACTTCAAGTGCACATAAATTAACTTAACTGAGATATAAATGTTATACTCATGATAAAATTCAATGTAAAATTTTGATCATATAGTCAAGCAACAATGTTCACTAAAATTTCAATAATTTATATCAAACTCTTCATTATGAATTTTGAATTTGAAACTTCTAGCTGAGATCATAAATGTTATACTCGTGATAAAACTGAGAGTAAAGTTTGATTATTTTGATAAGGAAAGAGTTGCCTTTAAAGTTTGATTATTTTGATTATTTTGATAATCATTTTAATAATAATTATTTAATAAAATATCCCACACTGTTATGACAACCAACAATAATTTTTAATTTATTTCACTTCATTCACATAAATTACTTAAAACAAGAAATTGTATATCATACGCCTACTTTCCCTGACAATCAACATTGTTTTGTTATATATATGATCGACGATTTAGTCTGTGTTGAACATAACACATTAAGTAAATCTCAATTGCGAGTATTGAGAAAGAGAGATTAGCGGGTAGCCACTTTGCAGTTTGAGAGATCAGCCAAACAAGGAGGAGAAGGAGGAGAATCTTGAGGTTATTGCTTCTCTGTGTTCCATGGCATCCACATCATATGGAGGATCCTCCAGCACCAACAACTATGCATTTGATATCTTTATTAACCACAGGGGTCTGGAATGCAAGAAAACCTTGGCCAAACATCTCTATGAGAGCCTTAACAAACACAGACTGCGAGTATTTCTCGACGAAGATGAATTACAAAATGGAGAGTAGATAACTCCACAAATACACAGTGCCATTCAAACAGCTTCTGTGCATATCGCTATTTTCTCTCCTAGATATACAGAGTCTAATTGGTGTCTTGATGAGCTCTTGCTCATGTTCGAATCTGGGTCAACTATCATTCCAGTCTTTTATGATGGTGTCAAGCCTGCAGATCTTCAATGGGGAATGCACGATGAAAACAGAATCTATGGTCGAGCCCCGCAAACGCTGGAGAAGAAGACAACATTCATTTCTGAAGCACGATACGACCCCAACACCATCTAGAAATGGAGGAAGGCTCTCACTGATGCTGCAGAAATAAAAGATTTCGATATGGAGACGTATAATGGGTGAGTACTCAAACTCTCCCTCTTGCTCTCTACCTTTTAACTTGTTGGATTCATAGACAGTTTTATATTGTAAGTGTTTTGACTCGTAATTTCATTTCAGCGATGAGCAGCAGCTCCTTTAACACGTCGTGGAAGGAGTGTTGAAAAAAGTTAAAAGACGATTAGATGTGTCTAGATATCCAACTGGGTTGGATGAGAAAGTTGCAGAATTTGAAGGGGCAATGTTACCCGACCAGCAAAGCAGTAGAGAGACTAGAGTTATAGGAATTTTCGGGCTTGGTGGTGCTAGCAAAACTACCCTAGCAAAAGAGATCTTTAAGCGTCCCAGATTGAATTACAAGAAAACTTACTTTCTATTTGATGTCAGAGAAAATGCAGCGAGAAAATATTTAAAATCCTTTTAGAAAATGATTCTTAAGGGTTTGGCTCAAGTGAGTTTGAAAATAGACAGTACTGTTGATGGTATAGAGAAGCTCGAAAAGTATCTGAAATCTTCTCATGCTTTCCTAGTTCTAGATGATGTGGATCATCTTCAGCATGTGGAAGCATTACTTTTACCGGTAAAAGATGTGGTTGAGAAAATTAGCTTAATTCTAGTCACATCTAGGAATAAGGATATATTTACAAGCTCAGGGATTGCAGAGTCTTCGATTTTCAATGTAATAGGGCTCGACCAAGATCATTCCCGAGAGCTATTCTACTGTCATGCGTTCGACCAGCAAGATCCTCCTATAGAATTTGAACAACTGGTCAAACAATTTCTCCATGCCTGCGCGGGATTTCCATTATCCCTTAAAGTGGTTGGATCTCTTCTTCGTAGAAAATATTTGCAGTATTGGAATGCGCAATTGCACAAACTCTCCAAAATTCTTCCCGAAGATATACTAGCTAGACTAAAAATTAGCTATGACGGTCTTGATAAAATAGAGAAGCAGATTTTCTTAGACATTGTGTGTTTATTTATAGGAGAAAAAAAAGATATGGCTATAAGAATCTGGGATGGAACAGAGTGGGTCGGATGGCTTGGTCTTCGTAACCTGGAGAGCAGGTCTCTGGTGGAAGTAGACAATAAAAACTGTATAAGAATGCACGACCATGTGAGAGACATGGGTAGACATATTGCAAAGTTTGAACCTCCGGAATCGACATTTCGCCTTTCGTGCCCAACCCACGACCTTCGGATTTTGTCAGAAAAATCAGTGGTATGTATTTTGAAGCTTTAGACCCATATTCAAAATAGTGTTTTTGTCAAATTAGTTGTGTCCGTTATGTTTTGCATTCTTAAGCTTTGCACTTAGGATGTCCATCTTTGAGAAAACAATTCTTAATCCTGATTGTAACATATCTTTGAGAAAACAATATAGGTGCACAAAATTAGCATCGTTCACTCACAAGGCTGTGAAAGGGCTCAACCATTGTTCATAAACCTCGTGGAGTTCGCAGGCAGGCGTTTAAGAGCGAATTTGTACGACTTGCCACGTGTCACTATTTCCTCCTTCAGCTCTAAAATTTCTAGAAATGAAACTAAAGTCCATGTACTTGCAGCCACTTTTTACATAATTCCAATCTGATGCTCAGAGAGAGAGTTATGAAGCTTTTCCCACGATCACCACTTTGAGATGAAATTCGGGAGCCTGAAAAATACCTAACTTCCACAGAACATATATTCGAAAATATTGCGAACCAAGCTTTGAAATTTTGCGACGATGTTCCTCAATATTTCGGCTTCGCGCCCTAAAAAGTTCAGCTTCTGAACCTTCGTAGAAACAAAGTTATAGCTCAAATTCCACAATGACCTGTTTGGAGCAGCAAAAACCTCGAATCCAAAGCTCTGATACCAAATGTTGTGAAACCAGCTCCAAAAATAGAAGAAAAGAGAGATCAATGCCTTAGAAATAAGCCACTTCAAGGGGGCAACCTCCAATACATTACATAAATGAACAATTCTTGGATGATACAAATGACAAAACCTTTTTTCTATATATAGGAGTCCATGGGGCCACAATGTAATCCTGGTTGGGCCACAATGTAATCCTAGCCGACCTAAAAATAATAATTTAAGGGCACAATAATAGCAATATGGGGTTTACAGGGGTACAACAATAACAATAAGCAGGTTACACTAACAACAATAAGAGACTATACTAATAATATAGGGGCCTAACATTAAAGTATGTTGAATTTTGAATTGGATATGGAATACTTCTTTCTCCATTTCAAGTCTGACAAGGTTGAAAGCACTCACAGAAATCCTAAAATAACTAATGGAAATTTTAAAAATATAGTTAAAAGGATAAAAAGGAAGTTTGGAGATTGATTTGAGTGGATGTTCCACAAAATTATGGACAAGGTAGAGGTAGAGGATGCTATTAGAAAAGATGTCGTAGTTGAGGAAGGGAAGGATAAGGTGGGTTTAAGCAAGTTTTAAATACATATGAAGTATCTTGAGCATTTGAATGCTAAGTAGGTTATACATAAACATAATGATTATGCAAATGTTGTAAGGGAAAACAAGATAAATGTATTGGGGATTTAACTAAGCTCAAAACTTCATGGAGAAAAGGAAAAAAAATGCAAGATGTGATGGTTGATGAGAATATTGGGGAGAACATAAATGAGTAAATATTCAAGTGTAGGTTACTGAAATTTTTGTAGGGAAGACGAAGAAACACATTCAAGAAAGTGATGGTGTGAAAAAAGGGAATTCAAGGAAAAAGTTGATGACATAGATAAATTTAAAGAAATGAAATGCCAAAAAAATGCAAAAGTTATAGACAATGAAAGAGAACTGAGAGAGATTATATGACAAGGAAAGGAAAACGAAGTATTTGAGGAAGAACTTGATTTGGAAGAAATAATTTTGTGTAGAAATGATAAGAATTTAGTGGAGGATGAAGAAGAGATCCTAAAACCAAAAAACTGTTTAAAAAGGAAAGGAAGGTTAGTGATAAAAATAAAAGGAAATGGCATGAAAGTAGACACATGAAATAGGATGGCATGGCAGTGAAAAAAATAACAAAAAGATAAAAATGAACAATCATCATAGATCTTCATTTTTTTCAATGGAAATTTCATGATGATGAACTGCAGTACGTGGTTCGAAGCATGTTGACTTAAAAATTTCTATGTGATTTAATTCAAAAAATAATTGATAGAGATTTCCTCTTCAAATGAAACTGAGAGAAATGAAAAAAATAAGAGAATGAAAAAACAGTGATGATCTTCATGTTATTCACTAGAAATTTCATCTATATTGGTTTCATGTCTCAACAAATATGACAATTAGTGGAAGAAAGGGAAGCATAAATAGGTTTCTATGTCTATTTTTTTCATTCCAAGTTTATGTCATTGATAGTCAGTTGAGCAAGGAACTATTGCCATTTATCGCTAAATTCTTTGCCACTATTTATTTTCGTGTGTCATCAATTTATGCTAAATTCTAGACAACCTTTTGGAAAATTTATTGTGGATTCTCCTTGTTTATTCAAGTGCTCATCTAGTTGTTCTTAAATTGGGGCTATGATGCTCATTTTCCAATTAATTATGATTGAGGAACTACTTTTTATGACATTGTTTTGGCTTTGGGATGAATGTGTAGAACTTTATATGACATCCTTCGTGCTTGGAATTTGTACGTAGAAAAGCATTGATGTTCAACTAGAAACGAGTTATGTATTTTTCATCTGTAGGTAGCCATACTAGCCAATACTTTGCATTATGGGTGTGTCATATTTTTATAATATTTTTGTAGATGGACGCACATTTTAGTCTCGTTACTCTTTCTCTTACACCTTGTCATATTTGTCTGTCAATATATTTGACATTTTTCATTAAATTTTCATGTATGAAATATTGATCTTCATCAGTTGTCATCTATAGAATTGCTTGTGAAAAATACACAAAAGCCAACGAAATATTTAGAATTATGCAAGTGAAATGCAACAGTCATGTTCCTAAATGTTCAAATCACTCATTAATGATGTTTTCTCAGTTGAAAAAGGTTTACTTTTTTTTATTCCATCTTTTATAACAAAGAAATAACATTTGTATAAATTTATTAGACTTGATTTGGCCAAGGACTTGTTTTGGCTTACCAATCAAACTTGATTGAAGGGTCGGAAATGACTTTCCAGTCAACTTGCAAATGACTCAGGATATAGAAAAATAGAAAAAATATATATTTTCATAAAAAGTCAAATATTTTTGCTTTCAATTTAGAATGTATTAATCAAAGAGGTAGGTCAAATGGGCCTTGACTATGCCATCCCAGTCAAACATAGGTTTGGGTGGTAGGTTGGTTAGAAGTGCCAATTCCAAGTTGACCTGGGAGGGTCTCGTAACTATGAATCATGATATAAAGATTTATTAGATAATGTTAAACACAACTTTAATTACACTTTTATAATTCAATAGTTCTAGAATTGCATAGAAAAAAGATAGATCATTTTCAATCTTTAGTTTGCCTTAACATAACTTCATTATTTTGCTTATGATGACCCAATATCTACTAGTTATTATTTTTATGCTTAAGTTCTCTTTATCCGTGGAGTTATAATGTGCAGGTTCGATCTTCACTTTCTATGGCTATTGTATCATTTATTATACCCATTCATCTAAAAACCAATGGTTGTTGACGTGGTATCACTTATAAACATATACTCCAAATGGTTATTGTATCATTTATTATACCATTCATATCAAAACCAGTGGCTGTTGACGTGGTATCACCTATAAACATGTACTCCAAATAAATAATCGCTGTGAAATGTTTTGTGATCAAGAAATGAAAATAAAACTATATGAAAATTGTGCAGAAATTGAAATAACTATCCTGAATATACTGTCAAAAATGTTTTGTGATGGTTTGTCTCCAAGGCTAGTGGATAGTTTGAATGTTAAACATGCAACTTCAACAATGGTTGAACTTCTTTAATGGTTTTTTGCACTTGAATTTAATTGGTGGCAATGATTGACATGGATTGCAATGGCTTCATTTTGAATGTGTGATCTGGATTGATTTGGATGTGATCCAATGGATGAGAATTTGTTATTGTTTATCCATGTGCTTTGATATGTTTTAATGAGAACTTTAATGGATTGTGTGTCATTTATTGAACACAGATATGAATATACATTTGGAATACTTGGTGGGTGGTGGGAATAGACCATTTTGGAAGGATTTATCGTTTTATTTATTTTCTAGCTAAGATAAGATGATTTGTATTGTTAATACTTAAAAAACTATTTATGACATTTGTGGACCCAAACAATCTTTTAGGGAATTTTAATAATAAGACCAGTAGAATAACAATTATTGATTCTTCACATTAGACATCTCTTCCCTACCTAAAAATATTAAACTATCATAATAAAAAAATAATTTAATGAAACGAATATATAATTAATTACTAATCCCCGCATCTCTTCCCTACCTACCTAACATTTAGACTATCATAATAATAATAAAAAATTCACCGAGACAGACTACTATTGAAAAAATTGTTGTTTTTGTCCTTTTGAAAAAAGGAAAAAGAAACAGTGCTGACAACTGTCCCACGCGTTGTAAAATGCATTACCAGTGTGGGGTACAAGCGAGTGCGACGATTAAAGTCTACGATATTTTTTGATTGGATGTTGTAGACCCCAAATTCTTATCTTTTCACGCGGAATTTGCAATCCCTGTATTCCACATGGATTTGACCCCTAACCACAGCACTCATTTCACTGAATCTGCTCTGCACTTGCATTGGATACCAGTCATTCTGTTTATAATTTGAAATTTCTGTAGCATTTTGAGCGTAAATGACCAATAAAAAAATTGAAACCTTAAATTTCACATGAGTATTTAACCTATTTCTTCCCAAAATAGGGATATTCGCTAATTAAACTGACATATATCTCATTAAAAAAAATCGATATTATAAAACTATACTAATCCGCTATTATATCTAGATTATTCTTCTTCTAAATATAACTACTTGCAAATAAATTTGAAAATTCCAAACCTACGAATTGCAGTGGAGAATTGGCCACTGCAATTGGCAATTTCCGCGACTCAACCCACGTCCTTCAGTTTCCATGTTTTTTCTATTATGGTTAATGTAAAAAATGGCTGTACCGCATCATCTCTCGCGTCCGTTCCTGTTGTCTTCAACCTACCTTCCTCCAATATTTAATTAATTACACCTGTGATGGTTGTTAAAGAAGATCCACATCAATTCAGAAAAGTTATATGAAACTAGCAATTGCACCGGGTGCAAGGGAACGCCGGAAGGAGGAGACATGAGTAATTTTGTGGTACATGTTAGGGAACATGATGAATGTGAATTTATGAGGGGTAAAATCTGCCATTGATTGATTACATGAATTTTTAGATTTAAAATATGAAAATTAAATATGTTGTTTGCTGAACTTGAAGGAGGAAAGAAGGTAGGTAATTTCATCTCCATGACTTTAATTTTATAACTTTGTGGTTATTATCTTAAATCTATAGACTATACTTCAGTGAAACCACCAACTCATTCAACAAAATAAAACATTCACCAATAATATGTTCATAATAAATAAATATTAAATTAAAAAATTTAATATAAAAATAAAAATAAAAAATAATCAAATTATTAGTATAAAAATGAAACAAATATCTAAATTAAAAAATCATTATTTTATTTACAAATTTTAAAATTCTCGCCCCATCATTATTTACAAATTTTAAAAAATCATTATTTTATTTTTATATTCTCGCCCCATCCAGCGTATCATCTATATGTCAAGAGTATGGATTTTAACGTGGCACAATCTGAACTGAACGTGTATCAGGGGCCCGGGAAATTAAGTATTACGTTTTGCGTTGAAGAGCATTTGCAGGTGCCGATCATTTTGGCATTCACGCGTGTAGAATTAAATGGTTAACGTGGTCACAGTGGAAGATAAAGGTCAAATTTTTTATTCTTTCGAACTATCAACAATTTTCAGAATCCAAAGTGTATCTCCACAAAACATTACAGTGGAATATGGCCTGTAATTGTTGCCATAAAAATGCTGTGTGATTTTGTTTGAAGAAATCAATCTGCACAATCAAGTGTATCTACCCATAACAGTACCGTGGGATATGGTTTATAACTTTGTTGCAATCAAAATGCTGTGTTGTTTTATTTGAAGAAATCTAGCTGTAAATCAAAATGTTTTCGGCATCTCTGCCATATAC
>JAXQQM020073629.1:0-120895 GCA_034641835.2 Pinus albicaulis
ATTTTGTTCATTTGTGAGTATTCCTGTTGTGTAACCAACTCCAAAAATAGAAGAAAAGAGATATCAACGCCTTAGAAATAAGCCACTTCGAGGGGGAAACCTCCAATACATTACATAAATGAACAATTCTTGGATGATACAATTTACAAAACCTCCTTTCTATATATAGGAGTCCATGGGGCCATAATGTAATCCTAGTGGGCCACAATGTAATCCTAGCCGACCTAACAATAATAATTTAAGGGCACAATAATAACAAAATGGGGGTTACAAGGGTACAATAATAACAATAAGGGGGTTACCTAATAACAATAAGGGACTATACTAGTAATATAGGGACCTAACATGCCCCTCTCCTTTAAAAGAGTGTTGTCCTCAACACTTGAGTAGCTCTGGGTGCTTCTGTATAAACTTTTCATCCTCCCATGTAGAATCTTCAGTGGGTAAGTTCTTCCACTTGATGAGATACTCTGAAATTGATCGATTCCGTAGCTATCGAGTTCTTGTTTCCGTGACCACTTCATGTTCCAATATGATTTTTCCTTCCTCATCAAGTTCTGGCAATATTGTTTGAACTAGAATATTTTCACCTATAACCTTCTTTAAGCATGAAACATGGAAAACTGGATGCACTCGCGAAGAAGCAGGAAGCTCCAATTTGTATGCCATAGTACCAATCTTTTGCAACACCTTGCAAGGACCATAGTACTTTGGCGATAATTTATTATCCTTCTTAGCTTGCTTGAGGGACATTTGTTTATATGGTTGTAGCCGTAAAAATACCCAATCTCATATATCAAAACTTCTCTCGCTGCGATGTTGATCTGCCTGTTGTTTCATTCGATTTTGTGCCAAATTCAGGTTATCCTTTAAGAGTTGGAGAACTTCTTGTTGATGCTCGATGTGATCTTCCACTGCTTGAACCTTCGAATTTTCTCTTAAATATGATGTGATGGATGGTGGATGATATCCATAAAGTGCCATAAATGGGGTCATTTTTGCTGCGGTATGGAAGGAAGTGTTATACCACCATTCAGCAAGAGGTAACCACTTGACCCATTGTGTTTGTTTATCAGATACAAAACAACGAAGATATCCTTCCAAACATTTATTTACTATCTGAGTTTGACCATCAGATTGAGGATGATAAGATGAGCTATGAGCTAATTGATTACCCAAACAAGAAAATAACTCCGTCCAAAAATTTCCAGTAAAAATGGGATCTCTGTCGCTCACAATAAGCCTTGGGCTTCCATGTAGCTTTTGAATTCTGACCATAAATGTAGTAGCAACTGTACTTGCTTTAAATGGATGAGATAATGGACAAAAGTGTGCATACTTGGTAAGTCTATCAACTACCACCATGATGACACTCTTTCCTTCGGACTTAGGTAAACCTGTGATAAAATCCATTGAAATCTCCTCCCAACGTTGACTTGGAATGGATAAAGGTTGTAGAAGTCACGGGGTCTTAATTGTCTCCACTTTATTCTGCTGGCAAACCAAACATTCCGCCACAAACTTTTGAATATCAGATTTAAGGCCATCCCAAAAAAATTCTTTCGTCACCCTGTGGTAAGTTTTTAAAAATCCTGAGTGTCCTCCTAAAGGAGAAGTGTGCAATTCCATAAGAATCTTTTGTTTTAGTTGGGAATTCTTACAAAGATATAAGCGATCTTTGTACCATAAGGAATCATTTTTCCAACTAAATGTGTCAGATGTACTAGGATCTTGCTGCAAATTTTGAATGAGTGTCCATACATCTTTGTCCTTCTTCCATTCCTCTCTTGCTTCGATTATCCAATCTGGTTGGATAATAGAAATGGCACAAAGCAATGCTTCCACCTCTTCATTCTTTCAACTTTCCTTTTTTGTAGATTATTTCAAAGTCATAACTCAACATCTTTGTGACCCATTTTTGCTGCTCTTCTGAAGATAGTCTTTGTTCCAAAAAGTGTTTAAGACTATCATGATCAATTTTTACCTTGAAGTGTCTTCCCATTAGGTAAGTTCTCCATTTCTTTAGTGCATGCAGTATTGCTAACATTTTCTTCTCATAAATAGGTTTATGTAAATACTTTCCTTTGATTGGACGACTTTCAAAAGCAATGGGTCTTCCTTCCTGCATTAAAACAGCACCAATTCCATTTCCTGAGGCATCACATTCCACGATAAAGGTTTTTGTGAAGTCTGGCGTAGCTAAGACCGGTGCTAGGCACATTGCCTCTTTAAGATGTTCAAAGGCCTTAGTTGCTTCAGGAGTCCATGAAAATGCATCTTTCTTGAATAATGTTGTTAGAGGTGCTGCTATTCTCCCATAATTCTTAACAAACTTGCGATAATACCCTGTTAACCCGAGAAATCCTCGCAACTGCTTTATGGTTGTGGGAACTTTCCATTCCTTAATAGCTTTAATTTTGTTAGGGTCTACTTTAACACCCTCGTGAGATACAATATGACCCAGATATTCCACCTCTTGTACTCCAAAGAAACATTTGGATTTTTTTGCATATAATTGTTTCTCCTGCAATAGTTTGAACACCCTGTCAACATGTTCAACATGATCCTTCCAAGATCTACTGTAGATTAGTATATCATCAAAAAATACTAGCACAAATTTTCTAAGGAAGGGTTTGAAAATGGAATTCATCAACCCTTGAAATGTAGAAGGTGCATTGGTAAGGCCAAAAGGCATGACCAAAAATTCATAATGACCCTCATGAGTTTGAAATCTTGTTTTTGGAATATCTTCAGTCTTCATTCTAATTTGATGATATCCTGAACGAAGATCCAACTTGGTAAAATAAATTGCTCCATGTAATTCATCCAATAATTCATCAATCACAGGAATGGGAAATTTATCTTTAATGGTGAGCTTATTGAGCTCCATATAATCTGGACACATTCGCCATGATCCATCCTTCTTGTGTACCAATACTACAGGAGCAGAGAAAGAACTTTGACTAGGTTGAATTATACCTGCCTCTAACATTTCTGCAATCATACGTTCAATTTCGCTCTTTTGGAACTAAGGATATCTATAAGGCCTGATGTTTGGAGGAACACTTCCTGGAATCAAATGAATAGCATGATCATGATCACGAATAGGTGGGAGTCCTTTGGGAGTTTCAAACACCTTGGAATGATTGTCCAAGTCTTGTTGGAGATCTGCAGAAATAGATGATTTTGATGTTGGAACTTCTAATGAGCATAATTGTGCAATGACACCTCATTGTTATTTTTTTAGAAGCTTTGTTATGACATTAGATCTTATTATCTTTCCCGGCTTCCCCGCAATACCCCGTAATTAAAATTCCTTTACTTCTGAAAAAAATTTCATGAAAAGTTCTTGAAAATTAAAAGCTACCGTCCCCAAAGATTGTAACCATTGTACTCCTAGTACAACATCAACACCTCCCATAGGAATGGAAAGCATTGGACTAGTCAATACATATTCCCCCATGGTTAGCTTGATATTATGGCATTTTTCAGAGCAATTTATAGTTCCTCCATTTGCAACCATCACTTGACATTCTGGTGCTGGGTATAGGAAACAATTTAATTCCTTGGCTACCTTATAATGAATAAAATTATGGGTGCTACTTGAATCAATCAACACTATTACCTTTTTCTTTTTGATATGTCCTTCTATCTTGAGAGTTTGAGGAGTGGTAATTCCTGCCAGTGCATTACACGATATGGTCGGATTCATTTCTTCCTCTTCTAGGGCTGGTTCCTGGTGTATATCCTCTTCTTGTTCATTTCTTCTTCCTCTTCACAATCTATGTAAAATAATTTCTTCTCAGCACACTTATGACCTTTAGTGTATTTTCTATCACAACTATAGCAAAGCCCTTTTGCTCTTTTTTCTTCCAATTTTTGTGGTGTCAACCTTGTAGGTTGTGGAAATCTAGGCATAGCAACACTTCCTTCTTTATAGAATTGAGTGGTAGGCTTCCTTGTAGCCATAATTTTACATTCAACTTTTCTTGCCAACCTGAATGCCTTCTCCAATGAATCAGGTTCCAAAACACGAACTTCATGTTGGATGTTATCCTTTAGAGTACCTATGAAGAGATCAATCCTGTGTTCCTCTGGAATATCAGTTACCCTTATATTCAATTTTGGAAGTCCTCAATGTGCTGCCCCACTAAACCCTTTTGTTTGAGATTTATCAATTGGCTAAAGAAGGTGTTGCTCTTTGTATCCTCATAATGTGCTATCATTTCCTCCGTAAAAATTGACCAAGTGACAATTTTTTTACGGGAGCAAAGCCATCGATACCATACAAATGTATTTTGTTCTAAATGTAAAGTTGGAATGCGTACCTTTTGTGTGTTTTGCACGTTATGGAGATCAAAATATTGCTCCATCTGTAGTATCCATGTTACAGGATCCTTTCCATCAAACTTCCTCATATCCATTTTTGGAATATGGTGGTTCTTTCCGCCAACATTAGAGTTTATGAAATCACGATTAACATTTATTTTGTTCTCATCATGAGTTTCCTCTACTATATTTTCACCATTAGGAAACATTTCTTGTATCAACTTTGTCAAACCTTCTATGTCTACTTTTAGATAATTCTTCATGTTTTCCATTTTAGATTCCATGCCAGCTTCCATGTCATCTATCTTAGATTCCAAATCTTTCTTCAAACCATCCATCTTTGCTTCCACGCCTTTCTTCAAAACTTCCATTTCATTTTTTGTTGCTCTTTGCGAGAGCAAAATTTGGTGCACTTGCTCTTGTAATTTTGATAGATCATGTTGCAATTCTTAATCTTCATGAGTCATAGTAGAGCCTTGAGCAGTAAGTGTTAGTTATTTTACAAGTCTTTAGACTAATGTTTGATATCTATTACTTTAATACTTCTTGGAATCAATTCAAATTGATTCTTCAAACAAGACTTATGCAATTCGGAAAAAAAAAAAAAAAAAAAAAAAAAAAAAAAAAAAAAAAAAACACCTTTTTCTTGCTTTTGAGGAGCTCGATATTGAAATTTGATTATCTCTGTGATTGTGGCTCTTCAATATTTGAAATTCAGCACTGAAGTATCCCTCTGAATTCTATTTTGAATGCAATGGGTCTGACCTGATTTGGATTCTCCAAGTCAAAGTTATGTCCAATCTCCCACAATGACCTAATTATGGACTGGTTCAGTAGAGCGAACTTGTACGACTTTCCACGTGTCACTGTTTCGTCCTTCACCTCTAAAATTGATAGCCAAGAAACTGCAGTCCGTGTGATTGCGACCACTTTTTACGGCACTCCAATCTGATGCTCAGAGAGAGAGTTATTGAAATTTTCCCACGATCACCTCTTTGTGATGAAATTCGAGAGCCTGAAAAAGCACTACCTTCCACAGATCATATCTCCAAAAATATTGCGAACCAAGCTCTGAAATTTTTTGACGAGTTTCCTCAGGATTTCAGCTTCGTACCCTAAAAATTTCAGATTCTTAACCTTCGTAGAAAAAAAGTTATAGCGCAAATGCCACGATGACCTGTTTAGGAGCCTGAAAAAAGACCTAACTTCCACAGATCATATCTCCGAAAATATTGTGAACCAAGCTCTGAAATTTTTAGAAAATCTTCCTTAGGATTCAGTTTCGCACCCTAAAAATTTCAGCTTCTAAAACTTTGTAGAAAATTTTTTTATAGCAAAAATGCCACGATGACCTGTTTGGAGCAGCGAAACCCTAGAATCCAAAGCTCTGATACCAAATGTTGTGTAACCAACTTCAAAAATAGAAGAAAAGAGATATCAATGCCTTAGAAATAAGCCACTTCGAGGGGGAAACCTCCAATACATTACATAAATGAACAATTCTTGGATGATACAATTTAGAAAACCTCCTTTCTATATATAGGAGTCCATGTGGCCATAATGTAATCCTAGTGGGCCACAATGTAATCCTAGCCGACCTAACAATAATAATTTAAGGGCACAATAATAACAAAATGGGGGTTAAAATGGTACAATAATAACAATAAGGGGGTTACACTAATAACAATAAGGGACTATACTAGTAATATAGGGACCTAACATTCCATATGACGTGTTGAGGGAGATGGAGTGAGATGAGCTTATGGAGTATGCATCCTCATGTAGAGACCTCTATGAGAAATCCATTACACAACAATTGCACACCATGGGTGAGGTATGTACAAGCATTTTTGATCTATTTTAAAATACGCATTTATAAGATGAGCTAGAGTGCATGTAACATGTTTTTTTGGCGTATATACATTTAGTTTCCAAAAACTTATGCCAATATATGTATTTAACTTATGTATTTTACTACATTCTTAGAACAACATTGCCTTGCCCTTGATCCTCATTCTATAGATCATGGACATGATCATGTACAGGTTCCACATTCATTACTATCTATCTATATTTTTGTACGTAAAATTGAAATTGAATTTATGTCACATAATTTTATATGGTATGATTCCTAACATTATGGAATTTTCAGGTTAGTGCTACACATCAAGGGCTGCCTGAAGAGATTATTCCTTCTGAGGTTCTAGTCGTGACACAGGTTTCGATACTTTTCGTTAAGCATATTTATAATGTTTATTATATTTATTTTCTCAAAATTTTCTATTAACTTTGGTTTCTACTTTTCAGGCTACAGATAATATTGAGATGATGCAAAATGAGCCTTAAGGAGATCATGTAGGCTCTGGGTTAGAGAGTCTACATTAAACCATGGTAACCTCTTACCATTTCTTCGTTGGTATCATTGCCACATTATAAATAGGCTATCTAGTGAATTTATAGGCAGTTGAGAGGTTCCTTTATGTATCTAGTGAATTCTAAAACTAATATTTAATTTTCAATAAAAACTTTGAGCCATAGTCAATTCACTAGGTTACTGGCAGTATAGGTGCTTCATTTGGCTTAGAGGAATATGCAAATTTATTTCGTTGACCATCTCAGACACTGTCACAATGTCAATATGTCATACTTCCTACTCAAGTCCCTGCAAAATAAGGAAGCCCATGCACAAAAATCAAACATACCAATATATTTCATCTCTCACCATGGCCTTATCAGGTTACTCATGGTACAAGCTCTAAAAAAATCAAGAAAATCCTATGAAGAAGTCATTGCAACTCCAATGGTTGCAACTTCACTAAATGAGCCCAATGTTGTGTGACTCCACCCATTGCAATTGCGAAGGAGGAAGAATATATTGTCGTGAATCCCTTGGCTACAAAGTACCTACTAATTCATATTAAGGAAGAAGAGACAAAATCTATTACACCATAGAAGTATAGTGATATTGACGTTGAGATGATTAGTAGAAAACCAACCACCGAGAGAATGAGAGGGCATCAAAATAGGCCCCCATGTGTTCCAAGAAAGAAGAGGACATGAGACATTCCTACCACCACCCAAGACCCTGCTAATAAAAAAAACAAGTAAGGGCAGAAGAAATCCTAGAACACCAGGAAGACACTACCCCTACTGAAACATAAGAACTAGTAGAGTCAGTGACCTAGGGTTGGAAGAATTTGGTATGGTGGCCTTGCTACTCCATAATAACTAGCAAGGAGTGCTCTACACTACATATTACTACTTCATAATTGTTTGCCTGTAATAATGTGGATGTGATCTCTCAGGGGAAACTCTATAGCTATGACAGTGGACTACATTCCCCGACTATTTATAGGCCTATCACTTAGAGCCTTAGGTGCAGAACTTACAGATGGGTTGCATTACTAGCACTTGTGGTGGCCTAATAATGGTTATGGAAGACTGTGGAATCAATATTCCTTAAAAGACAGAATTGCAGATCATGCTTCCCTTGTGACAAGTTTTCATATATCCACTACAGACCTTTAACAAAAATCATTTTGACAATAGTATGTGCTCTCATGTGATGTAAAAATGGGAGTTTCAAGAAAATGGGGTAGTATGTGGTTTGACAGAGTTCACAACAATCCTCTTCAGGACAGCTACACATATCTCGTTGTAGATCATGTCCATTGTTGCATCAAAACTAATGACATTTTTCATTTGCAAGTACCCAAGTTCTATTGTAGCCCAGCAATGACAATATTCCATCCTGCAAACATTTTGGTTTCGAGGTTTCCTAGTTTTGCATGATGACTAAGCACAAAGGAAAGGAACATAGTATCCATGAGGTGGCCACATTAATTCACTAATTTCAACTGGCAGCCTTATTTTGGCACATGCTACAGTAGGATAGGAAATGAATAAGCTCTACTGAGTAGTAGTTTAAAGTAGAATAAGCTCTTTTGAGCAACAGTCTTCAATTATTAGATTCATAGGCTTTAATGTATTGTGTTGTGCTTTGAAGGTTTATTCATAATGACAAAGTTGTGATCTTGTTAAGGACTTAATCCTTCGTGCCAATACTTAAACACTGTATGCTCAATCTGGGCACAAGTTTTCACAACAAGTTCTTAGTTTCATTGTCCATGGCATGAACAATGGCAGCCCATTATATTGCCATGAAACCCCCTGGAAGATTGATATTTAGTTCTCGGCTTTGTTCTCCATCCCATCTATTAAATTTGAAGGGCCAACTTGGTAGAGATGTCACAGTGTTGCAAAATGGGATCCTTGTGCTCCATTTGTAGTTCATCAATCTGTAATAATATCTCCTTGCGAGCTTCATTATGCTCTAGTAAGACATTGTTGGGGAGCGATTTCATGTTATAGTATATCTCGATTATACACAAATATTAGTTTTGGCACCCTAAAGTATCGCCTGAATCAATCACCCACTCAACCATAGAGGCCAAGACCTCCTCATCAACTTGCTCATCATGTTGAACACGAAATTCAATATCAACATAGTTGATTTCCTATTGTATAGGAGCAGGGGTTTGGGAATGATATCTCTGTTCTTTCTTATGGGCTTGAAGTGTGCCTTGAGCACTCCCTTCTACTTGAGAAGAGGACCCTCAATGGGATTTTCCTCTTTGTCGTGGCATTGAAGTTGTCAAGCAGGGGAGTAATCGAGTATGAGTATGCACAAAGGTGAAGACTTCAAATGGATATAGCCATGTCCAACAGGAAGGATCTTCAATGGTGTAAACACCAGGTAAGGCTGATCATAAATGAATTTAAATTTGTAGAGGAGAAGGTGTAGGGTTGTGGGCACCACTGAAGGAGGTAGGAATAATACTATGGGTCATATAGGATTCCCAAAGTGCAAGGGGGACCCAAGTATTTGACTATGTAAGCAAAAGCTTGAGTTCACAACTTAATTTCCCTACTTTGGCAATTTCAAATTTGATTTATTTACAATGGACTATAATAGTGGAATAATCCAACCATTCATTAAGGAAATTTTGTAGACGTAATACTGATTACGACCTTTGGTGCCACCACCTTGGAGACCTTTGGTGCCACCACCTGCGAACCCCTACTTCTTCATGCAATTTTTCCTCATAGATTGCATGCCTTCACCATAGGGAAAGTCTACCCACAGAATGAGCATGTAAAATTAAGGAACCTGGGATGGTTATGGAGCTTGGGATTATCTGTTGTCTATAATTTTCTCCACTTGCATTTTTTATCTCATTATTTTACAATCAACTATTGTGATTTCTTTCCTTTAAAGCCTAAATGAGTTATTTTCAATCTCCATTGGTTTTATTTAAGAATTTAGTCTCAATGTCTGTAATAGGTATACAAAATCCTAGAGTATTTGGAAACCTACAAGAAAGACTATAAGCCTCCTTCTGTCTCTATTATTCTCTATGGGTAAGGTCTGTGCTTTATTCCTTTTAATAGTATTTGTTTTGGTTACAATTTCTAAAGTAGTAGTACCATGCAGGGATTGGAACAGAATCAAATGGGGGCATGTTTACAAATTCCTGCAGTCTCAAGGTTTTGTTTCTTCCTATGATACTGCTCACCACTACATAGAAATTAATGCCGATGCTCATAAGGTTTGTACCATTTATCTGTATGCTGGTCATTGGTTTGTAGGTTTTACAATCCTTTTTCTTTTGGTATTGATTTTTGAAAATGGAACAAAAATGAAATTAACTTTTGGTGAACTGAAATTTTCTAATTAATGAGATGTTAATTTTCCAGTGGGTTAGCCATCGCAATCACCGTGGTAATATTTGTGGAGTGGAATTTATTTGGCTTCTTAATCCAAGAAATATGAGTAAGCCTTTGAAGGCTAGCTGGAATGAAGCTTTATTTTGATTTATAAAGGTTGTTAACAACCCCTGATTGGTGGTTACAAAATTTAATTCTATGTGCATGAAAAAACTGGTAGTTGTTATCGAAGAGTAGAAGTTAGCCTCTAATTGGTGGTTATAAATTCTAATTTTATGTGCATGATAAACATGGTAGTTATCAAAGAGTAGTTGTTTCCGTTGAAACAATACATATTGCATGCCATTGAGTGCTTCTGTTTCTTGTTTAATGAATCTGAATAAAAAAAAAACTCTACCTTTTGAAATCAATCTGTACAATATTTATAGCATCTTAGTATTATCATTTATGGTTGCAGTCTAAATTAAATGAAGCTGGTTTGAAAGATAGAGATGCATTCTGCTTCTTCAAGTCTGATAAATTCCATGATGGTTGTGTAACATTCCCTGGATTTAAAGGTGCTCTCCAACATGTTAGTTAATATCATGTTTTATTGCATTGTTTTTGTTCTACTTTTCTTCTTTATATTTCATATCAGTTTATTAAATATTTTTTTAAGTATTTTCTAATCCCATGGCTCCCCTACTATTATTACTGGATGCTTAAATATGGTTATTAAAGATATTTCTCTTGGGAATGCAGTTTGTGGTTGGACTGGCTGATAAATTCTCCCCTACTGATATTGAAGAAGGCATGCGTGTCAGGTCAGTTATTAAAAAATCCCCCTTGCAAAACCATCCTTTTATGTTCACTTTGTCTTCTAAGGAGTTTTTTTCCTTTATAGTTGAGTGTGATATTATCCATCAATTCTAAGTGTCGCTGAAACGTGAGATATCACACTACTTCTTAGTGAAGCTAATGCAAGAGCATTAGACAAAGAGAAATACTTTGTATTTATTAAAACTTAGGGGTTTTTAAGTTTTAAAAAGAGCTAGATTTTTATGGATGATTTGAGTGTGTTTTATGTATTTTTAATTAAATATTGTAAATAATTGAGAATATGAGAGAATTTGAGCAGTTGAGGATGTAAAGGGATGAGAGATTTTCCTAAATATTAATTTAGAAATTAGTTTCATTAATTATGGGTGAGAGATGATCCTTAGGGATTGAAGAGCGATTTTAGGATTTTGTTGAGAAGTTGAAGGGATTGAGCTTAAATTAGATCATTTTAAAATTGTATAAATTATCAAGCCTCAAAGGCATTGAAAATTAGAGAGAGAGTGTGAGTAGAGAGCAGGGGTTTCTACTTGGAAGCCTTCAGGCATATTGTAAAAAGGCCAATGATTTGGAAATTAGGCCAAGGAAGAAGATTTTATGTAAGTATTGTGTGTATTAATACAGAATTTGATTTCTGAAGTTTATGCCATTATTGAATTTATGAAGAGATGGTTGATGTGCTTGAATCCACATCAACTTTGTGTGAGAATCACAATACATAATCATTGAATATAGAAAGCGTTATTCTCTACGTGAAGGGTTGTATTTCAGTGCCTTTGAGTCCGTGGTTTGTGTTGAACCATTATATAAGATTCTGTTTCTTTTGAATTTCGTTGCTATCAATAGATCGGGGAAGAATCGATTTTATAATTCCATGTTAATTTCCATACTACAAACTCAATCCAGAATCGTTGAATGTTGAATGCGCTATTATCCTACGCAAATTCTCAATAGGCATTAAAGAAGTTCGATGAAGGAGTGCTAGGATGACATTGAATTGTTGAATATACATTTACCTGTTTGATGAGTCGAGGTCTGTGCAATCGATTCACAAGAATCCAGATGGAGGAGACGAGATTTTAATGGTTCGATTTCTGAAATTGAACAGAAGAAACGCAAGTCAACTTATTCTGAGTTGAGCCTGGCAAAGTCGGTGAATTGTAGCGCTGGAGAATAGTCTGGCAAGTCATTTAAATTGCAACTGGGAACGCAGAAGAAATCGTATTGGATCCTTTGAGTTAAAATCCAGATCTATTTATGCAAGCACTGGATACCTGACATCGATTCCAATTGTTAATGCAGAGGAAGGCGTTAAGAAAGGGCGGAATTAACCAGCAATTGGAGTGGATTATCATAGCCAGATGGGTTCGTTTGGGTAATTTAAGTCGATTTTTATTATTAAAATCATTCAATTACAGATGGATGCCGACTCTTGAAATGGTGTGAATGGTTTAACCATAGAATGGGTTAAGGAATAATTTAATTTGAAGTCAAAGCACATTCAATTCATTTTGGATCCAAATCAAAATGAGGATCAAGAGTTTGGCGATGGAAATCGGATGCTGAAGGAGCCGAAGGTTGATTGAAATTGCAACTAGAGAGCGGGGAGTTAAATGGTGCAGTGATGGTTTGACTAATGAAAATCATTTAAAGAGCGATGAAAACGTGCAAGGGAACTGTGATGAAGGCGCAGCAGAATCTTGAACAAGCTGAGGTGAATTGCAAGTGAAGTTGCATAGAAATTATGCAAGGTAAGAAACATTGTGGGCAGAGCTTTAATACATGTTTAATTGTTGATCTCGAAGTTGATATATATCATTCAGGAGATTTTTGAAAGCATTGAAATGCTATAACTTTTGTGGGATAACCATTATGGTGCTTGTGTTAAATCCATAGTCAAAAGGGGTTTATATGATGGGTTTTGACACTCAGTATTAAATGAAATGATTAACGCCGTGGTGGATATACACCTTCAGAATTTATTTAAGTTGTGAACGTAATATGTAATTATATATATTATGTTTGATGTGAGGTGAGAACCAAAACCTTAGAGCCAAAGATTGGCTGGAATTTAATTACAATTCGAATGTTAATGAAGTGGGAAATGCCAAGGGTTTTATAACCATTGTTTTATTTTGTAAAAAAGAAGCTTCCACATAAGTTGAAATTGTCAGTGAATGGAATTACTTGGCATGAATTTGGAATTGCATTTTTATATGCATGGTATTGTAGAGATTCTGGGTATTGCAGGGGTTTGCCCTGCAACAGAAGCATTACTATGTTTTCACTCTAATGTTTTATGTGGTTTGCATTAATGTCATAAAAAAATTTAGAGATTGCTCTAGGTCACACCTTGTGGGTTTTGTCAGGAATCTAATGATTGATGGTATTATTTCTTTATGTAGGTTTGATCACAATAAGTATCAGATTCATATCCCTTTGCCTCCTAATATTTATCCCAGTGTGACAATGATGACTGTTGAAGAAAAGCCAGATGTTACTTACAATGATGTTAGAGGTTGCAAAGAACAAATTGAAAAGATGCGAGAGGTTTTTCAATTTTCTTATAAGTCATCGTCTATTCACATTTCATATTTCCTCATTTGGCCAATAGTATCAACAGAGTGTTATGTCAATAAATGGTCAATATAAAAAGTCATTTATCATAACAGTTACAGGGATAACATTGGGTAATCTCATCCTAGTAAATGTGTGTGGTCCTGGCGATAGGTTGAAATAACTCTGATCCAACTGAAACTGTTCCTGGCCTTGATGTTTCTCAAGATGGTAGTGGGGATTTGGGAAAGGATCCACCCTCTCATTGATTACCTCCTTCCCTGACAACCCTCCTGGGGAGTGTCAGAAGGGGGAGAAGATGGACCTGTTAAAGGGAATTGTTCTCTATAGACAATTTGGTTGTGGTTGATCAAATAGGGCCACTTCAGTTTCAATGCAGCCTATTCTAGGATCCTCTGAGAATGGATGGTATAAATTAAAAGGAGAAAGGAAAAGAAAATAAGTGGAATGGACTCCACGATCCTTCGGTCTAGGAATGAGAAGCAAGCTACCCGTCCTTGAAAACAATAAAATGGTCAAGATGGACTCTTAATGTAACATATTTTATGGCTCAAGCCTGTATTTTTACTATAGTTTACATTTTTCATTAGACTCAGCTAAGGTGTTGAACATTGAAATATCAAACCTGCTTCAGAGTAGCTTAGTCTAGGGGTCAACTGTTGAACATTAGACCCAAGATTGGATTTTCCCAAGCAATATATGTGGCAATATTTGATGCATATCATGTTTGTGTTAATTGATTTTTATTTATCCAAAACAATGTTAAACAAATCAGTTTTTCGTTATGTTTGATTAATCAGAATGTTTTTTTTGTAAAAATGGTCAAGCATATCAGTCTCTGTCACATCTAATTGATCTGAATATGTTTTGTTTCTTCCTCTAGGTAGTGAGGTGCACGAAGATCATTAATCCAAAAAATGATGATTCCAAGTATGTCATAAATGTTAAACAAATTGCCAAGGTATCCTTATTTATCCAAGTTGTGTTGTGATCATACAGTAAAGTTATTATTCTCTTATAGGTGCAACAAGAATCAAAACTGCTACTTTACTCTTACACTAAAACTATAGCTGCAGTGATTAGTATTTTTCTCGAAAAAAAACTTATGAATTCAAAACCCAATGTTTCCCGAAAGCCACATTGACTTGAATGTAGTATTTACAAAGTTGTCTCTTGGGAATGCAGTTTGTGGTTGGACTGGGTGATAAATTTTCCCCTACTGATGTTGAAGAAGACATGCGTGTCGGGTCAGTTATTAAAAAATTCCCCTTGCAAAACCATCCTTTTATGTTCACTTTGTCTTCTAGGGAGTTTGTTTCCTTCAGTGTTGAGTGTGATATTATCCATCAATTCTAAGTGTCGCTGACACATGAGATATCACATTACTTCTTACTGAATTATTACTATGTTTTCAAATCTAATGTTTTATGTTGTTTGCATTAATGTCATAAAAAAATTTAGAGATTGCTTCAAGTCACACCTTGTGGGTTTTGTCAGGAATGTAATGAGTGATGGTCTTCTTTCTTTATGTAGGGTTTATCTCAATAAGTATCATATTCAGATCCCTTTGCCTTCTAAGATTGATCCCAGTGTGACAATGATGACTGTTGAAGAAAATTCAGATGTTACTTACAATGATGTTGGAGGTTGCAAAGAACAAATTGAATAGATGCGAGAGGTTTGTCAATTCTCTTATAAGTCATCATCTATTCACATTTCATATTTCCTCATTTGGCCAATAGTATCAACAGAGTATTATGTCAATAAATGGTTAATATAAAAAGGCATTTATCATAACAGTTACAGGGATAACATTGGGTATTCTCATACTAGACAAACTACTGATTCCTTCTTTTGGTTGCAGATATCTTGTGAATCAAGGATGCATTAAGCCTCTATGTGATCTTCTAGTCTTTCCAGACCCAAGAATTGTAATTGTTTGTCTTGAAGGGCTAGACAATATTTTAAAAGTTGGGGAAGCAGAGAAGGTTATGGGAAACATTGGAGGTGTAAATCTCTATGCACAGTATATTGATGATGTTGAAGGACTTGAGAAGATTGAGAACCTGCAAATTCATGACAATAATGAAATTTATGAGAAGGCAGTAAATATTCTTGAAACTTATTGGCTGGAAGATGATGAAGATGACCAAACAGTCAATTTTTACCTCTCATATTTAACATTTTAAGCAACCTATGATATGCCACCGATGGAGGGAACACTTCATTTTCCTACAGTCAGAGAGATTTACATAGTCAAGTATTCTTGCATGCATTGTGTATACTCTATGTCCACATTCTATCAAATATCTTTTAGGTTCAACATGAGTACTTTATTTGACCTTGCAATCAAACTTACAATTATTTACTATTTTTGTGGAAGCTCGGATGAAGTCTAGTTTCCCGAGTTGAAAGAAATTTCAAAATATGAGTCTTATATTTGTCATCAAGAGAATAATTTCAAGTGTTATTATAGCACTAATGAAATTTAATTTTGTAATATTTCTCCACCAAGCTATATAGATTCCAACCAATGATCTAATATTTCATAAGAGGCAAGTGATCTGTTCTGGAAAATGTTGGTTTAAATGTTTTGTTGCTTATCAATATCCTTGGTTGTTGATAATTTTCTTTAAATTTAATTTTAACTTTCATTTAAACTTTCTCATTAGGAATATAGAAATGATGAATCAAACACTAGTAGCAAAAAAGGTTCTCTAAAGATCATGTCCATCATTTACTGTGTCTTAATGTCATTTTCTTAATATCATTATCAGAGGAAGAATTCCTGCTATTCATGTATCAGATTTTAAATCTAACCTAAGGGTAGAATCGTGTGCTTCTCCAGGGATATGAGGAGTCTTTATGCCAAATATGTTTTGTTACGTCTCTTAATCAGGTGTGCATGCCATTTTATTCCCAAAATCTGTCATTATGTCAAAGCCGAAGGGGTTTGGGTGGGTGCATTCCTGGAAAGGGCTTCTCATGTGCCAAACCTGGAATGACGGGGTCTCATTATAAGGAATATTTATGATATTCATCAATTTTTCATAATTTTCTAGTGCTTCCAAATACCTTTCTTTGGATTGATTCTTGTTTGATTCTTTAATTCACTTTCAAGTTGCAGGATAGGTAATACTTTGTTTGATTATATGGTGTTTGCAAATTCTTGTTCACAGATCTTGCTGCTAAAATTTTTGAAAGTTTAGGTCCATAGCATATGACTATATATTTAATTCTTCTTGAACACTAATTTATGTTTTGAAATAGTTATTAAATTTTACCAAGTATTTAGTAACAAATACAACATGTTGGATAGTATTGGCCATTTCTTCTATCAACATGTATTTATGTGTTCCTTGCTATAGCTTAGGACAATGAAAACATAAATTCAGACTTCTTAATTTCAAACAGTGTCATCAAAAATCTTACCTTAGACTGTGGTGGACTCCTTAATATTGTGTTGAACTCCTTGCTCAAGTTGTGGTGGACTCCTTAGCTCAAATTGTGGAAGATTACAATGATTCCTGTGTAGTAACTAAAACCGTATTGGACTATGTATAGATTTTTGGCTCATTTCCTTGTTGGACAGTCTCAACACAATGATACTACCTCTCAGAACGACAGAGACCTTAATTGTTGTAATTGAACTAAATGTGTATCATCATTAGTTGCTCAGAATTCCTTGCTAGACAATCACAACACAACAATACTACCTCTCAGAATGGTGAAGACCTTGGTTGCTGTAATTTCCTTGACTGTGCATCATCATTCTTGGGTCAAATTTCTTTGCTAGACAATCACAACACAATAATACTACCTCTCGGAATGGTGAAGACCTTGGTTGCTGTAATTACCTTGACTGTGTATCATCACTCTTGGAACACAACAAATATCGTTGAAGTGTTGGATTTGTCCAACATCAAGACCTTTGTTGGAGACTTATTTTGGACAAGTGAGGCATTGGAAAATGAACAATCAATGAAAGTTTTGGAAGCACCTATTAAGAAGTCTGTGGAGATATATCTTACTTGGGAAAGGGTTATTGAAGACACCCTTGAAGAATCCTTGAAGGGTTATCTTATGATTGATGCCTACAAATGAACACCGAACATCAATTTTCGTAATGGTTGTTTAATCATATGAATGATAATGATCCTAGATTCATTAATCATAATGATTGAATTCAATCTTATTCCTTTAGTGATTTTAAACCCTTTTCAAAGTGCATATGCCTCTATTTGCTATGATTCCAATTTTATGCTCCATCAATAAAATATAAAATAATAATGCTAATCCTTCTTCCAATTTTAAAAACTAGGAGTATTTTGTTGAAGCTATCAATATATGTTCTATGAACTAGTTTGAGTAAATTTTCTACTTAAATTTGAAATTTACCAGACCATTTCTCTTCATCTAAATTGAAACATTGATGAGAGTTGAGTTGTTTTCCTTTGGACATAATAATTTCATCTAAAAACTTTTGTATTTATTGCTACAAGGGGTGGGATATCTATCTCTTAATATGAAAGTGTGAAATCCATTACTAGCGAAACTTTCTGACATACGAAATAATTCATAGCTAAACACACCTTTATGAATAGTTTTGACATTATTAACAGAAATAAAGAAAGGTTAAACTTTTTGAGATTTACATGATGATTGATGATTATCTTGAAAATCCATTATTATGAGTAGTAGCATGCTTGGTGTTAGATACATAGGTTACGCTATTTTAAAATACAATATTGCATAGAAAAATTCATGACACTTGAAAAGGATCATAGACAAAATTCTTTTTAATTGGTTGTTGTTTATATTTGCTAAAAACCTATTTACAAATGGTAATTATGGAGGAAAAAATTGTTAAGGTCACAATCAAGATTTGAGAAATCCATTGGAAGTGAAAGAACCTACACATAACTTAAAATTGTTATATGGAGGACCATGATCAACATAAAACAACCCACTAATGCAAATTTGGTTATATGGTGTGGTTATATCTCAATAAAAAAGAGTTTTAAGGATGAAAATGACAAATTGTACAACACATGGAAGAGAACACTTTCTAGTTTAATCCACCCATGCCCATGAGGTTGGATTATAATAATAATAGAGAAAAAAATATTTAAACTATATTTGATACTTCCATGATGATTGATGAGGAAACCATTATTACAAGTAATAACATACATTATTCATGTGTTAGATTTATATATTATACTATTTAGAAATACAATTATGAATAAGAAAATTCATGATACTTGAAAAGAGTCATAAAAATGTTTCCAAAAGAAATTAAAATAACAACTTCCAAGTAAAGGGAAATGGCTTACAAAATAGGGTATAAGAATTTTTTTCATATCACATGTTGAAACTTTCAAAATATTGAGAAAACAAAATATAGATTACAAGGGGATGTGTACAATATGTAAACGATTAAAGATAGAATTTTTGAGAAATAACTAAATCTCGATTACAATATCTTGAATGTTCCTTTGTAGGATCTATTCCATGTTGTGAACAATATTTTCCAAGCACATGTAAAATAGAAACATGTCAAATGAACATAGAAACATTTGACGTTTGACATTTGTAGGATACTTTGTTGAAGCTATCAATATGTGAGCCATAAACTAGTTTGAATAAATTTTCTCCTTAAATTTGAAATTTACCAATCCATTTCTCTTCATCTATATTGAAACATTGATGGGAGTTGAGTAGTTTTCCTTTGGAAATAATAATTGAACATATAAACACTTTTGGATTTATTGCTACAAGGGGTGGGATACCTATCTCTTAATATAAAAGTGTGAAATCCATTACTAGCGAAACTTTCTAACATAAGAATTAATTCATAGCTTTAAACACACCTTCATGAATAGTTTTGTATTCTTGAATGTTCCTTTGTAGGATCTATTCCATGTTGTGAACAATATTTTCGAAGAACATGGAAAATAGAAACATATCAATAGAAAATAAAAGTAGGAGACCTCCATCATGAGAAGAGACAATAATGAAGAGATGAAAATATGATGACATTTGATATCAAAACTAGAAACTAACGATATATATATATATATATATATATATATTCATTCATCACTAGCATATCCATGCAAAAAAAGGGGCGAGTTAAGATCATCTAGGAGTAAACATCATGGACACATTGAATCACCATATCATGGAAACATTAAATCACCATAACTTAATTATCTAGCAAAGCACCCTTATCCAGTAGATCATAATATATTGTTCATACCAAAACACATCTAACCATCCACATGTCCATTTATTTGAAAGCAATCCACAATATAGTCTTAAACTATATAAATTCCAATGCATTGTAGCAATTATATGTTCTATCCCTAGAATCAAAGTTCATTGTTCATCTTGAACAATGTGTTCCACTCATATGAAATTTGCTAGTGGAAAATTTTCCAGAATGGCATCATGATCATCTATCAATAACCTCCATTGTCGTTGTTTTTTTCTACTCTTCACTTGCTTCAACTGCAACCGAGTTGCTATGACCAAGTGACTATATTGGGCATAAATAACCTCTGGCTGGTAATCTTGAAAAATAATATGATCTTTACATTTCTTTAATTCTTCAAATAAATGTCTCATTAACACCATTGAACCGATTGGGTATGTATAATTTGATGGATCATTATACTCTTGTAGCAACGTGGATTTAGACATAGTGCATCGTAATGAATAATAATGCACTTTTTCTTGATTATTTTTTGGTGCAATGACAACGAAGACATCACCTTCTCTAACCATATCAGAAACACGATCATAATCATTTTCAATCACAACCACTTCATTGTCCATTTCCTTGTCAGTGACATTTCCAAATGGGGGCAATGGTGTCAATTCTTTGTGTTTCCATGGTTTAAAAAATTTCTTAATTTGGTTTTCACAGTCATTGATGGACTCTGTCTGATCAATACATGTAGAAAAAAAGCAACATCACTTTTGTTTCTCAATGCAATGTATGCTTGTCATGTTATTACTCCTAATTGAGTGTAAACTTCTTGTTTGAGGTATTCCAAGGAAATTAAATGGCAAAAATTTATCAACATCACCCATTGCAATATTCCAAAAGTACCTGCTTGAGAAAAACACACACATGTATGAGTCAAATTTTGAAAAATATTTAATATTTTTTTGATAAAAAATACACACATATATGTATATACATATATATCTCTAGACATGTATAATATATTGTTAGTTAAATGTGTATGCTTACATGTGCACATCAGCCATCCTTGGGTTTGATACATGACTTAAATTGTCTTTGCACCAATTAACAACATCTAAATAATTTGCAAGTCGGGAAGCTGAGTGATTCAATTGATGCCTCCTAAGTGCACATTTTACGCATGCCCCAACACCATCGTGCTCTCGTTTTCCATGTCCTGTCTCAAATAAATTGCATGTATGTCAAATTTTGGGTCTCTTATGAAGACGAGACAACCAAAAGAACAATCTTGTTGATTTAAATTGACCAGCGCAACCATCTGACCATACCCAATTTTATTTAAAAGTGACCCTTCGTTTCAACAATTCATTATAAATAACATTAAAACAATGCTGAACAAAAAATGGATCATGTGTTCGGTCATCACTGATGTATAAATGGTACTCCTTAATCACCTCACAATTATTTTCATCGCTATCAAAACCATTGATATCAAGCTCTGCATTTCTATACAAAATATGCACAAATATAGATACTTGGTCTGAATGATAATACTCACTTTGTATCTCCTTTTGTGGACTAAACGTGTAATTCTCAACAAAATCAACCACTGATAATATTGTTCCTTTTGGGAACACATCACGTTGCTTGAACTGTAAATCCTGCCATCGTGCTATATGAAAATGCTTAATATATTTGTATATTTGCACCCTAAACTTCTCCATAAAAGATGTCACTAGAATGTCGTCGTCAAGTAAAGTGATATTTTTTGATGTTGTGCTTGAATCTGCAACAAGAGTGTAAGTAACATTTTCATATCGCTTCCAATTCAGACTGAGATTTGACAGTTTGGGATCGTTAGGATCAATGGGATACTTTGCATCGTAGAGTGCCAAATGAGAACATTCTGGGCATTTTCTTCCACCAACACATTCTTTCTATAAAATAATTCATTATTATCTCGTGCACATAATATATTCAATAAAAATTCACGAACACTTGAAGGAGGGGGGTCATTTGACCAATATTTTATGCCAAAATTTACAAATGTCTCATAAAATAATTTGAATTATACATGATATCAACAACAACATGTGTCTCAAATAGTGATAGGCCTGACATACCATGGTTTAATCTTCACAAATGTGCTAAGGGAAACCTTCACATTAGTATTACTCTACATAAAGTTCTAGAATAATTCTACTTGATTGACCTGTGTTATATGTTTGGCATGAGATTCATAATTTCCCTTAGATATATGGCATCGAACAAAATCCTTTTCATTTGGCGACACACATAAATTCAAATCCCAAAACTCTTTTACCCTATCCCTCACACCATCAGGAAGTCTAGCATGATATGGACGTCTGCAGATATTAGCCCAACATGCAAGTTCATCATTCTCATCTAATTGAATTCTAAATTTTGTATGCCTCCATAAACTTTTTCTTGATGTTTTAAACAATTTTGAAGTTGCTGACATCAACCGACTTGATGAAGTTCTTTTCGTGACTACACCTGTTAAAAGTGCTCTACGAGCATTCTTTTCAACTTGATATCGCTTTTTGGCTAGTGTGGCAAGCACCGACGTCACATTTTTTGATACCATTTCATTTGCTAAAACCTCTTTCTCACTTTTAATGCCCAATAATTCCACAACATTTTTGAGAGATTTGTGCTTTAAAAATCCACGTAACATTTGAGCCTGTGCTATGATATATTTACTTTCAAAAATATGTTTCCATCCCAAATTTACTCTATCTTGAACTGTCCTTTCAGCCATTGGTGGTCCCAATTCTTCAATTTTAGTTGGATCCATATTTTCTAGAAACTTGTAGTTGTATACAACATTCTTGGAACTTCCAATTAATTGCAGTGAAATTTCAGGTGTGGTAGTATCTTCTTGTGGTTCTGATGTTGTCCCTGCATAAAAAACAATATTAAATTCTAATTTGAAATTGACATATACATATTTTTAATTTTAAAACTATCTTGAACTACAATGCTTTTAAAAAAATATACAAAATTCAAATTGAAGAAACTATTGACTCACCAGTGATATCGATATCAATATTCTCTTGGACATTTGTGTTTTCAATATTCTCGTTGACAAGTTCCTCAACATTTCTCATTTCCTCGTCATTGTCATGCACCTCTACATCTCCTTCATGATGCTCTACCTCCACATTTATTTCATGGCTTAATCTTTCCCTTTCCTCTCGCCTTTTTTTTTGTAATCTCTCATTTTTATCCGTTGAATTAGCTCTTTTTAGATCATGCCTTGATAGCCAATTCCTTTTGTTTCCCATGTTCACAAAATTGGAAACCTAAAATCCAATTCTGTTTGGACCAAATACACAAAAAAAACATAAAGACTTTAGAATAAGTACTTCATGATTTCAATAAGAGAGAAAATTAAAAATAAATAATTAAATTCATAAAGACATTTTGCAAAAATACTTCATGCCTTCATAGAGACATTTTGCAAAAATAATCCATGTCTTCATAGAGACATTTTGCAAAAATACTTCATGCATCCATGCACCCAAAAAAACTTCAAAAAAAAATTTGCACCTAAAAAAACTTTCAAAAAAAATTTCGCACCCAAAAAAACTTAATTTTTTTTTTTTTCCAAAAAGAATTTTGCACCTAGAAAATATTCACACCTTGGCAGAAAAATAATTTGGACCCTCGCACCTTTGCAATTTTCGCTGGTTCAGAATGGTGTGTGGAATTAATCTTTCGAACGAGAGTATTTATATACAACTCTTGCCTGAAAGATTGCGTCAAATTTCGATTAAAATTTAATAAACTCTTATTAGAAGGATTAAAAAACTCTTGTCTGAGAGTTTAATAAATTCTCGGATGAGAGTTTTCCATGGCTAAACTCTCGACCAAGAGTTGGCTTGGGTAAACTCTCGGGTGCAAACTCTTGGTCGAGAGTTTTTAAAACTTTCGGCTGAGAGTTTAGCCGTGCGGTTAAATGTAACCTGTGGTGGTTTAAACTCTCAGTCGAGAGTTTTAAATTTCTCGGTTGAGATTTTAATAAATATCTCACTCGAGAAATTATCTCGGCCGAGAGTTCTTAGTCAACGAAAAACCCAGAAAATTATGCAGTTTTCAGGAACCCGCAACTTTGGAGGGGCTGAACACCTATAAAAATAAAATGTTATATTTTGGACCTAGTACCATTAGATTCATCTCTGAATCTAGTTTCTGATGATGTAAGATTTGTGGAGTTTCATTAAAAAATTCAATTTGTTATTAATTTTATACTAGATTGTGTCACTGTGGAATTTCATTGTTCTAAAAATTGCACTGAATGAAAATTCAATAACTTTAAAATGGAAACACCAAAAAAATCAGAAAAATCAGATTGCAATTCCTTTCCATGTCTTCTTCAAAAGAGTACTCTCATTTTTCTTATTTACAATCACATTGAAAAGAAAATCTAGGGCTCATAAAATGTGCTGAAACATCACGGTTTTTTGTCTTCGTCCATTTCAAAAAATAATAAAAAATAGTGATTTAATTTGAAAATTACCGAAACATAGTTAGTGCACTAGTGAAATATATGTAGATTATGATGATATGGTTTATTTCCAAAAAATGAATAACCTTCCCTAAAAAAATTTAGGGTTCAAAAAGTGACTATTTATGTTTGCCTGAAAATTTCAAGTATATGCAGTTAGTAAACAACAAATTTACCCCTCCATATGTCAATATTATTTAAAAAAAATATGAGTATGGAGGTAAGACAATTTCTACAAATCTTTTTTTTATGTCAAAGCATAATTTGCATTAAAAATATGAGTTTAGTGGAGTTTAAGTTGAAAAAACATAGAAAATTACAATTTTCAACGTCAAAAAAGGGCAAAAAGTGTTTCCCAACTTCACATTTTCACCCGTCATTTGGGAGACAAGGAACCGCTTCCTTTCACATGATGGGAGACAATAAAATTTTCAGTAGCTTGGAGGAGAAGGATCTCCTGATGCATATTGAAATGGGTGATGACGGGCGGTACAGTGCTACTGGGATTGGTACCATTACCTTCCAAAGGAAATTAGGTAAACCATTTCAATTAAAAGATGTAATGCATGTACCAGGTTTGAAGAAAAAATTAGTCTCAATTGTAATGTTGGAGGATAAAGGCTATGATGTTGTTTTTAGTGAAGGAAAATCTTTCCTACGACACAAAACAACAAGACAAGCCAAGAAGATAGGGATTGGAGTTAAGAATCTCTACAAGTTGGATGTAGATGGTTATGCAACATATATGGGAAAGGTGGAAAAAGTGGTGAGCCGGGATGAGGGAAAATTATGACATAGGAGATTTGGTCATCTTCACCATGGAGCCTTGAAAGTCATGCAAGAGATTTCTACTTTTCTTCCCAAGGGTACACTTGCACAGTCAGATACATGCAAGGGATGTACTATGGGAAAATATGTAAAGGTCACCTTTCATGAGAAGGAGAAGCGATCTTCGCAGATCCTTGATAGAGTTCACATAGACGTGTGTGGACCATTCTATGTTGCTTCGACAACAAAACATAAGTACTATGTGATATTTGTTGATGAATTTTCTCGTAAGTGGTGGATCCTCTTCATGTAGAAGAAATATCAGATATTCTCAAAATTTATTGAGTTTAAGGCACCGATGGAGAAATAGTCGGGGAATAAAGTGAAGGCTCTTAGGAGCAATAATGGTGGAGAATACATCCCTAACGAATTCTAGAACTTCTGCAGCAAAGAATGAATTTGAAGAGAACTGATAGCGCCTCATAACCCATAGCAGAATGGGGTCATTGAAAGAAAGAAAAAAATGATTGTGGGTGCAGAAAGAGCAATGTTGCATGATCAAGGCCTACCGATGCAACTATGTGTGGAAGCATGAAACACTGCGGTATTTGTGTAGAACCATTGTCCTCATAGGATACTTGATATGAGTACACCTGAAGAGGCTTTCATTGGTAAGAAACCTGATGTTTCACACTTTGAGATTTTTGGCTCAGCTGTTTATGTGCATGTGACGAAAGATGCCAGGAAGAAGCTAGAACCGACAGCTGAGATTGAGTTTTTTGTGGGGTACACTGAAATGCCCCACAACTATCGAGGGTATTTTCCAAGCAGCAGAATGACTGTTGTGCGACGAGATATAAAAATTGATGAGGAGAAATCCATGTGGTTTCCCCTTGAGAGGGAGTTGGACTTTCATGTGGAGAAGCCACATGAGGAGGATCATGGAGTGGCAGAAAACTCTCATGCATAGCCATCCATCAGAAATGGTAGAAGGCACACCACAAAAGCTGATAGATTGAGACTTGATGCTGCAGAGAATGTAGGAGCCCCTAATTCACAACACAGACAGAGACAGTCTCCAGATAGGTTTATTGGATACATGGCTCTCATGAGCAAATGTATTGTGACTGAACCATCTTCCTTTTAGGAGGCAGTGTAACAACCAACTTGGGTTGATGCAATGGTGGAGGAGTATGACTCCAATGTCAAGAAAAATGCATGGGATATTGTCCCAAAATCAGTCGAAAAATCAATAGTTGGATCTAGATGGATCTACAAGGTAAAGAAAGTTGCTGATGGGAATGTGGAGAAATACAAGTCCAGATTTGTGGCCCGGGGATTCTCACAGATTAAGGTGATCGATTATGATGAAACTTTTTCACATGTTGTAAGGTACTCTTCCATTAGATCCATCCTTTCAATTTCAGCGAAAATGGTCTGGCGCATTCATCAGATGGATGTGAAAACTGCATTTTTCAATGGAGTGATTGAGGAAGAGGTGTAAATAGAGTAGCCAGAAGGTTTCAATATCTTTGACAGTGATTCATATGTGTGTCGACTCAAGAGAGCACTGTATGGGCTGAAGAAAGCACCTCGTGCTTGGTACACTCGGATAAAAAACTATTTCATTGGACTGGGCTTCAACAAAAGTGAACCTGATGCAAAAATGTACTAGATTGTGGTTGAGGGTAAGCTATTGATTATTTTTCTTTATGTTTACGATCTAATTTTTACTGGTAATGAGAAACTGATACACTCATGCAAGGAGGATCTTGCAAGGGAGTTCGAAATGAAGGACATGGGACTCCTTCATTATTTCCTTGGTGTTACACCATTTTTGGTCATCTAGCCTATTATCATTAGATGAACCTAAGTACACCATGTAAGACCAATTTTACCCTAAGTAAAATTGCTTTCACTATGTGAAATAACTTAGTAAAACAACTTTATTAAGTTTTTTATGGTCTAAACAGGAAACCCCAAAAGGAAATAATAAACAAATCTATATTTGTTTATATTTTCTCAAAAGAATAATTAGTTAAACATCAATTTAATTATTATTCCTGGTCATATTTAACCCAAAACAAAGAAATCAATTAAATAAATCCTTATTTATTTGATTATTTCCTAGGAATAAGTTATTTAATCCTTATTTAAATAATATTCCTAGTTAAATTTGACTAAATCATTTATAAATAATTAAATAAATCATTATTTATTTAATTATAGTTCCACCTTCCCCTTAAATAATAAATAAATCATTTATTTATTTATCATTTATAAATAAAGGAATTGACCCAAGTCAAAAATCCTTTTCCCTCCAACAAATATAATAAAATATTCCTAAAAGGTGGTTCTAGAATTTGATTAATAATATTTTATTCATGCACCAAAGTTCTAGACCACCCTAATATTTTGTTATAAATAGAAGGGTTTTCCCATTCATTTGTCACCTTTCATTGCATTAGATCACTCTAGATCTATACTCTTGGTCTCACTTTGAACCATTATCATTGTCACATTTTTCATCATTTGCTTTATGAGCTCCCTTTGAGTTCTATGTTTGTCTGGGTTTTCTACACCAACAAGAGAGAGAAATTTTAGATCTGAAATGCTGAGGACTTTCAAGAACCCATCCCATTGAGGAGAACTGGAAACACCTTTCTTGTTTTCCTCTCAGGTGCCCCTTTTAATATAATAAAAAATTCTTTCAAACATATTGTTCTTGTCTTGTCTATTGGATGCATGGAGCCACATTTTATTTTTACTGCTTAATGTCTTTTATGCTTAGATCTGGATTTATGCAGCATTATTTGGATCAACTAACTGCAGATTTAAAGATATTGGCAGCCATAATTGATGTTAGGGCTATTTGTTATGCATAGCTAAAGTGGTCTTTTTCGACGAAAGATTCATACTAACAATTGGCGACTCCACACGTGTTTTCTTTTGCAACTGCTGTCGTTTTATATATTCCTGTATATCCAGCTATTTCAGACCCTAGGGTTTCTCTTCAGTTTTCTATTTTTCCTATTTTTATGGTGCTTTTCACCCCTAAAACCCTCAAACATTAAAATTTTTAACTTCTGTGTGTTTTTGGCCCTATTGCATAGGTGACAGACATCAGCCGCAGCTGAGACGAAATTTTTTTCTGAAATCTACCGCCGAGAGACCCAGATCTGCAGGTCGCACTTATCGGCCCAAAATCTGTGACCTGGCCTAGAGGACACACTTTTCTGCCCCAAAACTGTGACCTGGACTGAAGTCAGAACTTGCGACTTGCACTTTTTTCTACAGTTTTCCAGCAATTTTTCTTGGTTTGTCTGAAGCTTCTGTCAGGGTTTTCCAGCCTCTATCTCCACCCGTTTAGACCTGTTTCTGATCTCTTTTACTCAACTAAGTGGGAATCTTGCCCCCTAGGGCTTTAGTACCCTCCACATTTTGTGGAAGAGTTTGTAGCTGTTTCAGACGTCTGAATTTTCAGAGTTTTAGCCTTCTTCTTTTCAGATCTGATACTCCTTTTCAGATCCCTTTCAGATCAGCTCTTCTCCCTTTCAAATCACCTCATATCGTTTTTTTTGGGTTTGCCTCTTGGATCACCTCCTTGTCCCTTCTACCTTTAGCTGATTTCTTTCTCTATTACAGCAACCTTGCCTCTGTCTCTTTGTTGTTTTCTGCACCTCTTTTTAGCAGATCTCTCCTTTAGATCCTTGTCCCTCCCGAACTTAGATATATTGGCCCCTTTTTCATGTGTTTTGACTAGATTTTTTCCCGCTTTTAGACTAGTTTTGAGAAACTCACCTTCTTGGGTTAGATCGACGCATTTTTAGCTGTTAATTTTTTGTTATTTCAGCCTTATTTACTGTTCTCTACATATTTATTTTCAGTTACGTATCACACTTTTTATTTTAATCTCAAAACGTCTGGGTTTAAAAATTAAAATTAACACATGCCACACACTGACCCTAAGTGAAGAAGAGCCTGGTTAACACCGCCAAGAAAAGACTTTAAAATCAATTGACACTGCAACCCTCTGCCCTTGTTTCGCAATTGTCATCATTTGATCCTGCACCTCCCCGCCTTTGTTGGTCCTTCTTCTTCCCTTGTGCTGTCATCATTGCGCCTCCAAGGTGCTTATCCCAGAGACTTTTTGGCCTTCACCCTCAGTTTCTAGTTGGTCGACTTACTCCCTCCTGCCGTCATCGAGTTAGTCCTCCCCCGAGTCCGCACTCTGACTCTTCTTCTGATTCTTCAGGTTCTCCCCATACTTCTGGTTCTCCCCCTGTTACCTTCACCATGTCTAGTTCAGGGCCTAACGCTAGCAGTAATCTCGGTCCTACTACTGGGTTTGTTACTAGCGAAACCACCACGGGAACTACCTCGACTATCCCTTTGCTTCCTTATATGGCTGGTCTTAGTCTCCCCGATTTCAATCAATTGATCAACGATCATATCCGCCATGATGTTAGTTGGCCTGCTATGCCAACCAAGCACCCATCCGACATTCCCAAGTTTGAAGGCCTTGCTAGTGAAGATCCCTCCAACCATATCCAATCTTTCCACATGTGGTGTTCATCCAATTCCATTACAGATGATTCTATCCGTCTTAGGTTGTTCCAACGCACGCTTACCGGCAAGGCTTCTAAATGGTATGTTGATCAGACCACCTCTTCCCATACCACCTTTGCAACCATTTCCCAAGCCTTCTTATCATATTTATAGCTCCCTCTCCGATACGACACTGGTACAAAACTCTTGAATTATTTTCTTCAATCCTATTCGACCCGCCTTTCCACCCATGTCCAGGCATGGCAGAGAAGAAGGAGCTTATGTCGAGCTCCCACCTTTGAAGATCGGGTCTATATGGACTGGTTCCTTCGCTCTCTCTTACCTGCCATCGGCAAAGATGTTGCCTCCCAGTTCCCTCAAACCAAAGAAGTCGCCCTCCAAATAGCCTTGAAATATGACCTCATCTATGCTCAATCTGGTTATGTTTATACCATCCTCCCTGACCTTCCTAAACCCGATGGTGCTAACACCCTGGGGGCATCTCACTCTACCGACGATATCATTAGAGCTCTTTCACATACTTATGCTCAACCTCCTATGGGCTATGTTTTCCCTCCGGAAGGGACCAGCACCTCCAGAACTTTCCCCCCTCCTGGTAGCATGTATCCCAGATACGGCATGCCTCCTCCTTTTGCCCATTCTCCTGCTTACCTCAATGTTAACCATCCTAACCCTTATCCTTACCCACAGCCTAGTGTCCCTGCTCCTCCAGCATTCAGACCTCCAACTCCCTTGTCTTCTCAACCCTCGCAATAGCAGCCACCGCCCCCTTAGGGGCAGGTGTATGCCCAGCAGGGCGCGACTAATCCTCCTCCCTCCAAAGAGACGAAGGAAGACACTCAAAATCAATCCGCTCTCGGTAATCTTGGACTTAATCCTCCAAATAATGCACCTAACACTCTTAATCAGCAACAGGGCACTCAGCCCAAGCAAGACCAGCCTGTTCCCATGAACTAGCCTTGTTCTTGTTATGGTGTTTATGGTCATTCCACTCATGATTGTCCCATTTTACCACAGATGTGGCAGATATGGGAGTCTCAAGCCACATTGCAAGGACAACATGCCTCCCCTACTGCTCCCCCCACTATGGCCACTTCTCAACCGACTATGTTTACCGATCCTTTCCCTCAGCAAGGGTTCGTGGCTACCCAACCACCTCACAGATCCATAGCCACTCAACCTCCTCCATCTGGTACCTCCGATTACTAGATCCTCATGATGAATTCTGACCAACCTATAACTGTCGACCTTAACCTTCAAACTCAGTCAAGTCAGTACCCCCAGCCTCCTGCTCCATCTGTCCCCGAGTCACCTTCTTCAGGTTCTACAGAGCCTCTTTCGACAACTAATGGTCCCTTGCATATCCCTTAGCCCAAATCGGAGGTTCATACCACGATTCCTAAGGGACCATTACACCAAAATGCTGCTTCTGACCGAGCTGCCCATTCATATAACATAGTAGATGAGATGGCCCAATCTCCTGCTGCCATTTCAATGCTGGAACTCCTCCAGTCATTCCCCTCTCAAAGAAAAGCTCTACCATCTGCCCTGGGTGCTGTAGATCCAGCAGATCACCAATTGATTGTTTTCAACGCCCATCAATCATAACATCCTCCTCTTCCTGCTTCCGTAGCTTTCCAAACCCCAGTCAAAATCCGTAACGCTCACATTTCTCGGTGTATCATTGATGAGGGGGCATCCACCTATGTGATGTCCGCTTTGGTTTGGAAACAAATTGGATCTCCTAAATTGGCCCCTTCCACGATCACCCTTCGAGCGTGGGATGGCCACGCCTCCTAGCCTGTTGGCCTATTCCGTAATTATCCTATCACTCTTGAGGGCAAGATTATTTGCGGTGACATTGAAGTCATCGACGCCCCTCTTGATTATAACATTATTTTGGGGTGTAGCTACACCTATGCCATGCCTTCTATCCCATCCGCAGTCCACCGCAAGATGTTTTTCCCTCATAATGGAAAGATAGTCACCATTTACCAGTTGACATATCATGAACCAAAGTCTCAAACCTCCCCTGAGTCGACCATCTCTTCTGTAGCCAATAAGAAAGCCATCGATTCTGTGACCAGTGTCTCCCCAATGTCTACAAAGACTTCTCCTTGCTTGGAACCTTCCCTGGTCTTCCTCCTCCTCCTGTCTCTGATCCCAGCTTAGCGAATGTTTGCAGGATGCAATCGTCTCGGGCTGACCTTAAGCGGCCCACTTCGGCTAGTCAGCAAACTCAACCTTGCCTGCTGCAACCTGATCCTAGCCCTTCGCCTCAGCTAGCCAGACCTCTTCCTTCTAGCCCTTCTCCTACAGCTGGTACCCATGAGCCTCTCTTCCCTCCTGGGTCGATGCCACTAGGTCTCAACCATCTTGGATCTGTCCCTCCTGATCATTACCCCGCTGGTCAGATACCTTTCTTTGCTCCCCCTCCTAGAGTCTACACGGTACCTGTCATGGCCACCCTCTCTCTTCCTAACTTGACCCTTGGGATTCCCATCTGGTACCTTGATCCTCCAGCTACTACCCTGCCTGGTCAACCCAAACCTTATCTTGCTTTCAACCTAGTTCAACTGGTCCCCATGACTTCTCTCACTGCAACAATGCCTCAGTCACCTCAACAGGAACCACCTCCTGTTGCGACCGCTTCGGGTAAGAAGGGCAAAGCTCGCAATGGGGCATCAAAGCACAAGGCTGCCCCAAAAAACCCTGCCCCTCCTTGACCTCCAAAGCATACCATCTTGTTCACTTTGTGTGATGTTTTTGGTCACGCCACCCATACTTTTCTGGAGTTACCTCACCTTAAGTCCATGGTCAATGAGACGTTTCCGGAATCTGATATCCCTGAGGTCTATGTCACTATACCTGATTCCATCTCGAAACTCAAAAGCTTGCGCACAAATAACCCTTTTGCTTTGTGTGATTTCCATGGCCACTATACTTACCTCTGTCCCCGCCTTGAAGAGTACCGCTCATATTTGGAAGCAGTTCACCAATTCGAGGCCAAGCGCAACGAGTCCACCACTCCCTTATTTGCGCGTTTTGCTTCGGTGAAACCAGAGGACACGAATGCTCCCATCGACATCCCCCCTCCTAATGTCGAGATGACGAAGCCTTCGTCCACCATTTTCTACCTATCATCATCCATGAGACCCTCGGTGGAAGTCCCCTTGGAGACTTCCCCTGATGTTTCGCTTGAACTCCCTTCAGTGATCACCCTAGGCTCAACATCGTTGGATCCTTTATCTACTTACTCTTCTATCACCCCTTGTGACGATGCGCATGTGAACCTCTCTTCTCATGATGATGAGTCAGGTAGCTTTGCCATGTCAGGTGGTCTTTCTCCCACAAGTCACCCCATCTTCTATCATGATGATGACAGTATGGAAAAAATCACCACCCCTGACTTTATCTATTCCCCCTTACATCAAACCCATGTGTTAGAACTACATACACCTTGTGGCCATTACATTGAAACCCAATGTTTGGGTAAGGGGGCACCCATATTAGAGAGACTAAGAGAAGCAATTTTCCACAACTCTCCTAGTGTATCTGTTCGTGTCGACTCTAGTACCATTATTCTTCCACATTTAGAAGAACCTCTAGAGTCCCATATCACTTCAGATCACTCTAGGGGTGATACCCCTTATCATTCCTTCATCTTACATTAGCAACCCAGTCTCTTAGACATTGTTGTTTACCAACCTATCAGTTTTCTAAGAGAGCATCAGTTCATTATCTCCAAATCCTCTTTTTGGGATAGTGACACCAAGTATGCCAACCCGAAAACTTAAAGTCCATTTGATTCATATATGCAGTACTAAAAGAGATTGATAATCCTCCATTTCCTTTCTCAAGCTGCATAACCATAACAAAAAAAAATGGCGCACCACATCATTAAAATGTGTTTAGATCCCCCTTTTCCTAAATACATTTTGGCATGACCACAACATGCTTGGGGGCACCTAGGCCCCTCAACCATACAAATCCTAGATCTCAGCCAACAACAGCACTGAAACCCCCTTTTTCTAACAGGTTTCACTTTTCAGGTCATTTCCTAGGATAGGTCACAGTTTTCTGCCTAGTACTTGCTACCCAGGTTGCAGAACAGACCCCAAAAAGTGCGACCTGTCCTGTTCATGAGCTCTGGGTACCTATTATTTTTTAGTACCTTGATACTTCACCAGGACACATTGTGTCCACGAAGGGTCTATTCACCTCTCCTATAAATCGAATTTCCTCACTTACAACACTTGTACTAGGGGCACCACTTTGCCTCCTTACTTGTCCTTGTTCGTGTTGATTTTCACCATGAGATACCCTATTGTACTCATGTTCTTATGGTCCCCCGTTGGACCTTTACTATGTGGCAGCACCATCGAGTCGCCCTTTTTTAGAGCATCCGAGTTGAGTCATCCTCGCATTCATGGAATCTATCTCGAGTCCCTTTGTATCCCGCTATAGTCCTCCATCCTTAATTGCTTGGTCCCTCTCTCGTGTCACACATTATGGCCTTCAGTCCCACTGTCCCCTATCCCTCATGATATTGTGTCAGTCGCTGCCAGGTCATCCATGCCCTTTATGCTTTAACAAGGGAAGTCGTCCATTCGCTACTCAGTACCCCCGATTTCATCATCCTCATTGGTGTCAGTCTGTCAGTCGATATACTATTTTCTCTCATGCCTTAGTTGCGGATTCCTTATTTCCTCACCTATGGTGGACCTCCTTCTTTCAACATCAGCTCATTCATTCCAGAAGACAGGTCTAGAGGGCAGTGTACCTTGGTTCCAACTTCCACTCTTGTTCGGTGCCCCGAATCAGGCAAAGGGACTAATTATTGCCCTTCGACTTGGTTGTTTCTCCCCTTCAACTCCTTTCCGCATGATCAAGATCCGTATACTTGATGGTCCAGTGATGCAGCAGATGTTCTATGTGATTCCCGGGTGTGTGTGAGATGTTTCAACCCTCATGAGGGGGTGGCCCTGTAGGTAGCCCCCCACATGCCCGGACGACCTCTTCCTCGCAACCTTCGATGCAGCTCCATACATTTTATGACATCGGCCTTAGCCGCTTGCAGCACCTCTTTGATTTGCATGTATCAGTCAGATTTTGCGAGCCCTTCCCTGTTGATAGGGGGCATTTGTGTTGTATTTGTATCTCATGTACTCAGATATATTGTATAAGTCCTGGCTGTTATCCCAGGCACAACATGTATGTGGGATTCCTCATTATATCTTTTATCTGGCTCATGTATATGCCAGCATGTACTTTATAGTTCGGTCCCTTGTTTACTGGACGCACTATTATTTTTTACTTTGTCTCGGCAGGCAAAGGTATGCCTCCCTCGCTGCCTCTAGCACAGGTACCCTCTCAAAAAAAGAGACTTGTTGCACCTGTAAGTCTCATCTAATCAGGGTCTAGTTCCCCAGCACATTAGGCTACCTTACATTTCTCTCTCTGACTTCCCTTTTGATGTCTCGTGATTGAGTTCTTACAACGTACTTCGGTCATACGATTTGCTCCTAACACTCGCACGCTGGGGGGCAATCTGTTACACCATTTTTTGGTCATCTAACCTATTATCATTAGATGGAACCAAGTACACCATGTGAGACCAATTTTACCCTAAGAAAAATTTCTTTCACTATGTAAAATAACTTAATAAAACACATTTATTAGGTTGTTTATGGTCTAAACAAGAAACCCCAAAGGGAAATATTAAACAAATCTATATTTGTTTGATTTTCCTCATGGAATAATTAATTAAACAATAGTTTAATTATTATTCTTGGTCATATTTAACCCAAAACAAGGAAATTAATTAGATAAATCCTTATTTATCTTATTATTTTCTAGGAATAATTATTTAAATCTTATTTAAATAATATTCCTTGTTAAACATGACTAAATCATTTATAAATAATTAAATAAATCATTATTCATTTAATTATCATTCAACCACCTCCTTAAAATAATAAATAAATCATTTATTTATTTATTATTTACAAATAAAGGGATTTGACCCAAGTCAAATACCTTTTCCCTCCAACAAATATAATAAAATATTCCATAAAAGGTGGATCTAGATTCGGTTAATATTATTTTAATCATGCACCAAGATCTAGAATGACCCAATATTTTGTTATAAATAGAAGGGTTTTCCCATTCATTTGTCACCTTTCATTTGCATATTAGATCACTCTAGATCTATACTCTTGGTTTGACTTTGAGCCATTATCATTATCACATTCTACATCATTTGCTTTGTGAGTTCCCTTTGATTTCTATGTTTGTCTGGGTTTTCTACACCAACAAGAGAGAGAAATCTTAGATCTGAAATGCTGAGGACTTTCAAGAACCCATCCCATTGAGGAGAATTGGAAACACCTTTCTTGTTTTCCTCTCAGGTGCCCCTTTAATATAAAAATTCTTTCAAAAATATTGTCCTTGTCTTATATGTTGGATGCATGGAGCAACATTTCATTTTTACTGCTTAATGTCTTTTTATGCATAGGTCTGGATCGGTGCAGCTTTATTTGGATCAACTAACTACATATTTGGAGATATTGGCAGCCATAATTGATATTAGGGATATTTTTTATGCGCAGCTAAAGTGGTCTTTTTTCGAAAAAATATTCATACTAACAGCATTTTCCATCTTTTTTTCTTCTTAGCATTAACAAATCAAATGGTCTACAATGGTTGATGTTTTGGCTGAAAAAATTTTGGCATCTTGTCCCTCTTTTCTGCTTCTTTATTCCATCATCCTCTAGTATTCCTTTTTTTTTTTGTTGGTAGTTTAGACTAATCCTAATCTTTCCATTTTTTCTCCTCCCATCCCACCCACAGGTTTCTAACCAGTGACCTTGCAGATGGAGTGCCTTAAGAGTGCACCCCATCACTGATTACTCTACACCATGTGGGCACCATCATCCTCTAGTATTTACATGTTTCTCATGCCATGATTTGTGAAATGAAGGCTAATCATGAGCCTCTCACTCAAGAGTGGACCTTCCAAAATCCTGCGACATCTTGTCACAAGCAAAAGTAATTAGTCCGAAAAACACATCTTGCAAGAAACATAACTTCTTGATCTCTTTATTTTTGTCCTTCAAAGAAATAAATATCACATCTTGTGAACATCGCCATGTAATCTTACATCTTAGTGTAACAACTTATCAACCAAACACAAGTCGACACTCATGCATGTGCAAATAATCAACACTCTTCATGTTTACAAATATATATGATAACAAAGCAATCGACCAACACAAGTCAATCGCTCACGCATGTTAAAGCACAATGAAACTATCAAAAATTTCATTGTTCGCACACAAAATCTCATGCATGTATACAATTCTCAACTCTCTCGCAAGTACAATCACAAGTACACAAATCCCATTGGTATGTACAAGTACTTAAAGAGCTAAAATGATCAAATTTGCAGCAACAAAGTGAGTAAACAAAACTCTACTTTTCCAACATCTTGCTTCATGCAATATGAATTCTAAAGAAAAGAAATGCATTCAATTGGAAACAAAATGCATCAGTAATCAAAATAAATGCAAGGCTTTAATTGGTTAAGAAATCTAACCATCTCTTTCCAAACCATTTCAATGGCGCTTCTTTCAACTGCACTTCATCATGTGAATCATCCTGACCCACGTCGATTATGGAATCCTCATTTCCATTCTTGTCAATATCTCTTTCCACCTTCTTCAAATGTCGTGAATGACTTGTTGGATAGAAAGTCCAACACTTGTCTACAAGATGACCTTGCATATGGAAATGAGTGCAAAACAATTACATCTTTTCAACGTGGTTTGCATTGTCCATTAGACCTTTGGATTTCTATCTCCTTTTCTTTGAAATTTTCCTGTCTATGGATATCTTCTTCCAAAATCTTGAAACATTATGGTTATTCAAAGTACAAAAGGAACATTTAAACATTCTCCAAACCTTATGTGAAGATTTATCATGCTTATCATAATCAAAAGCAACTTCATTAAAGGAATATTTATACCTTTCACTTTCACCTTTGTCGAATTCTTGAGGAGGTGAATTTTATCAGGTAGTGGCTCTCTTCAGAATACCAACAATGGCTTCAATGAATTTATATATTTAAACATTCTCTTGTTTTACATTCTCATTAGTTGCATGCTTATGAGCATCTTCTTGCAAAGTGGGTATAAAACTTTTTCATTCCTCATGAACACAAACTTCACAAGCTTGAGGTAATGAACATGTAACGAATGTCCTTATTGGAACACCTTGATGTGCCTTCATGGATTTGGAGCATTATCCATCATGTTTTCCATAAATAAGACCCAAATACTTAGGCCTTTCCTCAACAAAAATTGGCTCAACTATGCCTTATGCATGCTTGCCCAATCCTTTACCTTCATAGCCCATTTTCATCAATATTTTGGACCCTATTCCTCTAGTGTGTATTTCAGAATCACATGCACATTCATTTTGAAAGGAAATTGAAGATAAAATTGAATTGCATACCTCTTTTTCATGCACATACTTGGCTACAGTTTCCTTGGCATTATGGAGTTCAGTCTCCATCTCATGCAACCTTGCTAAGGTTTCATTTGAAATATGGATCTAAGTATCCATCTCATGCATCCTTTCAAGAAGCTCTTTCTTCTCCTCCGTCATGGAAATCAACTTCTCTTGAATTCTAATGCTCTCCATCTTATCTTCATACATCTCTTGCACCATATCATTCATGATTTAGAGATTTTGCAACATCTCTTTATCAAAGAGTTTTTCTAATGAAAATTGACTAGAAATAGTGCTTGATGAAGCTGCCATCACACCTGTAATGCATAACAAGCATTTTTTCTATGATTTGATGGCTAAGTCCTCAATCTTGACCTTCTCCTTACACACATAAACTTGGACACAGTTAAATTATCCTCGCACAATTCAAAACCAATAGCTAATTCTCTAACTAACCTTGGCAAACCATCTCAGGGCTAAAATGAGCTAAACTATTCTCAGATACCAACTTTATCTGAATATGGGAAAACTAGTTTTTTTGTGCTAGCTCCCTCATCAATATTTAATAAATGTTTTTTTATGTGTTATTTTATGATTAATTCATGGGTTAATTAGCTTTTAAAAACACAAGTACAAAAATTAAATTGCAGAGAAATAACACAGATGAAAACACATTACTCAGTAGCTGATAACATATTTTACTCCTCCTAGGCTACTCTACATGGAACTGCTTTAATGGCTAGGCCCTCTTTGGATTAATGGTTAATTATTTGATTAAATTCACCAATAGTGATCCAATGGCTTTGAAACCTGCTCCATTTTATTAATAAGACTCAAAAACCTCAAAATAGACTCTTCAAGCTCTGTAAATGGTCTTCAGATGATCTAGGCATGACCTACTCTCCTAGTGGCCCTGGGCTTATTTAATCTTCAAAGTGGAAAAATTACCTACATAAGTGCTCCACTTCCTCTGCAACCTACAAAATCATGCTCATAGCATCCAAATCATCTAGGAATGACTCTTTCTAAGCCTAATTTGGTCCAAATATGCCAAATTCATGGCTTCTTCAATATTTTTAGTGTATAATATAAACATGAAATATGCTAGTTACCTTACTTTGTTATGCCAGACACACTGCCTTGTATCTAAGCACCTACATATATCATCTCTCAAGGGAATCCAATGCCTTGACAAATTCAACCATAACTAGAAACCAAATGTTATACTTGTCAAATACATGTTCATAAATATAGCACATATGCACATAATGCCAAAAAAATCAAGGTTAATAAGACTTCCTATATGCAAAGCACTTATTTGTTTCCAATTAGGGTTTCCAAACATAGCCAAAGGAATTCTTACCCAATTCCTTTCTTTTAGCATTTACCTTCCTACAATCATGTCCTATTATGTACTATCATATCACCCATTTGTTAGTTATGTAAACACATAAAATATTACCTTGTCATGCTAATACCAAGCATGTTTCCCTACAACTATTCACGCATGTTAATCACATGTTCCAAATATAAATAAATTTTATCTATTAACAAAAATCAATCTCTACGAAGACTAAAAACCATGTCATAATCAACTAATATTCAATATCATAATACTACAACTTATGTTACCTACTTGCTCTCGAGTATATATCAAATATCTCAATGCATGTGTGTTAGTGCAACCATCTCAAAGCAATATCATTCTTTCATGAAATCTTATAGAGACATACTCATATTATGCAATCAATCATACAGTCAAACAAACCATAAATGTACCACGTTAGATAAAACTAATAGATGACATAATAGACACCAAACACTCAAACACCAATAGATGACATAATCAAACATTCAACCACCAAGTAAACGACATAAGAAAATTCATACTTTGATTCATCTTAGGGGAGGTTATCTTGTGTGCACAATCAATCTAGATTAGCACGATATAACTTCACAACATATCCACTCAAAAATAAATAGTGCCATGATATTCATAATAATAACTAGTTAACATGTTCACCTCTTAGACTCATAAACAAATGGAATTCATGCATAAGAATCACATATTCATAATCAACCTAGATTAGTATGACATAATATCAAAAATAAGTCGACTCATACCTGAATGTCATAACCCTAACCCTCTGTCTTAGCCAAGAGAAATTAGCATTCTACATATAACATCAATATCTTAATGAAATAAACCTAATCAACGAATTAACTAACATGTAACAACCAACAAGTTAATCATATAATCATAAACAACATATAACACAATCATCAAGCTAACTACAAGTTAGAATATAACATGTTCATTAGAAACATATAACATAATGATCAGTTAATACCATGTCTGACTAACTAATGCATGTGTGTATGATCACGTTAGTCAAATAAAATCAATAGAATAAGAGGCATACACATAACCATAATTCATATGACTACATTGATCAACCAGAATTTTTCATACATGTAACCATAATAACAATAGAAATACAAACATATAAGCAACCATAATTCTTACAACAACCATGAATCACATACCTGCATGCCAAACATGCAAACTTGTATGACGATCTGACTTACCCCAAAGTCCATTATCTCAAATTCACTTTTATGATCTGCATCTCCTACTCTATCTCAGCCAACACATTAGCATCATAACATACCAAATTTCATCATGATGACCTAATTTTGTAAAATGACCTTATGCACAACAACCTCAATTAAACAAATGCAAACTAGACCATATGCACCCACTTGACATGTATTACCAATCATGAACAACCAATGCATATTCAACATATGACATCACACAAAAAATATACATGGATAACACCAAAGCATGACCAATATGTAACCCTAGCATAAGAAAGCGTGCAAGAACAAAACACAATCATGCGAAACACATAATCAGTCATACACTCATGGAAACATTCTGAAAACAACACCATAAGTGCTTCCATTACGACACCACTACAACCATGGCTAACACAACATGGATGCAACAAGCGCATAAACCATAGGTATGAGTAAAACATATGAAACCAATAAAAAAAGACTAGAACACTGCCCATCTAGTCCCATGGTTGAACCATGCTCTGATACCACTTTGTAACACACCCTTCTTACATCTACCAACCAACTAGGGTAAACATGTGATGAGAGGATACTATAATGAGATTTAACCTCCCAGATGATGTTAAGGAAGCAGAACTAACATAAACATAACATAAAAACCTTGTACAACAACCACAACACCCCTAGGAGGTAACACAACCATTCAGGCCTTTTACCCGTGGGTCATAGTAACAATTTGACCCCCTTTGAGCCATCGTCACAAGAATAACACTATATGTCAACAACCAAGAAGCTATATCCCCAGGCATAACATTGCTTCCCAGTGGCCAGGGCTACAAAAATTCAGTTTTTTGACTGCATATCCAGATTTGAGCCACCTTTTGAGGCCCAGAGCCCAGTGCTCTGCCCAAAAAATCATGAAAAGTTCAAATATAATAAAAAACAACAGGAAAATGATAAGGAATCAATAACTTCATTAAGAAATCATCTGGATCCCTCCTCGCCATGAGAGGAATTTTGTCAAACATGTCACAAACATTGAATCTATAGGTGTAAACAATAGAACATAGAAAAGGGGTCTCATACTTATCTCGGAATTGCTAAGATTCATTGCTCCCCTACATCATTAGCTGTCATACAATATATTTGACAATCGTTTACAGTAGTAGTGCAAAGAAGTTGATTGTGTGGATAAATGTGTTTTCTCTTCACTCTCGCACAACCATTCAGTAATGTTGCACAACCATTAATTTTTTAATAATTTGAATATATCGTTTTATTTATGTAATTGAAATTAAAAAATAATTATGTTTTTAATAATTTGAATATATAGCTTTATTCTTGTTTTGAAATTAAAAAAAAAAACATCATAAAATAATGATTTTTCATGTCAAACATAGGAATAAAAAAGGATGAATATCATTTGCAGTAGTAGTGAAGAGAAATGTGTTTTGTCTGCACGACACAACCATTTAATCATTACAATTACATTTTTAATAATTTGAATATATAGTTTTACTTATGTTTCTGAAATTAAAAAACATTATAAAGAAATGATTTGTCAAGTCAAGCATAGGCATAAAAAACGATAATATATAGTTTGTAGTAGTAGTGCAGAGAAGTTGATTGTGCGGAGAAATGTGTTTTCTTCTCACTCCCACATAACCATTCACTCATGTTGTGCAACTAAGTTTTTAATAATTGGAATATATAGTTTTATTTATGTTTTCTAAATTAAAAAATAATTACATTTTTAATAATTTGAATATATAGTTTTATTCATGTTTTCAAAATAAAATAAAAAATCATGAAGGAATGATTTTTCACATCAAACATAGGCATAATAAAGGATTAGATATCATTTTGCAGAGGAATTTATTGTGAAAAGAAACGTGTTTTCTTTGCACTTCCGCACAAACCATTCATTCATTGTGCAATTAAATTTTTAATAATTTGAATATATAGTTTAAAGTTGGATTGAGTTAGAATTATCTTTTTAATAATTTGAATATATATTTTTATCAATCATAGGAATAATAAATGATAAGCTATAGTTTGTAGTATTAGTGCACAGAAGTTGATTGTGACGAAACATGTTTTTTCTTTGCATTCCCACACAACCATTCACTTTTTAATAATTTTAATATATATTTTATTACTGGATTGAATTACAATTAAGTTTTAAAAAAATTAAATATATAGATTTTAATTGTAATATGTATACTTTTGTTCCAAGCTAATATCTTTTTGGAGCCTTTTAATTGTTAATATGTCTTCATACAAACTCAGGAGTTTGGAGAATGGTATTTTTCGAGGATGCAAAAGTTGTTTGAAACTAGTCTGTGCGGAGAGTTGTAATGTGCAGGAAGAAAATTTACAAATGTTTTCTTTACAGCGATGTGTGGAGCTACCTTGCCCCCCCCCACCTTCTTCACAGAAACTCGGGAGTTCGGAGAATGGTATTGTGCGGGGATGAAAAAGATGTATATAACTAGTTTGGGTGAAGAATTGTGATGTGCAGGAAGCTAGTGTGTATAGTTTTTCTTTTCAAAAGTGTTTGAAGCCTCTCCCCCTCGTCCACATAAGGGAACTACAACATTGGGAAGAGAACCAATGGGCTCTCCACTCAGAAAATTAGCTTTTTTTATTTTATTTTAAAATGAATTGTAAGGCACTGATAAATATCGAATATAAAACTCTCTCCACAAGAGGAATTATGTCACATCAAATCTCATTGAGATACTAAAAATTTAGAAATAATATTTCCAGAAAATTGCAAAATTATTTTTGATTTAAAGGAAAATAGAAATATTGAGCATTTTCATGAAACTTTGGTTAAAAGTGCAAAAAAATAGCAAATTATGCAGATTCAATGCACTTTAATTGTGATACAAATGTTATAGTCCTTAATGAGGCAGGGACTAATAAGTCTTGGCTAGTTTATATTATTAGTATTGAATTAGTTCCATAATACAATTCTTTTTCTAATGTATTTTTTGTCTTTCAGCCATTATATTTTATTTTTTCTCATTTTAAATAGTTTTTTAATGATGTAATAAATATTTTCGTGCTTTCAATTGGGTTTAGCTTAAGTGGTTGTCAGAAATTATCCTCCCCACAGAAGTTTAAGTTCTGCATGTGAAATGTTGAGATCATAATGAGTATTTTTTGTGATGTCTTTGAGCCTTATTGTGTAAGCACTCTCTCAAGGAGAAAAACATATATTTTCCTTATATGGAATATAAATATTTTTCTCATGGATGAATAATTTTTTTTGTGTCATGTTAATGTCATGATGAATTTTCTTTGATATCACTTTAGAGAATGGAAAAGTGATATTAGATAAAGTTGACATTTATGGAATGTTGTAAATGCATCGATGAAGCTAGCGAGCCAATATAAATTCAAGTGGTTCTATGAGTTTATGAGTCTTATAGCCTTTAGCAGTTTACTTGTTGTTTAAAGTATTCTCCCTTGCACTATGGAAATATATGTTACATGGGGTAGAATGTTGGGATATGGATGTTATGGACCTTGTAATGATGTAGTGTGGTAGGAAATAAATAAAATTCAATTGTAAGGAATAATTTTTAAGTAGTGATAGGGAATAAATGCACATCACCAATAGAGAATGTATCTTAGATAATGGTAGTTCATTAGACAATTTTTGGTTGTTTCAATTATATAGAATTGGATGGTTTGTGGTTTTTGTTGCCAATGTAATGAGTGCCAAGATTTAAACTAATATTCCAAAATTAGCTTGCAGCTAATTGGAATATTAATTTTTTCTTTTGTCATTTAGATAGATGAATAAGTGGGTAGGGAGACCCATAAATATCTTTAGTAGGAATAAAACCACTTCTCATGTGAAAGTGGATCATTGTATTAGTTGAATAAAACACCTTGAGGTGTGAACAGGGGCTAAAGCATGTGGACAAGGTCAATGTTGACCAAATCAACAATGTTGTTATGGATATAGTGGAGGAATAATGGAGGACAACGCAATCATTTAGGAGGTTTATGCATGAGAGTAACTCCTTTAATGAGTGGGACCGAGGGTGAGGAAGCTCAACAGGCATAAAAGTAAGAGGACGGAAGCCATATAAGACATGATTTGGATTATTTATTTTGTGGTCTTCTATGACTATTTGCATGCTTCAGATGTTTAGCGGAGTCTGTTGTGCTGTTTAGCACAAGGGTGTTCTCAAGAAGGAATCCCACCCTCATCCTCGGGGGACTTCAAGTCCCTACTCAGGAGAGGTATCTTGAGTTGCATTTCCACTATCCGGAATCAGGCCAAGCTTTAGCCATCATCCACAGCATAGTCTATTCCAGGATTGTGTTGTTTTTCAGGGTTGCAGTAGTGGAGGGTTGATAGGCCCAATTTCTGAGCTTGTTTTCCAATGGAGGGAGAAACCATTCATCCGAGAAGATTTGAGGAGGTTCTTAGAGATTCATTTCATCATATAGCATCGAGCTAAGCTTTTTCCATCACCGACAGTGCAGTTCCCTTCATAAACTGTGTTATTTTATGGAGCAGTTGTAGTGGAGGGCTTAGTACCCCAATTTGTGAGTTAGATTACCAATGAAGGTACCAACCCTTCATGTATTGAGTTGATTGGGTGTTATTGTAGTTGATATATCATTCATTCAGCCCCATATCAACATTCATCCCCAAGGAGTGCATAATTCAGTCAACAAGGATGCAGTGGGAACTCAAAAAGGGCCGGAAATCCAAACTTAAAATCTGGCCAAACCATTTTTGGGTTTTTTGGGGCTTTTATGGGTTTTCTTAGTAGAATCCATGGTTGAAATCTTGGATCATTCTGAGCACTCCAATAACCTTCTGCACATGGTTCCTCTTCTCAGTGGCAACAGTTTCTAGCAGCAGCAGCAGTAGCAGCACAACATTTCCAGTGCTTGGTTTCTTTAGTGCATTTCAACCATCTTGTGGCTTGAGTGCATTCCATTTGGAGCACTGTGTACTTTTATTGTTGTTTATGTATAATGATATGGCTTAATTTTTTCTCCTAACTTTTTAATTTCTTGATGTTATATTTTGGAATTTCTATCATTTCACAGTTTTGTGCTTACATTCTGGTTATTGCCTAGATTGAAATGTTATAAATGTTCTTTATTCCGGTCTTTTCCATTTTTCAATATTAAATTGAAAAAAATAGTACTAATATTAAGTTATTATTATATTTTTGAAATTTCTTTAAAATTTTTAATGATATTGCAAAACATTCTTGTAATATTATTAAGTTATTTATTTTTATAATAATTCAAATATATTTTTATATTTTTTTCAAAAAATATTATTTAATAATTATATATCTCTATTTTTTATTTAATTTATACACTCGATCTCTCTCTCTTGATTGGGTTGAGGGCTATGATAAGACATATAAGAAATAATTTGGAAGTGGGGTGAAAGCTATTTCCATGCATCACAAATCGAAGGCCAGCAAAGTTGCGGAATTGTCTCAAGAATTAGTTCTTGAAGCCGACAGTTACTGGGACGAATCTATCAAATTAAAATCCATACACCAACCCCTGCACTATTTTTGCTGCAAGAGCCATCAAAACTTATTTTCCAAAGTGTTTCTGTTTCATTTTCATTTGTTTTGTGTTGCTCAGGGTTGTTGGGGGTTGAGATATCTAGAGGTTGAGAGGAAGATAAATCTGAATGTTCTGGTGAGCTAATGTCTTGCTCGATTTCTTTCTCCGTTTGGGTGACCTCATCTTCGTTGTATAAAATGAAGGAATCTAAATATGAATGGGTGGAATAAACAGGGGTGTTGTGAGGTTTTTCCTTGCTGCTTACCATGTATTTCATAAGGGTTTCCCTATACAATCTTCTAGTTTGACCAAACACTAGTATGGTGGCATATGACATATCCATTTGAAGGCTGCCCTGGATCTTAACTCCCCATGATCTAGATAAGAGCATACCTTATTTTGGGGGAATGCTAGCTACTACTAAATCCATTACAAGGTTCTTAGCAGGAATTTGGGATAATTTAACACACAAATCTTTGATTAATCCCAAGCACTTGACCTTTCTGGAATCAAAGGAGTACAGATCTTTGTAGGGTCTAGTAATCTCTAAGCCTAAGCTTTCCATTACTACTTTAGGCATAAGGTCGTGTGATGCTCCTGAATCCAGCATGGCATTGTGTAAAACTTTGTCATGTATGTTCAGACTGACATAGAAGGGAGGGCCATCCCCTTCTTGATATTTTCCTTCAATTTTTGGACCAAACAACAACTCTGGCTTATCGTCTGTTAAGTTCAAAGTAGTAGTATCAGCATGTATATTTAGGGCTTTTAGGACCTGGTCTCTGTACACTTCCTGGGTCACTAATTCAGCCAGAGGTATGCTAATTTTAATCTTTGCAATCTCTCCCTCGAGGCTGAAAGGAACTATTGCTTTTGTTGTATTTACATCTGCTTTTTCACTTATGTTTTTCTAAGCAATATTGACTTGATGGGTTTCATTAGGACTGTCAATCTAAGTTGTTTTATCAGGGCCACTAGCAGAAGTACTAGGGCAACTCTGTTCAACATTAGGTTGGCTGCCTTTTTCTTTGTTTGAATCAGCCCTCTTGGCTATTGTGATATTTTTGTTTGCTGTATTTTTAGTCTGATTTTCTGTGCTTTTCTTAATGGCAGAGCTAGTGCTTTTGTCCTGTGGGCTATTTATGTTCCCTTTGATTCTTAGATCATAAAGTCTGTTCACCTCCATGGTGGCATTTTCAAACCCCAATCTATAATCTTCAGACTCGTCATGCGTACCTTCATTTGGTTCTGAAGAGAAGAAACCTTGTTCGTCTTCAGTGAGGAAAACATCATCCTCACTGTCTGATCCAATCAGGTTCACATGGTTTTCTCCCAATTTTTCAATCTCCCTTTCTTCCTCTTGATCTACGTAATTTTTTTGGAAAGGAGCTCTAAGTTGTTGGTCATCATCTTGTTGTCTATCTTGATTGTTATCACTTCTAAAGTTCTGGTTTCTATTTCGATTTTGGAGGTTGTTTTGGTTCTCTCTTGGTGGTGCTCTCTCGACTAAGCTCATCCTTTTCATCATATCTTCCATCATCTTTTCCATTTTTGAGCTAGATGTGGAGGGTGCAGTGTCATCTTTATAAGTTACCCTCTTCTCCGATCTTAGCCTAGCTCTTTTCTCAATTAAGTTCACTTCTACACTCACAACTCCTGTCTGCATGTCTTCTAGAGTTAAATATTCTCTTTCCCTTAGCTGATAAGCCATATCCGCATCAAATCCTTCTGGATATTTTAGTAGGGCGATGCCTTCGGGAGGTTTCATGTGAGGGGGAAGGTCATTGTAAACACTGTTAAACCCGGTGGAGTAATCATAGACACTTTCTCCTTGGCTTCTTTTAAGGCTCTGATACTTTGCTAGTATATGGAGAGGGTTGCTTTTGGCTTCCCATTTGTTTATGAATGCTTGATGTAATGTGGGCAAGTCATGGATGCTTTTAGGAGTTAATCCTTTAAACCACTTCTTTACTTCTCCTCCTAAACTATGGGAAAATATTCTCATTTTAACGGTCTCATCATCTATTTCCATGTAATCGAACACATCTCCCATTTCATCTACATGTTGTTGAGTTGTGGTAGATGTTTCTCCAGGGAAGTGTGGAATTTTGGATTGATAGTCATTTGGTAAGGGAACCAAAGGTTGTGGTAGCACCAGTGGGGCATACCATGATGCCATGGTAGTGTTTTGTGGAGTTAAAAGATTGGCTTGAGTAGCAGGTATCTAGATGGCAACACCGCTTGGACCAGCAACAAACTGTTGAGCGGATTTAGGGTAAGAGAGGCCCAAGTTATGAATGAAGTGAATATCAGGGGGTGTTGATGGAGGGGTTTCTCTATCACTGAAATTTTGACCACTATGTGGCGGTGAGCTTGGAGGCTCAAAGTCTATTTTCTCTGTACCACTGAATGACTTAGTTCTTGGTAAACTACTTGGTGAGTCTAAGTCAGCTTGAGCATCTAATAGAGCTGCAAGGTTTTCAGGTGCCGAGTTAGCTCTGTCAATGTGTCTGGAAATAGTTGGATCCCTATATGTATAAGGCTTCCTAAGAACACTCTCAGGGTTGTCAACTATCTCAGGTGGGTTTGGATTAGGATAAGCTCTAGTATGGACTATTCTTGAAGCCAGTATGTCTGTCCCTTAACAAAGAAGCTTATTCCCAAGTGTTTCTTTTGAAATGGGTGATGTTCTAGTGGAAAATAGTCTCCCAGCGAAGTGTTTTGGTCTTTAGGAACTGGGGAGTCGCCAGGTGGAAAATCTTTAGCTTTTGTGAAGGTAAAGTGTGTTATGGTTCCACCACCATGTTTATTATGCAACCAATCTGAAATTTTTTCAGGCTTTCCTGAGTTTATATGATTATTTAAGGACTTGCGAGTCTACAAGAGTTTGCTAGACTAACGTATATTTAGTAGGTCCCACCCTGATCACCATTATGTTGGGGTCATATGTTTTGATAGATTGGCTTACCAAAAGACAAGGAAACATACAAACCAAACTTTAGAGCTCTAGGATCTAGCCCTCTTAGTCTCAGAGAGGGATCTCTCATTATATTTATAAAGATGTATCTCGAAAAGTTTAGAAGTTGATTTTAGGCTAGCTATGAGGTGCAAGGTTGTTTGTTTTTGTTTGGTTGGACAAGTATGTTTCATGCGGTATAGATAGATCATGGGAATCTATAAGCCATTAGGCAATGGAGTCATGTGAAGTCCAAATAGTTCTTACTGAGAAGGAAGGGAAACCAAAGGGAAAATCTAACTTATTCAAGGATCTGTTGAATAATATAGGTGAAATGGCATGGAAATTAAGGACTAAGAGTGAAAAACAAACCAAACCCTTTCACAATGGCTCAAAGGATTCAGGGAACACCCTATTTCCTTCAGTAAGCTTACTGCTTTGGACTTAATCAGTATAACACTCAAAGAAAGGAGAAATGCAGACTAAACCTTTGAAATGAATTATAGGATTCGGAGAACCCCCTATTTCCTCCTACAAGTTCACCTTTGAGGGTTTAACCAACAAAAACATACAATTGCATTCAAAGAAGAGGGAACACCTTAGACATCTAGGACTGCAATTATAGGGACCTTTGACACAACAATTAAAAAAATGATTAGAGGGTATGATTGTAACAAGTTCCTCTGTCAAACTGCAAGTATTAATAATCAACAAAAGACTTCATATTTAATATTCAGTGGTAATGAAAGAGGGAACACCTAAATAGTCTTTAACACAACCGAATTCATTATTTCTGAAGTAAAACAAACTGAACATGAAGAGAGCTATTAGACTACCCTGTCACATTCAGTAGCAGAAAACATATAAACAGTGAAGGATAAACAGGTTATAGGTGCTTCTAAGATACATTTCTCTACCTAAAATTTTTATCCTACTGTAAGCAAAGCATGGTGGAACAAAGTGAAAACGCAAGAAATAACATTAACAATAAGAAGTACATCACCAAAACCAAGCTCATGGATCTGATGGTCCAATCTCCTTCATCAACAGAAAAACACAGATCTTCACACACCTCTAGAACACCCAATTAGATTCTTCAAAGAAGCAATATGTATTACTTTAGAAATCACAAAATTCCAACCTTTTACAATGAGACTTCAAAGAGTCCTTATAGAGAAAATGAGAAAAGTAGGTGAGGAAAGTTTTAAGATTATCAGTGATATGAGGAGGCATTTTGAATGCCCCATTCTGTGCCTTAAACATTTCATTGAATTCTTGACAGGATCAATAACTTTGTGGCTTGTTTGAGGCCATTTTGATACGGTAGAAATCACCCACAGGGTGTCCTTGAGAAGAAAAATCATCCAGAGAGGTACTATTATCTTCTCGATGTGAGTTAAGTGAGGAATGGGCTATGAGGACTCCCATACTTCTAAATAATTGCCTCTGACAATTTGTAGTAGCTTCCCTGGCGCAATAACTGCTTGGCAGACTTCTGTGCATGGGTAAAGGTCAGGTCTATGTCAGTCATCGCTTTGCATCACTGACTGCTCTGTCTCTTTGTACTTAAACCTGTACTAGCTGTGTTTATGCTTCTCTTCTGCTGATTTCTCGAAATTCTTATGTACCGATACTGGTCTTCTATGCTGTGTATCCTGCCACTGGGAATGCGATCATCATCTTTTCTGAGTGTTTTGTGTACAGGTGGAGGATTTTGCTGAGCTAGAGGGTCACTGACGATTTATGGATATGACCTATTGATTGCCATGCCCTTGCCCTTTTTTTCAGGTCCTTTAGAATTTTCTTCTTGGTCCTGAGATGGCTATCTCAGCTTGTGTGTCACCTCTGTGACTGTGACACATTAATTCCTTCATCGACCATTAAAAACCTGGAAACACACGATAAACATATTAAGAAATCCTACGGGCTTGGTTTCGACTTCTTGCAGAGACTCTGGGGTGGCGGAGGAGCGGTGAGGAAGAATGTGATTGCAGCAGAAAAAAGGGGAGAAAACCACTGGCAGAGCAGCTAACTAGGTGCTTTGGAAGTTTGGGTGCGAGGATGCACTGGGACAGTTAGATTAGGATAATCAATAGTAGGGAGTTATCGATAAGGTCGTTTGGAAGGTTAAATGGGTGATATGAGAGTGAAGACGCGATATAATGTGGGCCGTTGATTTGGCTTAGATGGACAGTCACGATTGGATCAGCGGATCGCAATCAGGGAAGGCAGCAGGTGACGGTTTTAGAACCTCTGATGGGTGATGGTGCGATTGAGCACCAGCCATCAAATCCGGATTGAATGGACAGTCACGATTGGGTCGGCGGATCGCAATCGGAAGGGACGAAGGGTGGCACCGTTTAAAATTTGCGATTGGAAATGGTGCAATTGAGTGCCAGCCGTTGGATCCAGATTTAATGGACGGTCACAATTGGATCGATGGATCAAAATCAGAAGGGATGGAGGGTGGCACTGTTCAAACTTTGCGATTGGCGACGGTGCGATTGAGCGCCAATCGTCAGATCTGGCGGGGAGATCGACGGTTCAAATAATGATCAGAGGGGCGAAGGGGGAGGAGCGGCGGGCGCATTTTAGAATTAGCATGGTTCGTCAGATCGGTGAAGATCGACGGCTCAGCTCGTGGCAGGAGTTCAATATAACAAACCTCATCGCATCGGAACTCCATGAGTTTACAAAGGAAAAGGCCTACAATGGAAGACCCGATGCAATTAGTGCCCAGGGCTATAGCGCTTGGTTTTTGGCGCAAGGCATATGGGGGAAGTGGTTAAGGGGGCTGGCCAAAAGGGGCTTACGGCCTTAGTGCAGAAATGAGTTTTTAGGCCAAAAAACGGGGATTTTGAAGACTTTTCAGGAGGAAATGGGGGTCTTAAAGAGGAAAAGGAGGCTTTATGAAAATGAAGGGAAATGAGTTGAAATGGGTAGTTTCATAGGCCTTTGGAAAATAGTTTCTTTTATAAATCTAGCAGGGTTTTGGGCATGCCCTTGTAGAAACAGCAGTGGAGATTAATCCAAAGGGACAAAGAATCATCATAAGACTTCAAGGATGATGGATTTTCAGGGGAAAATAAATCTCTTGAAGGCTTTAAAACAAACTTATCCACCATTTGGTATATCAGAATTTATGGGTGGCTAACAATGGCTCCACTTGGGGGGAACAACTTGCCCTTTAGGTGTCCAGAACCTCAGAAATCTCTGTATATAGCAGACCAGTACCTTTCCATTGGGCTGCAGTTTTTCTTTTGATCTAATAACCTTTGCAGCAACCTGAAAACAACTGTCATTCTTCAAAAGAACATTCCTACCTACCCATTCCTACTGTCCTATCATTTTTCTTCCTTTGAGTGCACTTGGATTGGCAAACTCTTTTCCAACATTTTATTTTGCAAACAGAAAAATAATCCTATCTAATGCTACCCTTATTGCTCCAAGAGCCCAGATTAAATAGTTGGACTCTTAATTCTCTACCTAATCTAATACCTGTCAGGATTAAATAGTCTGGCAAGTTTTCATTCTCTATATTCTAAGACAGAAATTGAAAATACAGTCAAACCAGGATTAGACTGTCTGGTTTGCTATGGATCCATGGCATAAAAACAGCTGCACATGAACTGAAAATAGCACAAATTAGACAAAACTGGGAAGGATTAAAGATCTGGAATTCAAACACATTATTCCTTCTTTTTGTGACTTAGATTTTGAGCTTTTTAGAGTCACCTTTCTTTCTTCACTTCAGCTCTAGTTTGGATCATGTTAGAGCTGTTCTCTTTTCTTCTATCCTAATATATTCTACTGATAAGCCAAGATTAAACAGTTTGGCAGATCTTCTTCGCTATCCTATTAGCAGTAAATTGAAATCTGCCCAATCATGATTAGGTTGTATGATTGGACAGTAGTGCTTCTTAACGTAGTGGCATTTGAGCTTGCACACTTTCATATTTTCTTTCCTTTTGGTATGGGGCTATACCTTTCTTGTTTTATTTCTTCCCTCTTTTCTATTTTTTTTTTATGCGAATGGTATGTACAATGAATGAAAATCTCTGAAACTCAAGACTCTTGACAAAAGTAGTGTTTAAGCATCCTGCCATTGACAGGACCTCCTAACACTTCTTCACCATTCAGTTCTTGCAAGAAAAATGCATTATGCCCTCTTAAGGAATGAATAATATAGGGACCTTTCCATATATTTTAAAACTTACCATGTTTTCCTTTCTCTTCCCTTCTTGAATCCCATTTTAGAACCACGTTCCCCACTTGGAAGTCATTTTCTTTAGTCTTTTTGTCAAAATGCCTTTTGATTTTTTCTTGGACTGCTTGAGTTCTCTGGTAAACTTCCTCTCTGGTCTGCTGCAAGTGGATGGTCTGATTGATCCTTCTCTGCATATCATTTTCTTCAAATTGAACTTCCTAAAGGAGTTTCATGACTAGAACTCCCAAGGATGTTGGGAAAACAACATCCATGCCATAGACCAGCTGATAGGGGGATGTGTTGATTGAATTTTTGGTGGTTAACCTATCAGCCCACAAAGCATGAACAAGCTTACCATGCCATGCTTTGTTATTCTGCTCCAGCAACTTTTTGATGATGTTGATCAGGCTCTTGTTGGAAGATTCAGCAAGTCCATTTACTTGGGGGTAATATGCAGTAGAGTGGCCCAAGGTGATCCGATATTTATGGCAGAAATCAACCATCCTTTTGGATTTAAAGGCGACAGCATTGTCTATGATTATTTTCCTAGGACAGCCAAATCTGGACAATATGTTAGTCTCAAGGAATTTAATAATGACGAATTCGGTAGCATTCCTAGTGGGTATGGCCTCTATCCATTTGGTAAAATAATCTGTGGCTATGAGGATCCATTTATGCTGGGATGAGGAGGGTGGATGGATTTCTCCTATAAATTCCAAACCCCACTATTGGAAGGGTGTTTCAACACTAATAGGCTTCAAGGGTAAGGGCAAGAGCTTTCTTCTACCATCGAAAATCTGGCATTTGTGGTAAGACATCACTAGTTTGTGGGTGTCTGGAAAAAGGGTGGGCCAATAATAACCTGATATGAGGATTTTGTTTGCTGTGGTTTTCCAATTTAAGTGCCCTCCACATTCTCCTTCATGCATTTCATGCATGATTTTTCCTACATCATTCTTAATTAAACATTTTAGTAGTATCCCAACAGCATTCTTCCAATATAAAACTCAATCTATCATGAAATATTTTAAAGCCTTCTGTTTCACAAATCTAGATTTTGTTTTCGACAAAGAAGGAGGAGCATTTAAGAAAAGCAGCACACAAATAATATCGGCATACCATGGAGATTTTGTGAATGTTTCTTCAGTAAATGGTGCTGGGAACTCTTCTATCTCTTCTAAGGCATCAACCATATTCATGTCTAGAACCTTGAAATTAGACTCAACCATGAGTTTTGCTAATCCCTATCCCTTGATGAGTTTGGTAGGCCTGATTTCTAAGTCGTATTCCAGAATAGTGGAAATCCACTTTCCCCTTTTACCATCAGGGTCCTGTCCTAGAATATCTTTGACTACGGTGTGTGGCACAAAGGCAATGGTGTGTGAATGTAAGATGTACACCCTGAAATCCTTTAATGCTTTGACCAGTGCCAAGGATTGCTTTTCCATGATGTTGTATATGAGTGGGGCATCTCTTAAGGATTTTTTGAAGAAGGATATAGGTTGTTCTTGCCCCAAGTTGTTTTTCTGCAACAATACTACAGCTATTGTATGTTCAGAGGCAAAGGAAAAAATATAAAAAAATTTGGTGAAATCAGGACTGACCAAGACTGGTGCTTGAGTAAGGGCTTGTTTCACCAGCTCAAATGACTTTTTGGCTTGCACTGTCCATTTAACACCCACTTCTTTCCTAAGCATGTTAGTGATTTTTCTTAATAGCTTAGCAAGGTTGGGGATGAACCTCCTCAAAAAATTAATCTTTCCAATGAAAGACTGTAATTCTTTGAGGTTCCTAGGGTGGTCGATATTCAGTATGCCATCAATTCTTTCAGGATCTATTTTAATTCCTTATTCAGAGATTATATGACCAAGAAGCTTTCCTTCTTGGAGGCCAAAGAGATTCTTTTTAGGATTTATTGATAAGCCAAATCTCCTGCATTTCTCAAAAACTTTCCTCATATGTTCTAAATGTTCTTCATCAATTTTGGAGAAAACCGTGATATCATCTAGGTAGATAATTATAAATTAGCCTATGTATTCCAAGAAGGCTATGTCCATGGCCCTCTGGAAGGTGGCCCCTGCATTCATCAAACCGAATGGCATTTTGACATACATAAATGTCCCCCACGGTGTGGTAAAGGTTGTCTTATTTTGATCACCTGGGAGGACTAACACTTGGTTATAACCCAAGAACCCATCCAGTAAGGATATTATTTTTGACCCAACTACCCTCTACAGAATGTGGTCCATTTTTGGCAAGGGGTAGTTATCTTTCAGAGAGGCTCTATTCAGGTGTCTGAAGTCAATACACAGCCTAATCTCCCCTGTCTTTTTCCTGACAGATCCCAGATTGGAGACCCATTCTGAGTACCTGACAGGAACAATAATCCCTGCATCATGCATCTTCCTAATTTCTTTTTCTATTGCAAGAAATAAGACAGGGTTTATCCTCCTTAATTTCTATTTGAAAGGCCTCTGATTTTCTTTAAGAGGGATCTTGTGTTGAATGATGCTAGTGTCATACGATTTCAAATCCTTATACTCCCATGCAAAAACATCTATAAACTCTTTGAAGAGTGCTATGTATCGATGTTTCATGTGGGCAGGAAGGGTGCTAGATAACTTGATCATTTTAGGCTTAGATGGGCTGCCTATATTGTGCTCTTCCACATTAGTTTCCACGGGTTCTGTCTTTGGTTCTTTAGCCACATCGTTGAAATCAAAGAGTTTTTCTAGCGGCGCAAGGCCTTTGGGTATAGCATCACCTTTACACTTTAGAACTTCAAGGTCCCTTTGGTCTGGGTCATCAGATAAATTTGCTTTGAAATGATGACCAAACTGATTTATATCAGTAGGGGAGGGGGGCTCTGTTTCAAGAACTTTTTCCCAATCTGAACATTCTTTTTCATGGTTGCAACTTGGTGAAGTTGTGGAAAACTCATTCTTTGATCACAGGAAATCCTCTATATGTTTGTCATTGTTAAAAACCTGCCAATGGTCTTCGTTATCAGGCACTGTTGGTCCGTTATTTAACTTTATAATGAGTTGTTCCTTAATTTGTGGTATCTAGCAGTTACTGGCAGCAAAAGCAAGTTCGTTTGCCCCGTGATTTTGGGCTCTTGGTATGAACACCAGTTCATATTTTTCGAAAGTTTTTAGGAGGTCCAAAATAGTGTTCCTATACTCTCTGAGTCTGGGGTTTTTGGTTGCGTATTACCCTTTGATTTGTCTGACGATCAACTCAGAATCTCCCTGTACTGATATATTTTTTGCCTTTAAATCTTTAAGTATATGCAGGCCAAGGAGCAGGGCTTCATACTCTACGATGTTGTTAGTGCATGAAAATTCTAATTTTCAGGCATGTCCTTTGTTTGAGTTGTGTATCCATACACCAACCCCTGCACTATTTTTGCTGCAAGAGCCATAAAGACTTATTTTCCAAAGTGTTTCTATTTCATTTTCATTTGTTTTGTGTTGCTCAGGGCTGCTGGGGGTTGAGATATCTAGAGGTTGAGAGGAAGACAAATCTGAATGTTCTGGTGAACTAATGTATTTCTCAATTTCTTTCTCTGTTTGGGTGACCTCATCTTCATTGTATAAAATGAAGGAATCTAAATCTGAATGGGTGGAATAAATAGGGGTGTTGTGAGGTTTTTCCTTGCTGCTCACCATGTATTTCATAAGGGTTTCCCTATACAATCTTCTGGTTTGACCAAACACCGGTATGGTGGCATATGACATATCCATTTGAAGGCTGCCCTGGATCTTAGCTCCCCATGATCTAGATAAGAGCATACCATATTTTGGGGGAATGTCAGCTACTACTACATCCATTACAAGGTTCTTAGCAGGAATTTGTGATAAGTTAACACACAAATCTTTGATTAATCCCAAGCACTTGACCTTTCTGGAATCAAAGGGGTACAGATCTTTTTAGGGTCTAGTAATCTCTAAGCCTAAGCTTTCCATTACTGCTTTAGGCATAAGGTTGTGTGATGCTCCTAAATCCACCATGGAATTGTGTAAAACTTTGTCATGTATGCTCAGACTGACATAGAAGGGAGGGACATCCCCTTCTTGATATTTTCCTTCAATTTTCGGACCAAACAACAAATCTGGTTAATCATCTGTTAAGTTCAAAGTGGCAGTATCAACATGTATATTTAGGGCTTTTAGGACCTGGTCTCTGTACACTTCCTGGGTCACTAATTCAACCAGAGGTATGCTAATTTTAATCTTTGCAATCTCTCCCTCGAGGTTGAAAGGAACTATCTCTTTTTTTGTATTTACATCTGCTTTCTCACTCATGTTTTTCTAAGCAATCTTGACTTGCTGGGTTTTACTAGGACTATCAATCTAAGTTGTTTTATCAGGGCCACTAGTAGAAGTACTAGGGCAACTCTGTTCAACATTAGGCTGGCTGCCTTTTTCTTTGTTTGAATCAGCCCTCTTGGCTATTGTGATATTTTTGTTTGTTGTCTTTTTAGTCTTATTTTCTGTGCTTTTCTTAACGGCATTGCTAGTGCTTTTGTCATTTGGGCTATCTATGTTCCCTTTTCTTTTTAGATCATAAAGTCTGTTCACCTCCATGATGGCATTTTCAAACCCCAATCTATAATCTTCAGACTCCTCATGCGTATCTTCCTTTGGTTATAAAGAGAAGAAACCTTGTTCATCTTCAGTGAGGAAAACATCATCCTCACTGTCTGATCCAATCAGGTTCACATGGTTTTCTCCCAAATTTTCAATCTCCCTTTCTTCCTCTTGATCTACATAATTTTGTTGGAAAGGAGCTCTAATTTGCTGGTCATCATCTCGTTGTCTATATTGATTGTTATCTCTTCTAAAGTTTTGGTTTCTATTTCGATTTTGGAGGTTGTTTTGGTTCTCTCTTGGTGGTGCTCTCTCGAGTAAGGTCATCCTTTTCATCATCTCTTCCATCATATTTTCCATTTTTGAGATGGATGTGGAGGGTGCAGTGTCATCTTTATAAGTTACCCTCTTCTCCGATCTTAGCCTAGCTCTTTTTTCAATTAAGTTCGCTTCTACACTCACAGCTCTTGTCTGCATGTCTTCTAGAGTTAAATATTCTCTTTCCCTTAGCTGATAAGCCATATACGCATCAAATCCTTCCGGATATTTTACTAGGGCCATGCCTTGGGGAGGTTTCATGTGAGGGGGAAGGGCATTTTAAACACTGTTAAACCTGGTGGAGTGATCATAAACACTTTCTCCTTGATTTCTTTTAAGGCTCTGATACTCTGCTAGTATCTGGAGAGGGTTTCTTTTGGCTTCTCATTTGTTTATGAATGCTTGATGTAATGTGGGCAAGTCATGGATGCTATTAGGAGTTAAGCCTTTAAACCACTTCTTTACTTCTCCTCCTAAACTCTAGGCAAAGATTCTCATTTTAACGGTCTCATCATCTATTTCCATGTAATCGAACACATCTCCCATTTCATCTACATGTCGTTGAGCTGTGGTAGATGTTTTTCCAGGGAAGTGTGGAATTTTGGATTGATAGTCATTTGGTAAGGGAACCAAAGATTGTGGTAGCACTAGTGGGGCATACCATGATGCCATGGTAGTGTTTTGTGGAGGTAAAGGATTAGCTTGAGTAGCAGGTATCTAGATGGAAGCACTTCTTGGAACAGCCACAAACTGTTGAGTGGATTTAGGGTAAGAGAGACCTAAGTTATGAATGAAGTGAATATCAAGGGGTGTTGATGGAGGGGTTTCTTTGTCACTAAAATGTTGACCACTATGTGGCGGTGAGCTTGGAGGCTCAAATTATATATGCTCTGTACCACTGAATGACTTAGTTCTTGTTAAAATACTTGGTGAGTCTAAGTCAGCTTGAGCATTTGATAGAGCTGCAAGTTTTTCAGGTGTTGAGTTAGCTCTGTCAATGTGTCTGGCAATAGTTGGATCCCTATATGTATAAGGCTTCCTAAGAACACTCTCAGGGTTTTAAACTATCTCAGGTGGGTTTGGATTAGGATAAGCTCTAGTATGGGCTATTCTTGAAGCCAGTATGTCTGTCCTTTAACAAAGAAGCTTATTCCCAAGTGTTTCTTCTGAAATGGGTGATGTTCTAGTGGAAACTGGTCTCCCAGCGGAGTCGCCAGGTGGAAAATATTTAGCTTTTGTGAAGGCAAAGTGTGTTATGGTTCCACCACCATGTTTATTATGCAGCCAATCTAAAATGTTTTTTGGCTTTCCTGAGTTTATATGATTATTTAAGGACTTACTGAGTCTACAAGAGTTTGCTAGACTAACGTATATTCAATAGGTCCCACCGTGATCGCCATTATGTTGGGGTCCTGTGTTTTTATAGATTGGCTTACCAAAAGACAAGGCAACATACAAACCAAACTTTAGAGCTCTAGTATCTAGCCCTCCTATCCATAGAGAGGATCTTCAATATATTTATAAATATACCCGAAAAGTTTAGTTAGATTTTAGTAAAAGGTGAGGTGCAAGGTTTTCCTTTTTTTGTTTGGTTAACAGTACGTCATGTATGATAGAGCATGGAATCTATGTTGCTGGGCAATGATTTTTGATAGAAATACGTTCACCGAGAAGGAAGGGAAACCAAAGGGCCAGTCTAACTTGGTCCAAGGTCTGTTGAATAATATAGGTCGAATGGGATGAACAATAAAGATTAAGAGTGAAAAACAAACTAAACCCTTTCACAATGCCTTAAAAGATTCGGGGAACGCCCTATTTCCTCCAGTAAGATCACTGCTTGGGACTTAATCAATATAAACACTCAAAGAAAGGAGAAATGCAGACTAAACTTTCAAAATGAATTATAGGATTCGGGGAACGCCCTATTTCCTCCTACAAGTTCACCTTTGAGAGCTTAACCAAAAAATACATACAATTGCATTCAAAGAAGAGGGAACGCCTTAGACATATAGGACTGCAATTATAGAGACCTTTAACACAATAATTACAATAATGAACAGAGGGTATGATTGTAACAAGTTCCTCTTCCAAACTGCAAGTATTAATAATCAAAGGGAGACTTCAGATACAATATTCAGTGGTAAAGAAAGAGGGAACGCCTAAACAGTCTTTAACACAACCGAGTTAACCATTTCTAAAATAAAACAAACTGAACATAAAGAGAGCTATTAGACTACCCTGTCACATTCAGTAGCAGAAAACATATAAACAATGAAGGATAAACATGTCAGAGGTGCTTCTAGGATACATTTCTCTGCCTAAACTTTTTATCCTACTGTAAGCAAATCATGATAGAACAAAGTGGAAAAACAGGAAATAACATTAACAATAAGAGGTACTTCACCAAAACCAGGCTCAAGGATCTGATGGTCCGGCCTCCTTCATCAACAGAAAAACACAAATCTTCACACTCTTTCATAACACCAAAGCTTCTTCAAAGCAGCAATATGTATTACTTTAGAATTCACAAAATGCCAACCTTTTACAATGAGACTTAGAGAGCCTTTATAGAGAAAATGAGAAAAGTATGTGAGGAAAGTTTTAATGATTATCAGTGATAGGAGGAGGCATTTCGAATGACCCATTCTGTGCCTTAAACATTTCATTGAATTCTTGATAGGATCAATAACTTTGTGGCTTTTTTGAGGCCATTTTGATATGATAGAAATCACCCACAGGGTGTCCTTGAGAAGAAAAATCATCCGAAGAGGTACTATTATCTTCTAGATGTGAGTTAAGTGAGGAATGGGCTATGAGGACTCCCATACTTCTAAATAACTGCCTCTGACAATTTGTAGTAGCTTCCCTAGCGCAATAACTGCTTGGCAGATTTGTCTGCACGGGTAAAGGTCAGGTCTGTGTCAGTCATCGCTCTGCATCACTGACTGCTCTACCGCTTCGTACTTAAACCTGTACTAGCTGTGCTTATGCTTCTCTTCTGCTGATTGCTCGAAATTCTTATGTACCGATACCGGTCTTCTATGTTGTGTGTCCTACCACTAGGAATGCGATCATCATATTTTCTGAGTGTTTTGTGTACAGGTGGAGGATTTTGCTGAGTTGGAGGGTCACTGAAGGTTTATGGATATGACCTGTTGATTGCCATGCCCTCGCCCTTTGTTTTTGGTCCTTTAGAATTTGCTTCTTCATCCTGAGATGACTATCTAAGCCTGTGTATCACCTCTATGACTGTGACACATTAATTCCTTCATCGACCATTACAAACATGCAAACACATGATAAACATATTAAGAAATCCTGCGGGCTTGGTTTCGACTACTTGTAGAGGCTTTGGGGTGGCACAGGAGCGGTGAGGAAGAATGTGATTGCAATAGAAAAAAGGGGAGAAAACCACTGGCAGAGTAGCTAACCAGGTGCTTTGGAGGTTTGGGTGTGAGGATGAACGGGGACCGTTAGATTAGGATAATCAACAGTGGGGAGTCGTCAATGAGGTCGTTTGGAAGGTTAAATGGGCGATATGAGAGTGAAGACGCAATATAATGTGGGCCGTTGATCTGGCTTAGATGGATGGTCACAATTGGATCGACGGATCGCAATCAAGGAAGGTAGCAGGTGACAATTTTAGAACCTCCGATGGGTGATGGTGCGATTAAGCGCCAGCCATCGGATCCGGATTGAATGGACGGTCACGATTGGATCGGCGGATCGCAATCGGAAGAGACGGAGGGTGGCACCATTTAAAATTTACGATTGGCGACGATGCGATTGAGCGCTAGCCGTCGAATTCGGATTGAATGGACAGTCACGATTGGATCGGCAGATCGCAATCGGAAGGGATGGACGGTGGCATCGTTCAAACTTTGCGATTGGTGACGGTGCAATTGAACGCCAGCCATTGGATCTGGCAAGGAGATCGACGGTTAAAATAATGATCAGAGGGGCGAAGGGGGAGGAGCAGCAGGCGCATTGTAGAATTAGCACAAACCGTCGGATCGGTGTAGATCGACGGCTCAGATTGCGGCGGGAGTTCAATATAACAAACCTCATCGCATCGGAACTCTATGAGTTTACAAAGGAAAAGGCCTGCAATGGAAGTCCCGATGCGATTAGTGCCCGGGGTTGCAGCACTTGGTTCTGGGTGCGGGGCATATGGGGGAAGTTGTTAAGGGGGCTGGCCGAAAGGGGCTTAAGGCCTTAGTGCAGAAATGAGTTTTTAGGCCAAAAAAGGGGGATTTTTAGGGATTTTTTGGCTTTCGGTAGAGGGGAAAAGTTTGTTTAAACCTGTAAAAAGGGATTTTTGGAGGTTCAAAGGCGATTTGGAAGGCTTTTCAGGAGGAAACGGGGGTCTTAAATAGGAAAAGGAGGCTTTATGAAAATGAAGGGAAATGAGTCGAAATGGGCAGTTTCAGAGGCCTTTGGAAAACATTTTCTTTTATAAATATGGTAGGGTTTTGGGCAATGCTTTGTAGAAACAACAGTGGAGATTAATCCAAAGGGACAAAGAATCATCATAAGACTTCAAGGATGATGTATTTTCAGGGGAAAATAAATCTCTTGAAGTCTTGAAAACAAACTTAGCCACCATTTGGTATATCATAATTTATGGGTGGCTAACAGAGAGCCTAGTTATAACTATGTTGTACATAGGGGAGGTTCTCATCCCATGTGCGTGGATGCTTTGAATTGTACATGCGCAGAATCTGTAAAACCATTCTGTTGACGACCTTTGTCTGGCCATCAGTTTGGGGATGGAAAGCTGTGGACTTGGTGAGCTTGGTGTCCAACACTGACCAAAAGTTAGACCAAAATGCGCTGAGGAACCTGTTGTCACAATCTGATATGATAGACTGTGTGATCCCTAAGTGCACCCACACTTGTTCAAAGAAGAGTTTAGCAGTGGTTTATGTTGTGATATTCTTCTTGCGGGCTTCCATAATGGCCATCTTCTAGAATCTATCAACGACCATGAAAACATAGTCATTTCCATGCTTAGTAGAAGGAAAGCCTAACATGTAATCCATGGAGATGGATTCCCAAGGTCGACTAGGGGTAGGTAGTGGAGTAGATAGCCCTTTCTTCTTGATGGTCGGTTTGGAAATGGCGCAAGTAGTGCGGGATCTGATGTACTTCCCAACATCCTGTCGAAGTTTCAGCCAATAGAAATACTTCTGCAGTACTGCCACTATTTTCTCAACCCCAAAATGCCCAGCAAATCGACTGTAGTGTGCTTCCCATATCATCTTGGAATGCTCACTTGAAGGAACACAAAGGTGTCCCAGGTGACATAATAGTGCATCTTGGAGGTGAAAATTTAGAAATTGCGTGCCCCCCAAGAGTGCCTTGTATGTGTGGCTGAATTCTAGATCGCTCTTGTAGAGAAGCGGCCAATCAGAAGTCTCGTGCCCACAAGAGTTGAGAACGGTGGTTATGGCCACGATCGGTGGTCGACTAAGGCAATATGAAACATTATTGGTGCTACCCTTCTTGTACTTTATGTTCAAATGAAATTGTTGCAGATATGTGGACCACTTCTGAAGGTGATTGTTCTGCAACTTCCCTTGTGTCTGTATGAACTGTAGGGGTCGATGGTCTATGTGGATGATTGTCTCCTTCCCCAAATTGTAATGCTTTCATTGTCGACAAGCTTGCACAATGGAATACATTTCTTTGTCATAATTGGGATACTTTCAAATTGTGTCGGACAATGTCTAGCTGTGATATGCCATTGGATCCCCCTTTTGAGTAAGAACTACCCCAATAGCATAGTCAGGGGTATCTGTCTCGATCTCAAATGGTTGTTGCAAGTCTGGTAATGTGAGCATTGGGGCAGAACATAGGCGATGTTTCAATTCTACGAACACCTTCTGTTGAGATTCTGACCAAAAGAATTTTTCCTTCACTCCTCCCTTGGTGACTTTAATGAAGGGCCCAGTGATATGAGAGAATCCCAACACAAACCTGCAGTAAAAATTAGCAAGACCCAAAAATCTGTGAAGCTCTGTTAGGGTGGTTGTGGTTGGACAATCCCGAATGACTTGGATCTTGGCTAGATCCACATGCACCCCCCTTTCATCAATAATGTATCCCAGATATTGACCCTGGGTCATGCAAAACGTGCACTTCTCCAAATTGGCACAAAACTTGTGTTGTCGTAGTGTTTGGAGGACTTCTCGGATATGGTGGAGGTGTTCTTCCCAAGTCTGGCTGAAGATTAGAATGTCCTCCAAGTACACCACTACAAATGATTTTGTGAACGGATGCAAGATGTAATCCATCAACCTCATTAAGGTTGAGGGAGCATTCGTCAACCCGAAAGGCATGACGAGACATTTGAAAAGGCTCTCCTTGGCTTTGAAGGCAGTCTTCCACACATCGAGGGTTCGATTGGTACTTGGTGGTACCCAGACTTCAAGTCGATCTTGTTGAAATATTTTTCCCCTTTGAGTTGGTCCAGAAGGTCATCAATCCGTAGGATCAGGTACCTATTCATGACAGTGATCTTCTTTAGCGCCTTATAGTCAATACAGAGTCTCCAAGTCCCATACTTCTTCTGTACCAACACGATCGGGCTCCCACAGGGCAATGAACTTGGACGGATGTGACCTTTATGCAGCAACTCCTGAATCTGCCTCTTGATTTCATCATTATCCAGAATAGAGTGCCTATAGATCGGTCCATTGGGTAGTGGCGCACTTGGGGTCAGGTCAATGGGGTGCTTGACCTGAAAATGTGGAGGCACCCCTGTGGGTGAGGTGAAGATGTCCCCGTACTCCTCCACAACCTTATCCATTTGTTGTTGTCGTGCACAGGAGCCATGTCTGGAGGTCATGGCCACAATCTTCTTCTTGCCCTAGGGGCGGATCATCAGGAAAACAAATTTCCTGGTTTGGGAAATGAGCTTACTACATTGTTTTGCAGTAGCCAAAGAGATAGTGGGATGTGGTGATACCTCTGGTATCCAGTACAACTTATTTCCCAAAGTGAAAATAACAGCGCGAGGCGAGGACTCATACACAAAATTTCGCTTCCACAAGTATGGTTGGCCTAATAATACATCAAAAACATCAATAGGAGCAATGTCACACAATACCTCATCCGTGAAGGGCTTGATGTTATAGGGAAGGCGGCATTTCTGGCTGACGCGGAGATCTCGTCCTTGGTGAAGCCACCCGATGATGTATGGTTGTAGGTGCGTTGTGGTCGGCAAACCCAACCGCTTCACAACATCTGCTGAAATGATTTTTTTTGGCTCCCACTGTCAAAAATGAACTGTAGCAAGGAACCCTTTACCCACATCTAGGAGTGGAAGACATGCTATACCTCCTCTAGATCTTCTAGTTCCTCTTTCTAGATCTTCGCAGTGGCAATAGTGGCGTTGGGCTCTGCATCAATAATCTTCTTCCCTTTTTCATTCCCTTGTTAGGTTCTGATTCAGAGTTATATAATGCATCTGATTCATAAGCCCTCATCTCGGCCACCAGCGAATGCTTGGCCCAACACTCACTTGTGTTGTGAGTGGAGCTTTTATGGAACTCACACCACTTTCCCGTGTCCTTCTTTGGCTTTGCGGTGTTGTTCTTTGCTTGTGGCTTTAGCAAGTTGTCTTGGGCCGCCATGCCTTAGCTTTGTCCTTTTTTCTACGGTTTGGGGGCACCTTTCCCTTGATTAGGATTAACAGATCCAAAGTCTCGCTTCTTCTGTTTTAATTTCTTCTCAATCTTGGCAACATACCGGTATGCCGTACCAAGCGAGGAGATGTCGAGGAACTCCATTTCCTCCTGAATGTATCTGTGCAGAAAACTGCGATTCTTTAGCACCAAATTTTTCTCTGAATCTTTGATACCCAAATTTTTGCGCAAGGTATGGAACAGATTCATTAACTCATGCACATCTTAATCCCTTTGTTGCCGCAGCGTGGTCCATTGTATGTACTTGTCCTCATAGCTCCCCACGGGATAGTATTGTTTCTTGATGCCATCTCGAAAAGAATTCCAAGTGGGTATGGCTGAGAATAGAGAGGGTTATGTCTCGTCCTTTTTCTCACAGTAGGTTTCCCACCAGTCCTTGACATGGGGGGTAGCTTTAAGGAGTGTAAAAATAATCTTCCCCTGGTCGGAAAAGTCATGAACCAAGAAATATCCTTCTAATAGATTCAACCAGCTATCTATGGCATCTACATCTTTTTGACCCTCAAATATGGAAATTTCAAAGTTTACTTGTACCTGAAAGGGAGTCGCGCCTCCAGAGTGGGTGATGGATGTAGATGCGCCGCTGGTGGGTAGTCGTTGAAGAATCTGGGCAAAGTTATCCATCATCGCGTTCCTTTGTTTTTCAAGGGCCTCCTCGAGCAATATCTTGATAAGTTCTCCAGCTCCCTCATCTTTCTTTTTGTCCCCCATGGGTGTTCGTCGGGGTTTGCGAGACTAATATTGCAAAGGTTCCACCAGATCGAGCCCTAACTCCTTATACCCCAACCTCGTTGGGGACATGAAAAGAAGGATTGACAAAAATGAGACCGCTCTGATACCACTGATCCGAATTTATGCAGGAATGCAACAGAATACATATATAACCATAAATACAAAGATGCAACAGAAATAACACTTAATTTCATTAATATTAAAGAACAAAAATTTTCTTCCAAATAGAATGGAAATAAACTAGCTAGGGCACTAGTAGCTTATCTATGAGAAGAAATGTGGTGGCTACAGGCCTTTGAAATGATTTACAATGAGGCTTGAAGGCCTATTTATTATTTATAAACAATGGAAAACCCTAAACGTCCAAAAACCTAACCCTAGGAGATGAAGCACAAAAACTATGGGCCCCGTTTGGGTAAATTGGTGTTTCAACTTCCTGGGGACGTAATTTTGGCATACTATCTTCGTTTGACGCACATGATACATTGTTAGAAATATATATCTGAGGACTACAACTGTTGCCATGAATGTTGTTTCTGAAACAGAATGATATTCGTCGGACAAACGATGCCCAAAAAATGTCGTTTAGGGCCTCAAAATGGCTCCGGAAGTTCACGACCTAAAAAACTGCTAAATATAGTAAGTTGTGCCGAAACTGAAAACTGAAAGAGGAAATGGTGGGGCCCCAAGTGGAATAGGTGGGTGGCCACCAATATCCACCTGGATCAACTATGGACTAGAAAATCCATTACATACATTGCCAATTCAATTAGAAAATTCTGTTTTTTAGATAAGGGGAGCCTAGGTGGAATGGTAAAACATACTGCATGGGTTCTGGTAGAAAGGCCAATGTTAGGGGGCCTTCTTGCAGAAATAGACTTATATTGGGGCTGTTGTTCACACAAAAAAATTGTTGACTACTGGGCTATTCCTTTTCTATGCCTTTGTTTCCATGGAATGGGACATCTCATGTATGAATGTCCATAAAGGCTCAATAGGTTTTCTCGAAGATCGAACTCCTTTGTTGATGAAGGACGTCGAGTATTTTCTCAGATACACTCTACCAAATGGAATGCTACCTATATTCATCTTCCCTATCATCCATAAGAAATTTCAAAGGTTCCAAACCTATCCAATCCTCTCCACCAAGCCACCCATCCCTTGTTGTGACCCAATTGTCTCCTAATATTTTACATTATAATCCTGTCATCAAATCGCCATATCTTGCAATCACTAACCCTCTGAACACCTTTTAAATCACTCTTTGTTTCCCCCTGCCCCATACTCTACTCTACTCCCCATTGATCAACCATCCACATGTGTTACATAATTTTTCTCCCCAATCAAATTTGGTGCCCCATCTTATAGAACTTTCTCTCCATTATCACAATATTTGGAGACGGAAACCCTAGCCAGAGAATAAAAAAAACACCATGAAACCCATGACTATAAAAAAAAAAAAATCTTTGAAGACCATGACAATTTCTCTCCCAGGGCCTCCGGTAAGAATTTAACTACTAGAAGAAGGAAAGGGACAAAATATAAAAATATCTCGAACGGTACCCTGCTCCCATCAAAGTTAATGGAACATTTCCATGCGTCCAAAGACATTCCACCTCCACAAGTAGATCCAAATTCTTTTAGGTTGGGTCACCTTGATGTAAATTTCCCTCGATCTCAAATCCTTAGAGCAGAGCCACCCGGATGTGATATCCCCTAATTTCAATCTTGTCATTAAATTTCTGAGGTTTGGGATCGGCCTACAAAAAATGATCCTTGAAAAGCATAATTCAAATCTACAATGTTGGGATATTACTTTTACAGGAAATATGACATGCAGGGATAAGGCTTTGGGACACTTTCTTCAGATCTATCCAAAATGGTATGTATGTTCCATCAACGTGAAAGGCCTCTCTGGCAGATTGGATATCCCGTGGAACCATGGATTATATCACTTCAAAGCATACAACACTATAGTATGAATAATTATCTGTGGTGGCTGAAGAGGCGCTAAGAATCATCTCTGAATCATTAATGTTTATGCCCCATTCATAAACCGGATGGACCTTTGTAATGGTGTTGATAATAGTGTTATATTAGACCTTGACTCTCTCATTCTAGCACGAACCTTAACTTTTCAATTGACTCTACAGATATATGGGGTTATCTTGTCGTCGAGACTCTTTTGGAAGCTATTTCATAGATATCTTCAAGAAGAAGCACCTTCGAGACATCATGCCTGTCCCATTCGGCCCTACTTTGAGGAATATAAGGCGGGATGCACAGGGTTGGGCCAAACCCCTTCATGGATTCTATGTACTTTTTACCTTAGAAAACAATCTAAATGATATGAAATCTTCTATCCTCACAATCAAAATCTCTGATCATTTCCCTACCTTGTTGAATTGGTTTGGACATAGTCACAAGGTACCTCCATTCAAATTTAATCATTTTTTGGTTGAAGGATCCAAACTTTGTTACTCTTGTACTTTCGACTTGGCAGTTCCCTATGAAGACTTGGCTCATTATAAGATGGACACTATCAACCATAAGTCGCGTATACTAAAATAGAAGGACATACTATGGCCTAATAATAAAAACTGGGAGAAAATCCAAGAACTCATTCTGATTGATCAACAGGGAAAAAGTTTAGAGGACCCCATATCACCTACATACTTCTATGACATGAAAAAAAAGATATCCTTCAGTTGAAAATTCGAAGATAAAAAACTATACTCTATCTGGCCGAACACTTACAACAAAAGAGCATAATATTATGTGTCGAAGAAGGAGATAAGAACAACCTATTTTTTCACGATCAAAATTCCTCGAGATGGGAAAAAAAACTCAATTTGGAGCATAAAATCGGCATCGGGTGAAATATTGACCAAACAATCGAATATTGAAGAGGAGGCTAGAAGTTATTTCAAAAATATATATTTATCTAGGGCTCGGAGTCCATTTTGAAAACAACTAGAAGTGTGTGACATGTTTCCCACTTGGTCTCATCTGGAGGAAAAGAATCATATGGATGGCCTTGTAAAAAAAGAAGTTCTTCAAGTTCTAAAAGATCTAGCTAGAGGTAAAAGTTCAGGCCCTCATGGATGGACCATGGAATTTCTTGCACTTTCAGGAAATTATGATCTAATAGCTTACTAAGATGGTTGAAGAATCCATGGGACTTGGCTAGGTGTCTGGAGCTACAAATGCTACCTTCATCTGCGTCATTCCAAAGATCACAAATCGAAAAACTTTCCCGATTTCATTATGTAATATTATTTACAAATTGATATAAACAAACAATTGCAAACAAACTTAAGCCTTTCTTGTTCTAGTATATTTTTGTGGAGCAATTTGGTCTTCTTAAGCACATGTATGGATTGACTCTAAGCATTTTTTTGTTTTCTCTGCTTTTAGATTGCCATGGAGAATTTATTTTCTTAGATACATGTGCTTCATACTTAATAGAAAGCGTTTTTCTTTGTGGAAAAAAAAATCACAATTTAAACTTTAAAACAAAAAAAATCTCACGACATATGCTGAATATGGACCGACACGTCCTGTGACGTCTAGGTACGTCGTTTCGCGGAGCTCATTGTAATTCAATATTTAATACAACAAATCTTCAACCATTATTTTCAAAACATTAATGTTCTCGATTCGAGCCAATACAAAATCAGTAAAGCCAGGGCGTTTCTGTTTACAAGGTACCTTCGTTCATTTTAAGTGGTTTGGGTGTCAGCTTGACAACATTCTATTGGTTAGAGAAAAAAAGCAAAAAGTCATGGCGGCGGGATCAAGCTCCCAACAACAGCAGGAATTTTATTTTGTTGCATACCCATTTTTGGAGTTGGCTGAGTCGAAAGAGGTCGAGAGAGAGTTTGCGCAGTATCGTAAATTCCGCTCTCAGACAATTGACACCTTAAGAGCCAAAAGGGTAATAAAACCTTATTCTCTGTAATTCTCTGTTATTATATTTAAACAAGCTTTCTGTTATTCATATATTCGACTATAACAATATGGGCTCACTGGTTGCTTCGTTGCAGGTAGAAAGGAAGGAAGTTCTGGAGAAAATAAAACCTCTTTTTGATGAGGAAAAAGCGATCAAGGAACGATGCAGCGAAATAAGTAAAAGGTTATCGGAGCTTAATTTCAATTTCAAGAATGTAAGAGTGCCAAAAGATGCGGGCGAAAACCCTAATATTTGCTCATCTGAACCCGAGATTGATCGAGCGGTATGGCACTTCTTATTTAATTTGCTGCTCAATATCACCTTGAAGTTTGATTCTACTTGAAAATTAAATCGTTAATGACAACTTTCTTCCTATGTTTTTTATGCAATTTTAGGTTAGAAAACTAGAGTTACAATATAAGGAAGGGCGCAATCTTGCTTGGTAGAAAGAGTGCGTTGAAATTACTCGCCGCTGTCAGACAGAGGCCGCCCTTCCGTTTTTTTACAGCCGCTCAAAGTACCGAAGCCGCCTTCCAATTTTGTTTGGCAATCGTGCACCGAGCCATCACAAACTATTGAGTGCGCCAACTCGATTTGAAATTTTAATGAGCCAGATTTATGAAAAATCCCGCATCACATTTTTTGACGTACAGGCTGCTGAAAATCGGACCCGGGGAAACTCTTAGGGCGGATTTAATAAAAATCCCGCATCACAAATTGATGACATCAGCAAATCACTTTTGGCACGCGGAATTTTTATGCACGCTGGTTTAATCTCTGTTTTGAAGTCCGATTCAATTCGGTCAAGGTTTGGTTAAATGTTTGGTTTTAAAAATCGTGCAAACAATGTACACGTATATATATGTTTTACATATATATAGAATGTACGTGCATTCGAAAGGGCCGTGGGCCATGTTCAAACTTTTTTATTTTAGTTTTTTTTTTAAGTTTTTAAAATAGTTTTATTTTAAAATAGTTTTTTATATATATTGTAAAAGGGTCTTGGGATATAAGAAGAAGAAAAGGCTGTGTGCATTTTTAGACTTTGTAAGTTATTTTTTTTCACACAGCAGTGTAAAAGAGATATAGCACAACAGTGCAGAGTTTAGTTTTGTAAAATTTTTTACACACAGCAATGTAAAAATTTTGAAGTGCACAGCAGTGTAACAAATTTTTGAATGGCACAGCAGTGCATTCATTTTTCTTGAAGAGACAGAGTATTTTTCAGAGTGAATTTTTAAAGAGTGTGAGTTGTGTTTTGAACTGTGTTTTGAAGCAGTCAAAGCCTTTTGTATTCCCTCAGTCAGAGGTGAATTTGTAACCAAGTTTTTGAAGATTAATGAAATAGTTTTACAGTGAAAAACTATGTCTACAGTGAAGATTTTTTAATATTTTCTCTGTGTTGAAGAGGGAGAATTTTATTCTCCATTGTGGTTCTGGAATTTTAAATATTCCAACATGGTATCAGAGCTAGTCCAGGCTCTTTGAAGATCAAAGAAGCTGAAGGAAAGGAGTTCTTAGTTGCAGTAGCTTCTCCAGCAGTGTGAAGACTCAGCCAAAGAATCCAAAGGTATTTCTCTATACAGTTTTTGAGTCACTGTTGCAGAATAGTGAGCTGTTTTACATACACAGTCAAGTTTTTTTTAATCACAGTTAAGAGTGCAGAATGGCTGGAGCCAGCACTGGTATGGGTATGGGAAATGTCCATCTCCCAATGTTTAATGGGAAAAATTATGACTATTGGTCAATAACTATGAGAGCATTATTTGTCTCCCAAGACTTATGGGAATTTGTTGAGGATGGCTTTGAAGAGCCAGCAAATGAAGAAGAGTTTGAAGATTTAACTCAGGCAGAAAGAGAGTTGTTGAAGAGCAATAGGAAGAAAGACTCCAAAGCTCTCTTCTTATTGTATCAGGCAGTGCATGAGAGTGTGTTTCCAAGGATAGCAGCAGCCAAGAGATCCAGAGAAGCATGGGAAACTCTCAAGATAGCCTATCAAGGCATGGAAAAAGTGAAGACAGCAAAACTTCAGTTGCTGAGGAGAGACTTTGAGACTCTCTGTATTAAAGAGTCAGATACTATTGACTCATTATTCACTCATGTGATTGGAATGGTCACACAAATAAGATCTCATGGAGAGACTCTTGAAGAGAAGAGGATTGTGGAAAAACTCTTGAGGAGTCTACCCTCAAGATTCGATGTGATTGTCACCACCATAGAGGAGGCTAAGGATCTCACAAAGTTCACAGTAGATGAGCTACATGCATCACTGATGACTCATGATCAGAGATTGGGTAGAAGTGAAAATTCATCTCTGGAACATGCCTTTAAGACCCAAATGTCTTTCGGAAGAGGAAGAGGGCAAGGCAGAGGAAACAAAAGAGGAAGAGGCAGAAGCCAAAACAGAGGTGGAAGGAACAGTGCAGAAAATGCTCAAGGAAGGGGCAGCAATCCAAATCAGCATCAAGGCCAAGGCAGCAGCCAGCAAAGTGGTCAACAGAATGCTCAAGGATAGAGATATGATAAGTCCAATGTCCAATGTCACTATTGTAAAAAATATAGTCATTATGCTAATGAATGTAGAAAGAAGCAGCATGATATGGGAAGTAGAACTAGTGCAAATTTCACTAGAGAAAATCTCAGCCAAGATAATTTGTTTTTGGCTTGTAATATGGCTGAAGAAAAGAATGAGGATTTATGGTTTCTAGACTCCGGTTGCAGTAACCATATGACAGGAAACTTAGCAATGTTTTCTATGCTAGATGAGAGTGTGAAGTCACAAGTCACACTAGGGACTGATAGTAAATTGTCTGTTATGGGAAAAGGGAATGTAAATGTTTTAACAAGGAAAGGTGCAAAGAAATCCATATCAGATGTCTATTATGTTCCAGGAATGAAGTGTAACCTCTTAAGTATTGGACAACTTGTTCAAAAGGGGTACAATGTATTTTTTGAGGATGATGTTTGTACCATCATGGACAAACCACCCAACAAACAATGTATTGCTGAAGTAAAAATGACAAGGAACAGGATGTTCCCTCTTAGAATGAGAGCAGATTTGAAGAATGAAGAAAAGATAGCAGCAGTGGGAAAAGAGGCTATCCAAAGCGAACCAAAAGATGAAAATTGGTTGTGGCACTTGAGATTTAGACATCTCAACTTTGGAGGTCTTAATTTGTTGAACAGAAAAGGAATGGTAAGAGGTTTACCATTGATAGAGAAGCCAGACAGCCTTTGTGAAGGTTGTATTCTTGGGAAACAACACAGAGAAAGTTTTCCTTCCGGGAAAAGCATAAGGGCAAAGGCACCCTTAGAGATTGTCCACTCAGATTTATGTGGACCGATGCAAACTCCATCGCTTGCTAGCAGCCACTACATGTTAACATTCATAGATGATTTTACAAGAAAAACTTGGGTTTACTTTTTGAAAAATAAAACTGAAGTGTTTGAAAAATTCTGCAATTTCAAAGCACTTGTGGAAAACCAGAGTGGGCTGCACATCAAAGTTCTAAGGACTGATAGAGGAGGTGAGTATATCTCTAAATATTTTCTACGTTTTTGTAGAGAAAATGGTATTCAAAAGCAGTTTACAACTAGATACACTCCGCAGCAAAATGGAGTAGCCGAAAGGAAGAATAGAACCATAATGGACATGGTGAGGAGTATGTTAAAGGCAAAGCATTTTCCTAATGATTATTGGGCTGAAGCTGTACATTGTGCAGCATACATTTTGAATAGGTGCCCTACAAAAGCAGTGATGAAAAAAGTGCCGGAAGAGGCATGGAGTGGCACAAAGCAAGGTGTCACACATATGAAGGTTTTTGGATGTGTGGCTTATGCACACATTCCGGATCAGCTAAGGAAGAAGTTGGACAGCAAGGGGGAGAAATGTATCTTCATTGGATACAGTGAGGAATCCAAGGCCTACAGGTTATACAACCCATCCACCAAGAAGTTTATTGTGAGTAGAGATGTTCAGTTTATTGAGGAGGAAGCTTGGGATGGAAGCATAGAGAAAACAGTGAATGTTAAACATTGTTTATCTCATGATGAAGATGATGATGAATTGGCTGAAATACATCCCCAAACAGCAGCACCAACACAAGAGCAGCAAGAGACACCCTTGAGGAGAAATGAGAGTTCTTCTCCAAGCACACCACAAAGAGGAAATTCAAGTGCTTCTTCAAGCATTTGTACATCAAGTGAAAGAGGTAAGAAGTTCAGAAATTTAAATGACATTTATGCACAAGAGGCAGCAAATGAAGGTATCAATTCTTTGTTTGCTTTATATTGTCATATTGAAGACCCTATCCACTTTGAAGAAGCTATTAAGGAAAAGAAATGGATAGAAGCTTATGGATGAGGAGATTAATGCCATAGAAAGAAACAAGACATGGGATTTGGTTGAACTCCCAAAAGGTAAAGATGTCATTGGAGTTAAATGGGTCTACAAGACCAAGAGTAATGCTGAAGGCAAAATAGAGAGACACAAGGCAAGGCTTGTTGTCAAAGGGTATAAGCAAAAGCATGGGATAGATTATGAGGAAACTTTGCACCAGTTGCTAGAATGGAAACCGTGAGAGCAGTGCTGTCCATAGCAGCACAAAAAAAGTGGAAAGTTTACCAAATGGACGTGAAGTCAGCGTTCTTAAATGGAGTGTCAATGGAAGAGGTTTACATTGAACAACCTCTCGGCTATGAGAAGAAAGGCCAAGAGCACAAAGTGTGCAAGTTGAAGAAAGCTCTTTATGGGCTGAAGCAAGCGCCAAGAGCATGGTACAATAGGATAGATTCCTATCTACTGGAAAATGGATTTGAAAAGTGTGAGGGAGAACCCACCCTCTACATCAAAGAAAAAGATGGTAAAATGTTGATTGTAGTTTTATATGTTGATGATGTTATTTTCACAGGTAATGATAATTACCTTATTGAAAATTTTAAAACAGTCATGAAAGAAGAATTTGAAATGACTAACATGGGTTTGTTGAAATACTTCTTAGGAATAGAAGTAGAACAAGATGAAAATGGGATTTTTATCTCACAAGCAAAATATGTTAATGAAGTGCTTGAAAGATTTAATATGCAGAAGAGCAAAGCAGCGATCACTCCCACAGTGATGGGATTAAAACTCAGCAGAGAGGACAGCAGCAAGGATTTTGATCCTAGCTTGTATAAGAGCATAGTTGGCAGCCTCATGTATTTGACTGCAACTAGGCCCAACATAATGCATGCTGTTAGCTTAATTTCCATATTTATGGAGAAGCCAAAGGATGCACATTGGCAGGCAGCGAAGAGAATTTTGAGGTATGTTAAAGGTACAAAAAGATTTGGTATTTTATATACTACTTCAGAAAATTCAGATTTAGTTGGATATACGGATAGTGATTGGGCTGGAAGTGTAGATGATCGGAAGAGCACTTCCGGTTATGTTTTTCACATGGGTTCAGGAGCAATTTCATGGGCTTCTAAAAAACAACCCATTGTAGCATTGTCTACAGCAGAGGCAGAATATGTGGCAGCCACAACAGTAGCTTGTCAAGCAATTTGGATGAGGAGGATGTTAAGAAGTTTGTGCCAAGAGCAGGTAAAAGGAACAGTGACTTATTGTGACAATAGCTCAGCTATTGCATTATCCAAGAATTCTGTGTTTCACAAGAGAACGAAACACATTGACACAAAGTTTCATTACATCAGAGAATTAGTAAACAATGGTGAAATTGTTTTGGAACACTGCAGAACTCAGGAGCAGTTTGCAGACATTCTGACCAAGCCATTGGGGCAGAAAAGTTTTGAGTTTTTGAGGAAATGTCTGGGTATGACTGATAACCCAGCAGCTGAGAGTAAGGGGGAGTGTTGAAATTACTCTCAGCGCTGCTCAGTACAGGAGGCAGCCACCTTCCAGTTTTGGTTGCAGAACGGCGTACTGAAGCCGCCTTCCATTTTTGTTTGCGTTCTATCAAACAGCCGCTTGCCAAAACCATTGAGCAGTCAACCTCCGGATTTGAAATTTTAATGAGCCAGATTTATGAAAAATCCCGCATCACATTTTTTGACGTACAGGCTGCTGAAAATCGGACCCGGGGAAACTCTTAGGGCGGATTTAATAAAAATCCCGCATCACAAATTGATGACATCAGCAAATCACTTTTGGCACGCGGAATTTTTATGCACGCTGGTTTAATCTCTGTTTTGAAGTCCGATTCAATTCGGTCAAGGTTTGGTTAAATGTTTGGTTTTAAAAATCGTGCAAACAATGTACACGTATATATATGTTTTACATATATATAGAATGTACGTGCATTCGAAAGGGCCGTGGGCCATGTTCAAACTTTTTTATTTTAGTTTTTTTTTTAAGTTTTTAAAATAGTTTTATTTTAAAATAGTTTTTTATATATATTGTAAAAGGGTCTTGGGATATAAGAAGAAGAAAAGGCTGTGTGCATTTTTAGACTTTGTAAGTTATTTTTTTTCACACAGCAGTGTAAAAGAGATATAGCACAACAGTGCAGAGTTTAGTTTTGTAAAATTTTTTACACACAGCAATGTAAAAATTTTGAAGTGCACAGCAGTGTAACAAATTTTTGAATGGCACAGCAGTGCATTCATTTTTCTTGAAGAGACAGAGTATTTTTCAGAGTGAATTTTTAAAGAGTGTGAGTTGTGTTTTGAACTGTGTTTTGAAGCAGTCAAAGCCTTTTGTATTCCCTCAGTCAGAGGTGAATTTGTAACCAAGTTTTTGAAGATTAATGAAATAGTTTTACAGTGAAAAACTATGTCTACAGTGAAGATTTTTTAATATTTTCTCTGTGTTGAAGAGGGAGAATTTTATTCTCCATTGTGGTTCTGGAATTTTAAATATTCCAACAAAGAGAACCACATTCTGAAACAGATAAAAGACCTCGAGAAATCAAGAGGACAAGTTTTGAGCGTTGAAGATTGGAATTTGAAGAGGAAATTGAAAGATATTTGGAATGAGAAAAATGTGTTGCGTGACATTGATTCAAAAATTCGCTCTCTTGAGAAAGATATCCAATTTTATAACTATTCCATGGACAAGCTCTCTCCAGTTCTCGATGAACTACGTACTCGTCGATATCAAAACGCACGTTTTTCAAACTAAACCCATCGATTTTAATATTACCATCTAATTGAATTGAAGTCGTTAATTTATATTCCATAATAGTAATTTGCATGACTTCCTTTTCTGCAGAATGAGTTTTCTTTGCAACAGTGGGCCGTAAGGGATGATGCGATATTTGATTTCTACAGGGACAACAACAACGTTTCTGAGCTGGAGAAGAGGTCAAGACTTGAGGTATATCCTATTTTTATCTTGGTTTTCTATTACGCTTTCCAACTTCGTAATATATAACAAGAGAAACTAAAATGCATATTCATTCAATTGCAGGTTGAAAAGTTCATGAAATTGTGGAATGAAAATAAAGAGTTTAGGGAAGAATATGAACGAAGAAAGTTGAGCAATCAACAATATTCCTCTGATGCCAATGTTACAGAGAGCAACAGAACCGAATAGTAAACTTACTAATTTGTTAATTACAATATTCTTGAAATAAATTCCAGATCATTTTTTCCATGTATTTAAGAGCGCCTTAGGGAAATTGTGAATGGAATTTTTTGTTTAACTTTTTCAACAAAATTATTAAATCATAACCATATATGATTTGCAAAGTTCCTAAAATATGAAAGATATAATTATCTTTCTATTCAAAATAATGTCTGCAATATGTGAAATGGATATAAAATATAGAAAAATTAATAAATGTAAATGAACTATATTTATTTACGATTAAACTTGCGTTGCTGTATAACATATGTTTTGAACTGTAACTATTCAGAAGACTTGTGAAAAAATAAGTTTTACTTTACGTTGAATGTGAATGAGATTGGAGATCATGTCTCATTTAATGAGAAAGATAATGGAGGGTTCATTCAGTCAACTAAGATCTTCAAGATGTCAAACAAAGGATCATTGAGAATTCATGATCAAGTGATGGAGGATCATGTGCATATGAAGCACAGATGATGGTGGAGGTGTACATTGCACCTAGACTGTTTGGTTGATTTGGTCAAACATCGCAGTCCCACTTGGAGGAACTTGTCCACATGAGACTGCACAGTTGAGATTAGGGCCAAGGCTTGAGGGGGTGCAATCATTATAAAGGAGATGAAGGAAAAGGTGAAAGGCACCTTGGATTATTTGAAGTATGATCTTTTAGATCTGGAATTTTCAAGTGACATTCCACTGTATTCTTGGGCTGTTTTGCAAAGATTGCAGGTGTTGTTTAGCACAGGGTGTTCTTGAGTGGGAATCCCACCTCTTTCTTTGAGTGATCTCTAAGGAAGAGGATTGTACTTCATTATACATTAGGCTTTAAGTGACATTTCCTTTTTCTACTTTTTGCAGAACATTCATATTCAGAAATCTGCATTTTTCTGAAGATCAATTTGGAAGGTGGAAGTTGTCTTCAGTACTTCAGCTGGAGAACAAGGTGAGGGATTATTCCCATCACTAGGGCTTATATATCAGCACTAACAGAGCCACATTGTATATTTGGCATCAGGCCAAAATTTATTGACCTCCTAGCAGTTGTATTCCCTTCATGAATAACACTGTCCATATTGTAGATTTGAAAGGAGGAAGGAAGTTGCTAGTACTTCAGCTAGCAATCTAGTGGAGGATCATTCCTCCACATTGCCATCAGTCTTGCCATCAGCCTGGAGTTTATTGCAGCATATTTCAGTAGGAAGAAGGCCTCTCTCTCCCTCGTAGCGCAGTTGTTGGAGGCAGTTGTGTTGCAGCAGTTGCAATCATTATTGGAGGATTGCGAAGTTAGATCTAGAGCTTCTAGCTCATAGATCTGAGGAAGGGATCAGCCCTTCAAGCCTAGATCTGATATGAGCACACATTTTAGCCAGCTATTATTCAGATCTAGCTTCAGATCTGTATTTCCCAATAGACCAAGGATCAAACCCTAGGGAGGTGATTTTTCTAAAGTTGTAGATATGGAAAATCCTTTCTGGGTTATCCTGGGAATCCATCACATTGGCCAAATCTTGAATCTTCACATCATCAAAGCTCCAGTTTTGAGTAGATATACATTTCTCTTTTCAGCTAGCAACCATATGTTTATATTCTACTGAAGGGACAGCGCAGGATTTACTGCAGAGCCTCTCCAGTTACATTGTACCTATTGGATGCATGTTTTTAGGGTGATCCTAGCTCATCTCTTTGGCTAGATCTACCTGTATTTTGTACTTGTGAAATTGAATCATTTCCAATATAATAAAATGGCTTAACTCTTTCTGCATATTCTGATTTGTACTTAGATTTATTTTTTATCTTGTTGTAAGTTCTTATATTATGTGAAGTATTACTGCATTCTCCCTTTTGGGATATTACAATGGTATCAGAGCATGATCTTTGGCTCATCTTGTGGACACTTCATTTGGTGCATTGAAAGAAGAACATATAGATGAGATCTATCATGGAGGATGAGAAATCTGTCACTCATTGATTCAGATTCATGCAAGATCTCTCCAAGGAGGTCAATCAAATGAAGGACGAAGAACGTAGAGAAGATCCAAGAAGAAGATGTGATGAGGAAGGTACTTCCTATCAACAGCAAAGAAGACTGGAGAATCCTAGATCTCTTTAATAGATCCACTATGCCCACTTTCTTTGAAGAAGGTGAGAGGTATAGAAGTGAAGAAAGGAATGAACCTGAGACTCATGAGACTCTCAGTTTATATCTTGAAGAGTATAAAACACAATGTAGAGCTTTCAAGGAGAAACTAACTCTCCAACAATTCTTCCAGATTAAAGAAGAAAGAGGATCCTATAGTAGCAATAGAAGGAAGAGGCATAAGAGTGGTGCCCAAAGGTTGTTTAAATTGCAGCACTTCATCTCTTAGATGAAGCAGAAGATTGGTGGTTTGGGCACCTAGAGCATGCAAAGGTGACCAAGTATTCATATTTCTTTCACAAGTTGAGGAAGAAGTTTGATGTGGAGAAAACAGAGATGTGCTACAAAGAGAAATCTCTCAAGGAAACCAAGGAGAATGTCAATCTTGTCACTTTGCACAAGTGGTCACTACTTTCACCACCTGCTGTAGGAGTACTTGTATCTGGAGAAGAGACACTTGCATTTTTGCAAGGTAGTCTTGAGCCCTTGACATATGGAGCCCCATGCATGGATCAAGAGATGCATGAGGAAGAGGAGGAAGATACCAGCGCTGGTACACTTAAAGAAAAGAGGCCATCACTCTTACCAGCAGTTGGAGACATTATTATCCTGGTTGGAGGAACTCTTGTTTTCTGTCAAGAGGTTCCCACATATCAGTTGATCCAAGGTATGCATAAAATATCAGCACCTATTGTTTCAAGATCCATGCATAAACAAGGATTAAAACAAAATGTTGATTTGAAGCAAAGACATATCACAGTGCAGAGGACCCTTGATCTAATCAAGGAGGAGATTGAAAACTATTCTTGTTCATCATTGTTGAGCTACATTCAACCCTTTGAGTTGAGATGTAGAATTTCAGAAAATGGGATTAACATTTTCCTATGTACCATGACTGATTGTGAAATCAGTGTTGTAACTTGCTTTGAGACAGTGCATGTATCACCCTGCATATCTACAGTGTTGACACATAGTAGTTGTGATAAATAAAGGGCTTCATCATTATTGGAGCATTCTGCAGGTAGATTCACTCATGAAGCAATGGAAGAAAAGATGACAAATGGTAGACATTTTGATATGAGAAGCATTTTCTCCCTTCTAGATGACCCTTTCTCAATGAGCCTTTCACTGCTCAAAGAGAAACTTCTACTTGCAGCAAATCCAAAACTTCTTTGGTTTTGTAGGGCCTTTGATGGAGAGAGAATCTCATTGACAGATCTCATTAGAGATGCATTTCAACATTTCAGGGAATGCAAAGTTCTTCAAAAGTTTGGGAAGGATGGAATTCTACAAAGGGAGGATGCCATGATTATGCAGTACCTCATTCATCATCCACATGGGAGTGAATGGGTGAGGATGATAAACAAGGGGTTGCAAAACAACTTGCATATTTGTATGGGCTAGCATGCTTGGTTAGGTTGGTTGCCATTGGGAGATTTTTGTCACTCTCCAAAGGCACCTATTTTTATAATCCATGCCTTGAAAAACACATATGAGATGAGGAAGGAGCCATGGTTGCGTTGGTTGCTCTTGGGTGAGTATGGATACCACCCCATAGTTCATGATTTTTTGATTCATGCCTTGGGTATCAATGATAGTATGCAGCAAAAGAAGGCATGTTCATGTTGGTTTCACTTGAGAGAGTTTGGCCACCACATGACATCTCCTATGTTTATGTGTTTTGTATTGTGTAAAATTTGGCATAATGATCTCATGATTTGCATTGATGATGTTTCTTTGTATTGGGATGATGTGACACCTCATCGGTCCATTAGTATGCTTTTGCTTCATGATGCACATAAGGAGGAGAGAAGGCATCAAGATATCTTGTTGCTTTGGTTGCTTATGGGGGAGTTTGGCTTGACCATCTTACACTGAAGAGATGGAGGGTGGTAGCAAAGGGCCTTACTCTGGTGGTTATTGTTAGGAGAATATGGTTTGACATCTTTTTCTAACCATATTACTTATGCCCTTCTTATTTTTCATAACTTTGAAATGATGAAGTTTGGATCCAACAAGGCTAAGTATGGGAGCATATCAATGCTCAATCTAGTTCATGAAACATGGGATGAAGGAGTGTATTGTATGATGAAGCTTTTCCTTTGTGGAAAGAGTCACTTTATTTTATGTCTCTCATGTATTGTTGATGATGTTGGACATCACATTGTTTTCACTTGGTATTTCATGATGGAAGGAGGACATCTAACTAAACAGTTGGAGGTCATTCATTATGTTTTTAAAAGACAACTTTGGAACCAAACATACATAACCTATTGCAGAAAATGGAGGAATCCTTCCTTATGTGGATGCCATATGGAGGGGAATATATGGCCTTGCATCTACTTTTGGAGTTGCTTGAGGACAAGCAACATTTTTCTGGGGGGGACTGTAATATTCCTAAATTTTCACATTATATTTGGAATATTAGAGTCCTTGATTTTCTTAATGAATTAAGTAAATAAAAGGGTGGAGGATTAATTTATCCTAGATCTGCAAAAAGAGGTAGTTGAGAAACTACTAATGTGAATGAGATTGGAGATCATGTCTCATTTAATGAGAAAGATCATGGAGGGTTGATTCAGTCAACTAAGATCTTAAAGATGCCAAACAAAGGATCATTGAGAATTCATGATCAAGTGATGGAGGATCATGTGAAAATGAAGCACACATGATGGAGGAGGTGTACATTGCACCTAGAATGTTTGGTTGATCTGGTCAAACATCGTAGTCCCACTTGGAGGATCTTGTCCACATGAGACTGCACAGTTGAGATTAGGGCCAAGGCTTGAGGGGGCTCAATCATTTTAAAGGAGATGAAGGCAAAGGTGAAAGGCATCTTGGATTATTTGATGTATGATCTTTTAGATCTGGAATTGTCAAGTGACATTCCACTACATTCTTGGGATGTTTAACAGAGATTGCAGGTGTTGTTTAGCACAGGGTGTTCCTGGGCAGGAATCCCACCTCTTTCTTTGAGTGATCTATAAGGAAGAGGATTGTAATTCATTATACATCAAGATTTAAGTGCCATTTCCTTTTTCTACTTTCTACAAAACATTCATATTCAGAAATTTGCAGATTTCTGAAGATCAATTTGGAAGGTGGAAGTTGTCTTCAATACTTTAGCTAGAGAATAAGGAGAGGGATTATTCCCACACTGGGGCTTATAGATCAACACTCCCAAAGCCACATTTCATATGTGGCATCAGGAAAATTTTTTTTGACCTCCTAGCAACAATATTCCCTTCAGGAATAACGCGGTCCATATTGCAGATCTAAAAGGAGTAAGGAAGTTACTAGTGCTTCAGCTAGCAATCCAACGGAGGATCATTCCTCCACATTGCCATCAGTCTTGCCATCAACCTGGAGTTTATTGCAACATATTTTAGCAGGCAGAAGGCCTCTCTCTCCCTCACAACGTAGTTTTTGGAGGCAGTTGTGTTGCAACAACTGCAATCACTATTGGAGGATTGAGAAGTTAGATCTAGAGCTTCTAGCTCATAGATCTGAGGAAGGGATTAGCCCTTTAAGCATAGATCTTATTTGAGCACACATTTCAGCCATCTATTCTTTAGATCTAGCTTCAGATCTGTATTTCCCAGCAGACCAAGGATCGAACCGTGGGGAGGTGATTTTTCCAAAGTTGCAGATCTGGAACATCCTTTTTGGGTTATCTTGGGAATCCATCACATTGGCCAGATCTTGAATCTTGGCATCATCAGAGCTCCAGTTTTTAGTAGATTTGCATTTCTCTTTTCATCCTACAACCATATGTTTATATTCTGCTGAAGGGACAACGCAGTATTTACTGTAGAGCCTCTCCAGCTACATTGTACCTGTTGGATGCATGTTTTTAGGGTGATCATAGCTCATATCTTTGGCTAAATCTACCTATATTTTGTAATTGTGTAACTGAATCATCTCCAAAATAATAAAATGGCTCAGCTCTTTCTGCATATTCTAATTTGTACTTAGATTTATTGTTTATCTTGCTGTAATTTCTCATATTGTCTGAAGTATTACCGCATTCTCCCTTTTGGGATATTACATCACTTTTGTTCTCTTCCCTCCCCTATATAGATTTTTATTGAAAAGAAGATTTTATTTCATCATGCTATATTGCATGTTTAGGGTATTCAAGTGAAATTCATGGTGAGCCTTGAAAATTGAAACATAATTCAAGATAAACCTTAAAATTTATTGAATCAATCTTAAGGATAATTTGAAACATTAATGCAAAACATCTATAGCTCTAGGCTAGAGACGTGTTTTAGCGTCTATGAACATAGGATCTATCACTTTTTTCTAGTGTTGCATTTAGGGGGTGATATCCCATTCCACGTACGTAAGTGTATCGAATCGGTCTCCATGTATGTTTGGGCATATTGTATGGTGCTCCTTGCATGAAAATTATAGGGAACAATTTCATCGTATGGTTATGCATTAGGCAACACTAACATAGACTAAAATTCCCTGTACCATCGAGTATATTTTAGAAGTCCACCATAGATTGTTATTCTCACCTTAGGTAAATGAGTCAGTTTCCTTGTATAGTGTGATACAATGAACACAACATTCATGGATATTTCCTAATCATACTTAAATAATTAGTACTCTAAGGTGGTATATTGCAGTTCATAGTTTCTTGGTAAACCTTTATGCCTATATTACCTTGTTTGATTTATTTTTGTTGTTAATTTCTAAAATTTATTAAACCAACATGGAAGAACAACCCCCTCAACCTCGTCATTTGCATACTTAAGGAGCTACTACTTTTGTTCCTCCACATGAAATTGATCCACCAGAACCATCCTTTCCTGTGATTACTTAACTTGATATTACCTCTCCATTGGCTGGTGAGTCTAACATAGTCAAAACATAAGCACCTCAAATTTATTTACCTATGGTTATTAAACTTGATTATACTAAATCAGAGACAACATAACATGATGTACCTTAGTTATATACACCTATTACTTCATGACCTTCCTCTTCTCTTCCCCCGTCTCAGACTCAACCACCTCCTATATATCTTGGACCCGATGGTGAAACGCTTCCACCTAGTATTGTGAGTATTAAAGAGATTTACTAGGCAGAGCCTCGACCCTCCTCTCGTATCCATTTGAGAGGGACTGATATTTATCATTCCCATCCTTTTCATTCTCCCTAAGCTCCATTACAATCTCCTTTTTATGGATCTTTTCTTTTCAACTCACCCTTGAATTTTCTGCAACAATCTTCTTTGGGATAGTTAACCAAGATTGGATTTTTTATGGTTTCTCTGTCTATATATACTACTATGTCTGAGACAACCTAGGTTGCAACTTAATCCATGTTTGTAACATCACTAGAGACACATTTTTATGGTGGCTCATCCATCCCTCTCGGTTACCAATCATTATCTCTTACCTTATCTACCGCAACATCCAATCCATGGACCTCTCCCATGTCATATTATTCTAGAATCCCATTTGGAACTTCTTTGATGAGTGATACATAGTATGCTCTCCCTACTCCATTTACTCATATAGTTAAAGAATAGGTTGGTCCTTATCTCAGTTGGTATGCACATCTACAATATCCCAATCAACCTCTTATTGGGAACCCTCCTCTTTGGGGGCAGTTGCCTCCATATAGCCCTCCACTTTCGACGGGGCAGAAACCTGTTGCAGGGATAATTCCATCTCAAGTTATCTCTTAACCTCATATGAGTCCATCACATTTGGGAATGGGTGCTAATGTTTGGTAACCTACCATGCCCATACAACCTAGTTAATGTAAGCTCAAAACCTATTCAATCTCAAGTTAATGTAAGCTCAAAACCTATTCAATCTCAAGTTAATGTAAGCTAACCTTTACATATTTCATATTTAACCCAACCTCTTCTGTTGTTACCTATTGCCTCTCAAGCCATGTATACTTAGTTTTTTCAAGGCAACTTACAATCACAATAGTTTGTAAAATCTATTCCTCAAATTCAACTGGTTCAGAATGTATATGGTATGAGACATGCAAAACCTAACCAATCTTATGTTGGGATGGTAAAAAATCCCATAGGGAAACAAATATCAACCATATCAAGGTATCCCTAAAACACCTTACAGTGAACAAATCCAAACTTAGTCGTTTCAACCTTTATAAGGTTATCCTGGAGCTGGGAAACAAGGTTATGTGCATTCTTCTTACCAAAATCCTCCCTATACCAAACAACAGATACCTATTGCTCAGGTTATTCCATCATCCCCAAGGTATGCTCCCCTAAACCTCAATAGATAGTTACCATTCATAACAACTCTTGAATTTTCAGATCTGACCACGATCACCAATGATCCCATTTCTCATTCCCCTTGGTGGCTGACGATTCCTACCAAATTTCCTAGCGATATCCTTAAATTCAATGGAAATACTGAAGAAGACCCATCTACGCACTTCGTGACTTATCATTTTTGGTGTTCTTCGAACTCTCTCAATGATGACTTTCTTCATTTGCATATTTTCTAGTGCATACTCACCAGTACGACAAACAAATGGTATATTGAACTACCATGAGTTTTGGTCAATAGTTTCAGTGCCTTGGCTTCCACATTCCTAACATATTTCTAGTTACCCATTCAATATGAGACTTGAACTGAAATTTTAAACAATTAAAAACAAACTGATGCCACTCACATCTTTGATCATATTCATGAGTGGCAGAGTCATCCTCATTTGGTTAAAACTTTTGTTCCTAATCATTTGTTAAATGAATGGTTCATTAAGTCTCTGTTACCATCCATCACATAAGGCATTACCAAGGGTGTAGTCTTCAACAAAGAGAAAGTAATTTCTTGTGCCCAATATTTGGATCTTATGTATACCCAATCCAACACACTCTATGATAAAATACCAAACTCTTCGCAAAATTTCAATAACGTTCCCTAACCTCCTTGTAAATAATCACATGTCATCGACAGCATGATTTGTTTAATCAGTCAGCAATCAACAAGTAAACCATCTATTTTGGCTCTTGTTGTGGTTGCTCAAATCCCTCCTTCCACTCATGTGGCTTCTAGTACTGAGATCAATGCCATTCAATATTCCAAAGAAAAATCTTAGCAACCAGGAAGTAAGAAGAAAGGAAAAGGTAAAAATAAGAAAGATAACTCTCTGTAGGATTAAAAAAACAACCAGTCTTCTAAAGAAAAGAGGAAACCTCATTATCCATGCTTGATTTGTAATGAGGATAATTTCACTCATCATTGTCCACATCCGATGAAAGTGAATCAATTCCTTAAATCATCCGCTACACTTGTTTTGTTGACAGATTTGTTTCCCAATCAAGAGAGAAATATGGTTGCTCGGGATCTCGCTTCCTCTAACTTGGTTTTGATGCTTTCCTCTCCGAAGCCAAAAAATGATGTTATGGTGGCCACCCAAAATAAATACTACGGAAATTTGAATCCCTCGACTATTCATGCTACTGAATAACCTGCTAGTTTGACTGCATCTTCATCAGATCTCGTTCCAAATTCATTTCCTACCGAATTGACGATTAATCCTCCTAAAGGCATTATCCATTAATCTAAATTCAACCCTCATGCAAGAGATGCCCAAATTAAAATAGTTAAGGATCTGGTTCAGGACCCTTGAACTATGTCAGCTCTTGAGGTGTTAAAAATTTGTCTAACCAAAAAGAAGTCTTTTCTTTCTCCAATTGTATGTATTAATCCTTCGAATTCCAACCTAGTATTTTTTAACCATGGGAATCATACACCTTGACTTCCATCCCAATTATATTTCATGATTCAAGTTGTTATTTGAGGTAAGAATATACATCGTTCCATCATGGACAAAGGGGCCTCAATCAGTATCATGTCTCTCTCTTGTTGGAAGGTCATTTGTTACAGAAGAGGCTTCAAGCCTTGTGGAATTTTCAATTCGTTACAAGTAGAATTAGGTGGAAAGAAGGTTTCAGTAGAAGTCCAATTTATTGACAGGTTGTTAGATTATAACCTTCTAATGGGTCATACATGGGTTTATGATTTCTTTCCATCATAAGGGAGGAGTAATAGCCATTTATCAACTCAGTTTATTCGACACTAATTCTAAATTTACTCAAAGTGTCCCTCTTGTGGGAAAAACCCCACACCCATATGAACATGTCAGGGTAGGACTTCTTAAGGATTCTTCCCTCATGGGAACCTTTTCTCTTCCTCCTTCTTACGGAAACCCTAATCTATTTTCCCATGTAAACATGATGTACAGGCTTGTACTACTCTAGATAATCTTTAGGTAGTTCCAGATGAGTCCAATATTGATGCTCTTGGTAACTGCACTCAGTTCCATTGAGCCTGACTATGAATATATATTTAGCTTGTGTGGTACATTCTACCCTCTCTTGTTTGATTAATTAGGTTTATCCATTCTTTATATTACAACTCATCCTCTGATTCCTTCTCTCTTACATTTACTACTAATGAGAGCATCTTGAATATCATGATGCCAAATGATGCGTCATGAAAAAATCATCATCATCGTTCCTCCTTTCCAGATTCCTTCAATGATAATATTCATGAACTATATCAGCCTAATATTTTTTATATGTATATGAATTCCCTATCCATCCATGGTGTCAATTCTGAGAAGAATTTGTTGAACATTGAAGAGACTATCCCTCTCGAGATTTTGATCAAATCCAATATTATTGAGAACGTATATATCACTGTGTCTTGCTATTCCGATGAGATCAAGAGCTATAAATACCTTTTTCCGAGAGTTTCAAGATTTTTTCTCTTGGTCTTATGAAGAGATATCAGGCATCGATCCAAACATCATAGTACATGAAATTAAGACGTATCCCAATGGTAAACTAGTATGAAAGCACCTCCATTAGGTCCATACCAAGAAGGCTACTACTATTAAAATTAAATTTTAAGAACTTCTACGTGCTAGTTCCTTATACCTAGTACCTCTAACTGATTAGTTAAAAAATATTGTTCTTGTCATGAAGAAACAAGGAATAATTCGTGTGTGTTTTTTGTCAATCATGCTTTTCTTAAGGACATATATCCTACCCTGTTCATTGACCAGATTTTTGAGGATCATGCTGGTTGTGAAATATTTTCGTTTATGGATGGATTTTTCGACTATATCATAACACATTCTCCTCGCTGACCAACATAAAACTGTATTTTTTTGTCCCTAGGGCACATTTGAATATCAAAATATCCCTTTCATAATGGCATCCTCACCTAGGAAATCCTATGCAAAAAGGGGTTTCAATGCCATGGAAAATGTAGCCACTGATTTTATTTTGGAGAAGACACTTTTCACCTCTTCATCCTTTGCCCCTTTGCCTCTTCAGTGTGGAATGGGGTGCTCCATATGATAAACTCTCATGCTACTTGGGAGGGTCCATACATTACCTCTTTCCTTGGTCAGTGGACACTGGACCATATACCACATTGCACTTTGAATTTCTTTATTATTTGGGGTATTTGGGGTTCCTATACCCTCCTATCAACTTTGTCCTCTTCCTGCTAGGGACCTTTGGCCTTCCTATCTAGTGGGGTTCTTCGATGGCGCTTCCTCCTTTGACTCTTGTGGATGTGGTATGGCCATCCACACTAGCATTGAGCGATTAGATTCCCTTGGTAATGTAGCGTGGGAACCAACACCTAGGACGAACTTCCTGCACTTTTTGGGGTCCTTCATGGTGCAATTTGGCTTGATCTTAGGTCCCTTCGTGTTTTTGGAGACTCCAATTTAGTTATTGAATGGGAAAACAACATGGGATCCTTAAATTTTGCAGCTCTCGATCCATGAAAGCTCCACATCAAAACTTTGTCTGTTGTTTTCCTACATTTATCTATCCAACATATCAATAGAATTCAAACAATGAAGGCGATCACCTATCAAAAATGAGTTGCAGATTTGTGGAGGATCAAATTATCTTCACTGAATTTGACCTTGATATGCTTGTGGGGAAGGTATCATACCTATATAAAAAGATCTCATCACTCACCAGGATACTCTACTCCCATGTTTCCTCTTTGGGTTTGGTTGGTTTTTGTTCTTCTGTAGTATTTTAAATATGTAATAATTTTTTTTTTTTGTGGCTGCTATGTCGTATATTAGATACTTTTAGCAGCAGTCAATGTTGTTATCTAAATTTTTAGAGCAATCTCTGTTACCATTCATAATGTATGGATTGACTCTAAGCATTTTTTTTTCTTTTCTCTGCTTTTAGATTGCCATGGAGAATTTATTTTCTTAGATACATGTACTTCATACTTAAAAGAAAGCGTTTATCTTTGTGGAAAAAAAAATCATAATTTAAACCTAAAACAAAAAAAATCAAGCGCATTAGTTAGAGGGGGAGGGATCGTAATCTCACGACACATGCTGAATCTGGACCGACACGTTCTGTGACGTCTGGGTACATCGTTTCGTGGAGTTCATTGTAATTCAATATTTAATACAACAAATATTCAACCATGATTTTCAAAACATTGTTCTCGTTTTGAGCGAATACAAAATCAGTAAAGCCAGGGCGTTTCTATTTACTAGGTACCTTCATCCATTTTAAGTAGTTTGGGTTTCAGTTTGAGAACATTTTATTGGTTAGAGAAAAAAAAAAACAAAAATTCATGACGGTGAGATCAAGTTCCCAACAACAGCAGGAATTTTATTTTGTTGCATTTCCATTTTTGGAGTTCGCTGAGTCGAAAGAGGTTGAGAGAGAGTTTGCACAGTATCGTAAATTCCGCTCTCAGTCAATTTGACACCTTAAGAGCCAAAAGGGTAATAATAACTTATTCTCTGTAATTTTATGTCATTATATTTAAACAAGCTTTCCGTTATTCATATATTCGACTATAAAAATATGGGCTCACTTGCTCTGGTTGCTTCGTTGCAGGTAGAAAGGAAGGAAGTTCTGGAGAAAATAAAACCTCTTTTTGATGAGGAAAAGGCAATCTAGGAACGGTGCAGCGAAATAAGTAAAAGGTTATCGGAGCTTAATTTCAATTTCAAGAATGTAAGAGTGCCAAAAGATGCCGGCGAAAACCCTAATATTTGCTCATCTGAACCTGAGATTGATCGAGCGGTATGGCACTTCTTCTCTAATTTGCAGCTCAATATCACCTTGAAGTTTGATTCTACTTGAAAATTAAATTGTTAATGACAACTTTCTTACTATGTTTTTTATGCAATTTTAGGTTAGAAAACTAGAGTTACAATATAAGGAAGGGCGCAATACGCGAGTAGAAGAGAACCACATTCTGAAACAGATAAAAGACCTCGAGAAATCAAGAGGACAAGTTTAGAGCGTTGAAGATTGAAATTTGAAGAGGAAATTGAAAGATATTTGGAATGAGAAAAATGTGTTGCGTGACATTGATTCAGAAATTCGCTTTCTTGAGAAAGATATCCAATTTTATAACTATTCCATTGGCAAGCTCTCTCCAGTTCTTCCATGGGCAAGCTCTCTCCAGTTCTCGATGAATTACGTACTCGTCGATATCAAAACTCACGTTTTTCAAACTAAACCCATCGATTTTAATATTACTATCCAATTGAATTGAAGTCGTTAATTTATATTCGATAGTAGTAATTTGCATGCTGCCTTTCTTGCAGAATGAGCTTTCTTTGCATCAGTGGGCCGTAAGGGATGATGGGATATTTGATTTCTACAGGGACAACCACAACGTTTCTGAGCTGGAGAAGAGGTTAAGACTTGAGGTATATCCTATTTTTATCTTTGGTTTCTATTACGCTTTCCAACTTCTTAATATACAAGAGAAACCAAAATGCATATTCATTCAATTGCAGGTTGAAAAGTTCATGAAATTGTGGAATGAAAATAAAGAGTTTAGGGAAGAATATGAACGAAGAAAGTCGAGCAATCAACAATATTTTTGGAATTTTGAGAATTCCAAGAAAACAGTGGAGAGAATAACGCTCTCCTCTAAACACAGAGAAATTTAAACAACTTGAGGAGGAGAACAGAGTTTTAGATTTTGAAACAACTTCTATTTCTTCAAAAAAAAATGTATACAATTCTTCCTCTTAACAGAAGGATAACAACAATGGTGACTGCTACAGACGCAGTGCACAAGTGACTCTCTGTCTCTCAAGAACAATCCTCTGTCTCTTAAAATTCACACTGCTGTGTATTTCTTCCTTTCGCGCTATTGTGCGAAACACCAAAACAGAATAATACAATACCTTACATTGCTCGCGGACCTTTTTACATTATATATATGGCGCGGCGGGAATAACAAAAAAACATAAAACAAAATACAAAGGAAAACCCTTTGCGCAACAATAAATATTCAAATGTATGATGTGCGAATGGGACCACATCGCCATCGCAAACAACAAACAATTGCAATCGGGCATACAACACAAAAGTTCCGATTGCGATCCATAAACGGATGCGATGGTCCGATATAAAACCTGGCATATAACTCGATCGGGTCCGAAACTTTAACAATAGACGAACCTCAAACAAAAGTTCCGATTGCGATCAAGAACTGGATGTGATTGGCGCATAAAATGTGGTGTATAATACAATCAGGTCCGGTCTTCAATCGGAGGTCGTAACATATCCACTCCGATTGAGCCTTGCGATTCCATTGAGGTGTCACCACGTGGTCAAGTGGACCCACGGGCCTCGCTGCTATGGTGAGGGCGATTTACAATAAGGTTTGTATGTTTTATGTACAGCCGTTCCATTGCGGAACTCCGCCATATCAACAAGACACTGCTTCAAAATTAACTTTGGTTGTTGAGGGCTTTAAAGCCCAAAATGACTGTATTTTAATTTGCTCTACTCCTCCGTAGATTTTAACTACAGGAAATCTCATTTCTTCTGCAGAAATCAACTTCGCCCCTATCAAAATTAATTTCATCTGCTATCTGTGGCTGCGGCCCATCAAGAATTTAATTTCATTCATACGAATTTCTCCATGCTTCTTCAATACAGAGTGCTGCGCACTCAATCTCTGTTTCTGCTTCCTTGTACTTGTTTATTCTTGTCACTGCCCAAGGCTGGAAAATGACTTTAATATTTCAACAAATATTCCTCTGATGCCAATGTTACAGAGAGCAACAGATCCCAATAGTAAACTTACTAATTTGTTAATTACATCATTCTTCAAATAAATTCCAGATCAATTTTTCCATGTATTAAAGAGCGTCTTAGGGAAATTGTGAATGGAATTTTCTGTTTAACTTTTTCAACAAAATAATTAAATCATAACCATATATGATTTGCAAAGTTCCTAAAATATGAAAGATATAATTATCTTGATATTCAAAATAATGGCTGCAAAATGTGAAATGGATATAAAATATAGAAAAGCTAATAAATATAAATGAATTATATATATGTATGATTAAACTTACGTTGCTGTATAACATACGTTTTGAACTGTAACTATTCAGAAGACTTATGAAAAAACAAGTTTTACTTTACGTTGAATATTTCTTATTATTATAAGGCGCTTGATATTTTATGGTTTTAGTTAAATCATATTTAGTATCATTTAGCTCTTGATATTTATATTATTAGTTAAGTATATATAAGATGTTTGGTAATAGTATTACAATATGTTTAATATTAAGTATTTTATTTTTCTTAAGAAAAATAAGTTTAATTTCATTCATAGTGTAATGGTGAAAATTACATTTTGTATATACACTTTAACAATGTGTATAAACAACCACTACCAAAATAAATGCATATTAGAGAATAATAAAACACACTACTTCAAAAATTGTACTGCATAACTATATTGCTCAAAGCAGGAAAAAAGACAAAAAGATATAACATTATACAAGGTTGTAAAAAAAACTTGAGACAATATGTAAAAAAATCAAAATTAATTTGTACATGTACAATGGGATCATGTGGAAAATGAATTTGTGAGAGAACTATGGGTTAAGACCAAGGGTCAAGACTAAGACAAACCTTTTGTTGTGGTTCAAAACCAAGGTTCAAACAGAAAATTTCTATTGCCTAGATTCCAAGCTAGACAAACCCTATTCCAAAGGCTTAGAGGGATAAGGGAAAAGCTAAGACATGCAATGAATAACCACCTCATAAAGCAAGGGAAAAACTAATACATGTGATGAATGAACACCTTAGAAAGCTTGTGATGTGAGATTGAAGATTTTTGGACGTTAATAAGCATGTCAAAGGCATGCCTAAATAGTGATAGTAAATCCACTAGCAACGATATCTTTGATGTCACCATTGTTGAATATTACGATATCATCCACAAATAATACATGATTAATAACCAGATTTCACGCTAAAAGCACTCCATGAAAATCCCCCATCTCTTTGCATCCAAAAAGAGCCAACTCAAACACTCTACCAACAACAACAAAAAAAAAAACAAGAGATATAGGAAAACCCTTGGGAAAACCTCTTTGAGGATTGAAATAAGGTGAGGACAAACCATTTACCAACAAAATGAAAGATACATATTGAATGCATGATACAACCCAATTTATGTTTGAATACAAAATACAAAAGCTCAGATGTCTAAGAATTAACCTAATAGAGTTCTAGTTTACTCAAGCATAAGCTTTAGATACATCGATTTTGATTGTTTCCCCTTTAATCTTTTGAGTTTTAATGTTGTGTAATCATTCTTGAGCCACATCAATGGCCTCATGAATTTTTCTACCTTCCATGAAAAACAATTCATCAAGGGATATGTATTTGAAAAGAATGGGCTTAAGTTTTGTAGTGATTACATTATAAATAACTTTGGGCTTAAGTTTTGGAGTGATTACTTTGACAATAAATTTGTATATTACATTTCGTGGGAAGATAGGCCAAAAATTAAAGTTGTAAAAATGTGGAAGACAATACTTATACTAGTTAATGAAAAATAACAAGTAAAAACTAGGCAAATAAAATTGTAATAATAAATACTATAGAATAGACAATTATGAGATGATGATTGTTATTTATTGCTGAGATGGAACGTTATTCCAAAAGACTTTTGAAATAATCCATAAAGCCTTAAATAACATAACACAAAAGCAATATGTAATGAAAGAAACTCTTTATGGAGGGTTAAGAAGGCTCCCCTTTCATCTGCTATTCCAAAAGTAAGGTTTCGATAAGTAATGATCCCTTGTTGGTTGGTTCTCCTTATTCTATAGCCTACCATTGAATATTAATAATCATTATAGCCTGCCCTTGAATATTAATAATCGTTAAAGACTTCGCCTTTTCCTTCTATGCCATTGTTCTTGGCACCAGAGAAACTCAAACTGGTTCTTTTATTGGATCAATGGGTTATTCAATGGGTGCTTGAAAAACCCATTGAATAACCCATTGATCCAATAAAAGAACAATGACATTAAAATACATAAAAAAACTCCATATATTTTTCAGTAAAGTGATGTTGAAGAATGGATTAACATAACATTGATGAAGAGAGCTAAGGGTATGCTTAGTGGGGTCAACTTAGAGAAGAATTTGTGTGCAGAAGTAGTTTCAAATAAATATTACTTGATAGATATACCTTGTTTAATAAATATGACCTTGTTTAATATGTTTGACCTTGAACTTGGGAATCCACCCAAAGTGACATCTTTGTTGTCAAATTTGATTGTTGTATGGGATCACTTGTTGTAATTTTAAAAAGTAAGAGTTATTTAAATTTCATATATGACAAATTACAGAACCCCCTCCCCCCTCATTAAATATTTGATAGGAAAGGGGGATTTGAAGTGATGTCTCTACCATCGATTGTAATTGGATCTCCTCAACGCACCTTAGAAGGATTGTGTTGTTTTTTTAAATTTTTGTGCTTAATAGTATTCTAGCTCTAAGTTCCCTTAGGGTTTAAGTCCTTGATTTTGGCCCCTGGTCATATGCACGAGGGAGCTGAAAATAAGGTGTTGTGACCAATTTGGTGGCTTTGAGTGCCGAAATTTTATATCAAAATATTAAAGTGACTAAAGTATCGATGGGAAAAGTTAAAGGAGATGCATCTATATAAGGTAGAATAATGAAATGAGAGAACTATTTCTCATGCAAATAAATGGGAAAATATACATTGGACATGAAGAATAATAGAGTTAGTGAGTAGTTATAAGAGAGAGTTGCATTTTTGAAAAATAAATGGAAATTGAATGTTATGTTGAAGATATTTGGGTGAGCATAGGAAAAGGTTTATTGTGTAGAGTGTGTAAGCATAGTTTTGATGATATGTGGGGATGCAACATAACATACGAAATACAAATATAAAATGTAAATAATTGTTTTGTAGAAAACAAATTGAATCGAGAGCAAATTTGATATTTAATAATTTTGTCCTTAGTATTCTATATTAAAAATATTCAACTATGAGTTTGAAAACGTATGAAATAAGGGTTATGATAGGCTACGTAAGTTGTTTCTTTCACATCAAGAGTGTTATACTCCATTTTTTCGCATATGGTTAATATGCTTGCAAACCAGATCAATCCACATGTGTGAACACCTTATCATCATCCTTAGACAAAGCCCTAATCATGACCTTTCCAAATCCCTGGTTTTTTGAGTTTGATTGCTTCCTTTTAGTGATTTTAAGTCCAAGCAAACCCTGTCCCTTTAGGACCTACATTCAGTGGCAAGTTTCTTCCTTCTACACTAACACTAATCAACAATAAGTTCTCCCTTGTTGGGGTTACGGTAATTCTAGAAATTAGGGAAAATTTTAAAAAAAATCTTGAAGCTTCCTCTTTTTGAAGCTTCCAAGAGTTTTTTTAACCGTTTACCTTATAAGAAGTTCCAATCATATATGCTCTTCCCTTGGATATTTCACCTCTTATCCCTTGAGTTCATCCTCCTATCTTAAGTGGATCTTGAGCCTAGGCTGGTGAATGGATAAGAATTTGTAAACTACTATCCCTCTCCTATAAATTATTTCCATCTACCACATCAAGGTTGAATTTTGGAGATTGATTTTTCCCTTTTCCTACTGCCTTAAGGAGTCATCATATTCATGCATTAGGGTGAATATGGTGTGCTTTATGACAAAGAAGGATGCGTTATCTTGGGGAGATATATAATATCAACTACTATTCTTGGATGTAAACTCTCTCATATTTCTATTAATACGAAAAATATATCATTTTCCTATTTGTGTTATGTTATGTTTACCTTCATGTATTTAAATTCTTCATTGATCCATTGAATATAGAAATTAAATGATGCTACGTAGGAGTTTTGGATCTTTGTCTTGTTATGAATGTACGTGAAGGTTCTAATTATAACAATCAGAGCTACAATTGGATCTTACAAGCTGAGAGCTAAGTAAATTTTGTGACATATTCCAAGTAAGCCTCTTTCCCATTCTTCAATTTCTCTTAGGGAAACTCTATATTCTTTACTTTATGTTGTTCTAGACGAGAAAACTAGGCTTAGGGAATATACTTTTTTTTGCAATTGTAAATTATGCATAAGAAATTGATGACTCCATTGGGGATTGTTTCTTTCCCTTAGTGGTTTCCTTTACCTTATCCCTTGTTTCACCTCTTGAACATACCTTCATTGCCTCACTCATCTTAGACTGACCATAGGAAGACCTTTCATTGAGAATTGATTTGATTTTTTTTTTTCGGAACTTGTCTAAATCTTGATCAACACTCCCCTTGGTTTGGAGACAGAGTGTTCCATTGCTCTCTAGTATTCTCTACACCTTTGCTATAGAGCACTAGTACCCTTTCAACACTTGCACTGAGCCCTCTTTAATGCCAAAAAAATCCATTTTGAGCTTTTTTCTTTGACTTTCTCTACTCCAGTTGGTTCTCCTTATGTCCCTGAGTATGTCTTCGTCTCTGAAAAGCCTTCATATTTTTTGATTTTGGTTTTGATTTCCTTTCAATAAGGTTATTAGAAAATTTATTTCTTGATCGTTGATTGCTTGAAAAGTTTCTTTGTCAGTGATTTAACAAGTATCTTTGTTTTCATATTGAAAATTAAGTGGATCAAAAAGAAAAATATCATGTATTTTTCATTTCATTTAGGGTTTTGTGTGTGAAATTGGAATGAGGAACAGTTTCATTAGGGGAATTGATTTAACAATTTTGTTTGTTTCATCTTGTATGCGGCATCACTTTTGTTCTCTTCCCTCCCATATATAGATTTTTGTTGAAAAAGAAGATTTCATTTCATCATGCTAGATTACATGTTTAGGATATTCAAGTGAAATTCATGGTGAGCCTTGAAAATTGAAACATAACTCAAGATAAACCTTAAAATTTATTGAATCAATCTTAAGGATAATTTGAAAAATTAATGCAAAACATCTATAACTCTAGGCTAGAGACGTGTTTTAGCGTCTATGAAAATAGGAGCTATCAATTTTTTCTAGTGTTGCATTCAGGGGGTGATATCCCATTCCACGTACATAAGTGTATCAAATCAGTCTCCATGTATGTTTGGTCATATTGTATGGTGCTCCTTGGATTAAAAGTATACGGGAACGATTTCATCGTATGGTTATGAATTAGGCAGCACTAACATAGACTGAAATTCCATGTACCATCAAGTATATTTTGGAAGTCCACCATAGATTGTTATCCTCACCTTAGGTATCTGAGTTAGTTTCCTTGTATAGCGTGATACAACGAACACAACATTCATGGATATTTCCTACTCATACGTAAATAATTAGTACTCTAAGGTGGTATATTGCAGTTCAAAGTTTCTTGGTGAACCTTTATGCCTAGATTACCCTGTTTGATTTATTTTTGTTGTTAATTTCTAAAATTTATGAAACCAACATGGAAGAAAAACCCCCTCAACCTCATCGTTCACATACTTAAGGAGCTACTAATTTTGTTCCTCCACATGAAATTGATCCACGAAAACCATCCTTTCTTGTGATTACTTAAATTGATATTACCTCTCCATTGGCTAGTGATTCTGACACAGTTAAACCATAAGCACAGTCAAAACATAACATAAGGTACCTTAGTAATGTACACCTATTACTTCATGACCTTCCTCTTCTCTTCCCCCGTCTCAGACTCAACCATCTCCTATATGTCTTGGACCCAATAGTGAACTGCTTCCACCTGATATTGTGAGTATTGAAGAGATTTCCTAGGCAGAGCCTCAACCCTCCTCTCGTATCCATTTGAGAGGGACTCATATTTATCATTCTCATTGTTTTCCTTCTCCCTAAACTCCATTACAATCTCCTTTTTATGGATCTTTTCTTTTCAACCCACCCTTGAATTTCCCACAACAATCTTCTCTGGGATAGTTAACCATGATTGGATTTGTTATGGTTTCTCTGTCTATATATACTACTATGTCTGAGACAACCTAGGTTGAAATTTCATCCATGTTTGTAACATCACTATAGACACATTTTTATGGTGGCTCATCTATCCCTCCTGGTTACCAATCATTATCTCTTACCTTATATGCTGCAACATCCAGTCCATGGACCTCTTGTTATAGCATCATTTCTCACCTTGACATGATTCATGATTGCTTTGATGGTTTTGGGCACCCATTCCTACAGACTTGGACAAATTCACTTAAAAACAGCGTAAAATCCCCCATACGCGACTATGCCCGTGTTTTTCCGCGTGTATACGCGAGTCCAGCTAGACTTTTCCGCGTATGCCATTAAAATGATTAAAAAATATATAACTATTCCCTATTTTTGGGCTGGGTTGATGGTTACTCAGTTAGTTCAACCACCCCAGCACGTGGCCAACTGTTTCCAACTGCTGAAACTACTTGGAGGGACTATAAAAAGACCTCATATGTATGGCCTAAGGGGGAGAGATAATTTATTGATATTATACTCTGTTGGTATTCCCTATCCAAGTTTGATTCCCCGTGCCTCCTGCACTTTCCCAGTTCATTGTAGGAAACCCTTGTTTCCTTGAGATACACATCCCTTTATATGTTATCTCGTATGCACCAGTTTGGAAGGAGTCTTAGCGAGGCAAGGGCTGGACGGATCCGGACGACGGTCTGCGAAGGCCTTGGAAGGATCAGGTGATCTCTCCACTCATTACTTTTGTACATGCTATTTATAATACAGAAGTATCATGCTGTTCCCGAAATAAACGTGTTAGTGTATGCTTTTATGTATGAGAATATTTGTTATACAAGCATTCATTATGATTTATTTAATGTTTTATATGAATCTCACTAACATTTAGAGTAGATATATGCTATAAAACCAGTCCTTTGTGCTTGTTTCTTCTTGTATTTCAGGTTAAGAAGGAAGGACAGTTGCTGGGGGTTTGAACCCTGCGGGATCTTCTTCAACCGTAGGACCTACGGGTAACTTTCTCATTCTACTCTATCTAGTTTTTTTGAACGTGCATGGTTGTGTGAGTCTCTGTTAAGTAGCATGCCCCTGCTCTGTGGAGGTTGTATCCCAACCAACCTCTAGGGTGATATTTCCCCGAAACACCTCTCCCATGTCATCTTATTCTAGAATCCCTTTTCGAACTTATTTGATGAGTGCTACACAATATGTTGTCCCTACTCCATCTACTCATATAACTAAACAATAGTTTGGTCCTTATCTTAGTTGGTATGGAAATCTACAATATCCCAATCCACCTCCTATTAGGAACCCTCCTATTTGGGGGCGGTTGCCTCCATTTAGACCTCCTCTTTTGATAGGGCGGAAACCTGGTGCAGGGATATTTCCATCTCAAGTTAGCTCTTAACCTCATATGATTCCATAACATTTTGGAATGGTTGCTAATGTTTGGTGACCTACCAAGCCTATACAACCTAGTTAATGTAAGCTTAAAACCTATTCAATCTCAGGTTAATGTAAGCTAACCTTTACATATTGCATCTTTAACCCAACCTATTCCGCTGTTATCTAGCGCCTCTCAAGCCATGTGTAACTAGCGTTTTCAAGGTAACTTACAATCACAATAGTTTGGAAAATCCATTCCTCAAATTCAACTGGTTCAGAATGTATATGGTATGAGACATGCACAACCTAACCAATATTATGTTGGGATGGTAAAAAATCCCATAGGGCAACAAATATCAACCATATCAAGGTATCCCTAAAACACCTTACGGTGAACAAATCCACTCTCAGTCATTTCAACCTTTACAAGGTTATCTTGGAGCTGGGAAACAAGGTTATGTGCATTTTGGTTAACAAAATCATCCCTATACCAGAACACAGATACCTATTGCTCAGGTTATTCCATCATCCCCAAGGTATGCTCCCCTAGACCTCAACAGGCAGTTACCATTCACAAAAACTCTTGAATTGTCAGATCTGACTAGGTTCACCAATGATCCCATTTCTTATTCCCCTTGGTGGTCGATGATTCCTACCAAATTTCCTAGCGATATCCTTAAATTCAATGGAAATTCTAAAGAAGACCCATTATGCACATCGTGAATTATCATTTTTGGTGTTCTTCGAACTCTCTAAATGATGAATTTTTTCATTTGTATCTCTTCTAGTGCATACTCACCAGTATGACAAAAAAATGGTATATTGAACTACCACGAGCTTTTTTCAATAGTTTTAGTGCCTTGGCTTCCACATTTCTAACATATTTCCAGTTACTCATTCGATATGAGACTTGAACTGAACTTTTAAAAAATTAAAAACAAATCGATGAAACACATCTTTGATCATAATCATGAGTGGTGGAGTCATCATCATTTGGTTAAAACTTTTGTTCCTGATCAGTTGTTAAATGAATCGTTCATTAAGTCTCTGTTACCATCCATCACATAAGACATTACCAAGGGTGTAGTCTTCAACAAAGAGTAGTTAATTTCTCTTGCCTAGTATTTGGATCTTATGTATACCCAATCCAACACACTCTATGATAAAACACCAAACTCTTCGCAAAATTTCAATAATGTTCCCTAACCTCCTTGTAAATAATCACATGTCAGCGATGGCATGATTTGCTTAATCAGTCAATAATCAACAAGTAAACCATCTATTTTGGCTCTTGTTTTGGTTGCTCAAATCCCTTCTTCCACTCATGTGGCTTCTAGTTTTGAGATCAATGCCATTCAATATTCCAAAGGAAAATCTTAGCAACCAGGAAGTAAGAAGAAAGGAAATGGTAAAAAGAAGAAATATAACTCTTAGTAGGATAAAAAAAACAATCATTCTTCTAAAGAAAAGAGAAAACCTCATTATCCATGCTTGTTTTCTAATGAGGATAATTCCATTCATGATTGTTCACATCCGGCGAAAGAGAATCAATTCCTTAGATCATCCACTGCACTTGTTTTGTTGACAGATTTGTTTCCCAATCAAGAGAGAAATATGGTTGCTTGGGATCCCGTTTCCTCTAAATCAGTTTTGATGGTTTCCTCTTTGAAGCCCAAAAATGATGTTATGGTGGCCACCCAAAATAAATACTACAACAATTTGAATCCCTCGACTAGTGATGCTACCGAATAACTTGCTAGTTCGACTACATCTTCATCAAATCTCATTCCAAATTCATTTCCTACCAAATTGACGATTAAACTTCCTAAATGCATTATCCATTAATCTACATTCAACCCTCATGCAAGAGGTGCCCAATTATAAAATAGTTGAGGATCTGGTTCAAGATCCTTTGACATCTATGTCAGCTCTTGAGGTGTTAAAAAGTTTTCCAACCAAGAAGAAGTCTTTTCTTTCTCTAATTGGATGTATTAATTCATATTCCAACCTAGTATTTTTTAACCATTGGAATCATACGCCTTGACTTCGAGGTAAGAATATACATCATTCCATCACGGACAAAGGGGCCTCAACCAGTGTCACGTCTCTCTCCTATTGGAAGGTCATTTGTTCTCCCCAATTGAATCGATTATCGACTAATCTAAAGGCTTCTAATAGAAGAGGCTTCAAGCCTTGTGGAATTTTTAATTCTTTACAAGTAGAGTTAAGTGGCAAGAAGGTTTCAGTAGAAGTCAAATTTATTGACAGGTTGTTAGATTATAACCTTCTAATGGGTCATACATGGGTTTATGATTTCTTTCCATCATAAGGGAGGAATAATAGCCATTGACCAACTCACTTTCTTCGACACTAATTCTAAAGTTACTCGAAGTGTCCCTCTTATGGGAAAAACCCCACACCCATATGAACATGTCGGGGTAGGACTTCTTAAGGATTCTTCCCTCATGGGAACCTTTTTTCTTCCTCCTTGCGGAAACCCTAATCTATTTTCCCATGTCAACATGATGTATAGGCTTTTACTACTCTAGATAATCCTTAGGTAGTTCCATATGAGTCCAATCTTGATGCTCTTGGTGACTGCATGTCACGCAATCCCATTGAGCCTGATTATGAAGCCATATATTTAGCTTGTGTGGTACACTCTACCCTCTCCTATTTGATTAATTGGGTTTACCATTCTTTATATTGCGACTCATTCTATGATTCCTTCTCTCTTACATTTCCTACTAATGAGAGCATCTTGGATATCATGATGCCAAATGATGCGTCATGGAAAAATCATCATCATCATTCCTCCTTTCCAGATTCCTTCAATGATAATATTCATGAACTATATCGGCCTAATATTTTTTAGATGTCTATGAATTCCCTATCCATCCATGGTGTCAATTCTGAGAAGAATTTGTTAAACATTTAAGAGACTATCCCTCTTGAGATTTTGATCAAACCCAATATTATTGAGAACGTACATATCAGTGTGTCTTGCTATTCCGATGAGATCAAGACCCTTTTCCAAGAGTTTCAAGATTTTTTCTCTTTGTCTAATGAAGAGATATCAGGTATCGATCCAAACATCATTGTACATGAAATTAAGACATATCCCAATGGTAAAATAGTTTGAAATTGCCTCCGTTAGGTCCATACCAAGAAGGCTACTGCTATTAAGATTGAATTTTAAAAACTTCTGTGTGACAGTTCCATATACCTAGTACCTCTAACTAATTGGTTTAAAAATATTGTTCTTGTCATGAAGAAACAAGGAATAATTTGCATGTGTTTGTTGTCAATCGTGATTTTCTTAAGGACATATATCCTACCTTGTTCATTTACCAGATTTTTGATGATTGTGCTCGTAGTGAAATATTTTTGTTTATTGATGGATTTTTCGACTATATCAAAATATCCCTTTCATATTTAAAATTTTTGGGGTTATGTTTCAGAGGGAAATGAATTATTCCTTCCATGAAATAAAACATATTGTGCAATCGTATTTGGACTATTTTATTGCTCACTCGAAACATCGGCCTGATCACCCAATGCATCTTAGGGCCATCCTTTTATGTTTTATACACTATAAAATTAGGCTTAATCTACACAAGTGTGTGTTTTGTGTTAGCTCTAGTATACTTCTTGGTTTCTTTGTATCGAAACATGGAATTTGTATTGACCCATTAAAATTCTAAGAGGTCATAGATCTGTGTGCTCCTTATTCCCTCCTCCAGCTTCAACGACTATAGGGAAAGGTTAACTTTATTTGGTGGTTCATTCCCAACTACGTCGAACTGACCAAAGTACTTAATAGATTTTTAAAGAAATGGGTTCCCTTTAATTGGGATGACACCTCAAATTTCATATGATGCCTTGAAAGATGTTCTTATTTAGGAATCCTGGTTATATCCCCTAGATTACCAACATGATTATTTCCTATACCTCACCACTATAGTTACTACCATTGTTATGGTATTGGTCCAAGAGGATGATTAAGAGAATGAACACCCTATTTATTATTTGAGATGGAACTTGAATGATACCAAGATCAAATATACTCATGTTGAAAAGTTAGCTTTGGAAGTTGTTTACGTTTTCCAAAATTTTCGCCATTATATCCTACTCTGCAAAACTATGGTTATCTCTAATTACAACCCTATGATGTACATCTTGTCTCACTATTTGCTGGGGGGGGGGGGGGTGTGGGGGAAAGTAATCCAAATGGATTGTCATCCTTCAGGATTTCGATTTGGAATTCATCAAATCCAAGTGGAAGAAATCCTTAGTTTTTTCTGAGTTAATTTGTGACCTTCCCACAACTAAAACCAAACCAACATCTAATTATTCTATTCTGTATGATTAATTGTTCTTGATTGTGCCATCTGAGAAGACATTATCATATCTATCCAAACCTGGAATTTTCAGTTTGATACCTTTTTCTCTAAGAAATGACATATCTAATACCAAGCTAAGAATTATAATATAATTGGCGAAACACTCTATCGTCACGATATCAATATTATTTTCGAAAGGTGCCTTACACATGAGGAGGCCAAGAAAATATTGAATGAACATCATTCTGGGGCATGTGGTGGTCATATGTCTGGTAATGCCACCGCACAAAATATTTTTCTTTCTGGCTACTTTTGACCTACTATCTTTCGTGACTACATCCTCGTGATTCAAAAGTGTCATGCCTGCAAGATATACAATCGTAAAACCCATGCTCCACTCTCTCCTTTTAATCTTGTTATTTTCGTTGGACCATTTGTGAAATGGGGCATTGATTTCATGACATGTAACTATTACTCAACTAGGGGACATTGCTACATCATTGTATTAGTAGACTATTTTACTAAGTGGGTCGAGGTGATGCCTACATACAATAACACCATTGAAACAACTCCTTATTTTTCTTCAATCATGTCATTGTGAGGTTTGGTGTACCACAAGCTATAGTTACCAACCATCAGAAACATTTTCATAACCACGTGATGTCTAAACTAACTGCTAAGTTAGGTCTCTCCCATGAGAGTTCAACTCCCTACTACCCTTAGGAAAATGGGAAATATGAGGCCATCAATTAATTTTTAAAAACAATGCTTCAATGCATTATAGGGGTCCACAAATCAAACAAGTATCTTATCGTTTATGTGGCCTTATGGGCATATCGAACTTATGTTCGGACAGCTACCAATTTCACACCATTCCAATTGGTTTACGGTCTAGAAGCAATCATTTCAATTGAATTTTAAATTTTGTCTCTCAAACTTCTTGTTCAACTCCTCCCCACCAAAATCATAGAAGAGGAATGTCTCTTACATACGACATGCTTATATCAAACCCAAAATTATGTTGAGATGACTATTGAAGCTCATAAGAAACCTATCAAGGCGCAAAACAATAAGAGTGTCAAGCCTCATTCCTTTGCGGAAGTAGACCTTGCCTTGTTATATGATCAAGAGTATGATAAATTAGGATCATGGAATTTCGAGCCAATGTGGCTAGGTCCATACATGGTCCATACATTCTCAAACTTGTTCTTACTAAAGGGGCCTATGAGCTTATTTATTTTGATGGAGTTCCATTGGTGCAACCTAGAAATGGGTTTTATCTTAAGAAATACTATGCTTGATTTTTGTGTAATGCACTGTGTACATGTTGTATATAGGTGTGTTGAGTGCATTTGCAATGTGTTCCCTTTGTATTTTCCTACAATTTCTATTAATATTGTTTACATTTGGTTTAAAGATGCGGAAATCCATTGAGCCATAAGTTGGTTATGTTGATCGCGCTAGCCATAATCCAATGATTTTCTACACTTGAAACAATATTAAACCTAAGGGATCAATATTAAACCCAAGGTATATTCTTAAAAGACCCACAAGCTTATTTCCAATATGCCAAATGATCAGGAAAAGTGCACCATACCCTCCTTTATTATTCATCATCATCATGCAGAGCATTATAAAAAGAAAAATATGAAGGTAGAATTAGATGCCTCAAGGTGTCCCTATAGAAGTTTGAGGATCACCACTCCCAATTTTTTGGATGACATAATCTTGTTGGAAGAGGTTAGCATAAATGAGGAAAAATAATTAAACAAAAAATTAAAGGATTTAGACCAGTGATGCTCTTAAGCCACTATTTACAATTCGACTCCCATCAAGCTTTCTAACCCTAATGAATTGTCATATTGGATTCAACTCAAATTTTCTCTACTCACTTGCAGTCTAGAAGATATCATTTCCATAGGATTCAAGCTAAAAAGAATAATTACTAGTCATCACATACTCTAGAACATTAAAATCTTAACCTCGAGATATTTGTGTTGTACTTATTTTATACCTACAACCAAGAAATATATTTTACACCATGTTAAGAAATAACAAAATTGCTTTCAAACACCAACAAACAATTTCATTTAAATAATAAAAGACCGACATTAAGAATTGTAAGTTTACAAATCACTGTGGGTGTCACAGAAATTAACGATAGTAAGGTTACAAATCATTGTGGGTGTCAAGTGCTACAAGTAAGGTTGCATTGGATGTGTCGACTTGAACCACAGTGTAGAAAAAATTGTGCATATCACAGAAAAATAAATAAATAAATTAGGAGCATATGAGTGATTAAATTAGAATAACATATGGAACAAATTTGATCTAATATTCAAGTTAGTCATTAGATATGAAATATGAAGATAGTGAGGTATATGCTTAACATTCATGTAAAGAAAATATACATGCATACTGCATCCATGTAGAGTAATAACCTCCCATAAGTTTTGATGTATACTAAAGAGATTTTTTTATCCAGTTTCTATTAGATATAGATCTATTCATCCTTTCCATTTGATCTATCTATCTATATAGCTATATGTGTATGTCCTTATGCTTAAAAATTATGACATTCTTTAATAAATTATGGAAAAATAAGAATAATAGAGTTGAGTGGCCATTAATTTTATATGTACTAAGAATCAGGGTTATTACCTCCTGTATAGATACATTAATTGAAGCTTAATTAATACATTGGTGCTGAGTACTAGGCCAACTACATGGAGAAATATAGATCACTAGAATGGTTTATGATAGATCACTTCTCATAGCATGAATAGTGAACATGAAGATAGCTCCTACACCTTAAATATATTTGATTAAAAATTAGTACTGATGTAATGCTGTCTAATGTAAAAATTTCAAGTATGATGAGGATTAGTAGTACTGCAATCATGTAACAGTTTACATTTTATTAGCATGAGAGTGTAGTTAGAAATACTCATTAGAGACATGGAAGTCATGCACGTGTAGCATGTGTAACTAGGCCCCAATTCTATCATTTGCGTCCATCCTACAAAGTATTTTATATTCCTTTGGGAGAGGATAGGCTCTACCCAGATAGGAAAGTGTTTGCAAGTTGCCAATACAACAAACATTTGAAAACTGCATATGTATAACTAGTTCAGGTGAATTGTATTATGCAAGAAAGGATGCAATCATCGAAGTTTAATGACTAGTGTTATGAATGACCATTGAGAAAGAGATAAGAGTTATCTATATTAAAATGATTTCAAACCTATGAATGAATTATATTATGAAACAAATATGCAATCATTCAAAATACATAATTGTTCTCAAAGACAATTTAAAATTAGTTAAGAATTATTTGATACAACCTAACAAAATAAGAAAAGGGGGAGAATAGTTTAAACATGAGTAAAAATGTCAGTTATTATGATGGCGAGTACCGTAGATTTGAAAGTTTGCAGATACAACGTGTGTAACATGGAAAATATTTTAGTGATTGGACTACATGCTGTGATTTCAAAGAGAATAGGCCCTACCCATGTAGTAAAAGAAAGAAGATGAAATGTACAATGAAAGAAACATCGTAAACACCATATATAAATGACATATATGTGGCTCAAGTATTTGGCTTGAAATAAATTGTCAACTATCAAATCAATTAATATGTGAATTAGGTATTTGGCTAGTGCCAACCAGTTATGTATTTTTAATAATATCACAAAAAAAAATAACAATATGACAATCTTCTGATCAATAGGTGCAACTATATTTTCCTACCCAATTGTAGAAGTTCCACAAAAACATACAAAAATTATACCATTCAATACACAAGCCGTCTCATCCCTTAGGTCAACATCACATGGGACCTTAAATACAAAAAATAGTGGGAGCTTGAAATGCATTAAAAACATAGTCAAAATAAGGCCTAAGCTCTTCAACTTACCTTCTCATTCTTGTTGGGCTCCATGGAATCCAAAATAGGGACGCCAAAATATTGCATCAATGATGTTCATTGAGCTTCACCTTTTGTCACTTGAATACCAAAAAATGAAAAAAAAAAAAACAAGATAATGCTCCAAGGCTAAATTCGAAGTGTGAATAATCTTCCAAGGAATAATATAAGTGTGGGGGATGCAAGAAAAGAGAGAAATTACCAATACTGAAAGTGGTCAAAAGTAGAAATTTTACCGTGTGACCTGTCTATGTTCTTGCTCAGGAAAGAAGATATCAAAGTGGAAAAATAAATATGATAGGCATGAGGCTACATATTCGAGAATTCACATATCTGCAGTGACTAACAACTACTTATAAATCAAATTCACTAGGACATGGCTACACATGTCTCCCGCATGTAAGGGCCATGCAAGTCGTATTGAGTGAAGTTGTTCTTTTTTATTATTTCAATATATTTAAACTAAAAATGAAAAAATTTAATTAAAAATAAAATATCAATAAGGTTAAATAATTTTAAAAAGGTGAAATTTTGAACTGCTAAGTGGCCTTGCATGTAGACAAGTGCCCCCTTTGATCTTCATCTTGAACAAGGTGGATTTATCATTCCTAAAAAATTTATGTTATAGGAATTTTTGAACGTTATTTTCATTGATCATGATCTTAAAATATTCATCATAATCTAAGTTACCTTGTGCTACTCTCGGTTTGTTCTAGAACGCTCCCAAATTGAACTCTTCCAATCTGCACAACCCTTGTCTCAAAAAATTTCTACCTTGTTTTCTTTTGAGTTTTCTAGGTCTAAATCCCAAGGATCGATATTGTTGGGAATATTAGGAAGCTTCTACATCATTCCCTCACTATCTTCCTCCTTATCTTCATGGCTGAAATCGTTCCCATGAAGCCATGATTCCACTAAATGCATCCAAATTATCTCCAAAAAAGCATCAAATCCAACAAGTATGAATTGGAGGCTAGGCAGGCAAAACCCTGTTTTCATGGTGAAAATAGGGACACAAGTTTTGGATCTGTGGGAACACTCTTTCTCTTATGTGTTACCATATGCTCGTTCTTTGATAAGAAGCAATCTAAATTATAAGGACAGTGACAGATATTGCACTAGATTTATAAAGTTTTCATTACTAGCTATGCGGTTGCATTTGATGCATATGTAAATCAGCTGTAGAGAAAGATAGTTTTTATGCATTTCTACATGATCCAGGTGGATATTGGTGGCCACCAACCTATTCCACTTGGGCCCCCACCATTTTCTCCTTCATTTTTTCAGTTTTGGCACAACTTACTATTTTTAGCAGTTTTTTGGGTCCTGAACTTTCGGAGCCATTTTGAGGCCCTAAACGACGTTTTTTTGGGAAAACTGGGAGCTACATGGTTTCATCGACCGATGTTTTTCACATCAAAAGTTGTATCCCTCAGATAGATCTTTCTAGCGAGGTATGGTGCATGTCAAACAGAGATCATATGCCAAAGTTACGTCCCTAGGAAGTTGAAACACCAATTTACCCAAACGGGGCCCATAGTTTTGGCGCTTCATTTGCTACGGTTAGGGTTTTGTATGTTTATGGATTTCCATTGTTTATAAATAATAAATATGCCCTCGAGCCTCATTGTAACATAGTTCAGAGGCATGTATCCACCACATCTCTTCTCATAGATAAGCTACTAGCGCCCTAGCGAGTTTATTTCCATTATGTCTGTAAGAAATTTTCAATTCTTTGATATTAATGAAATGAAGTGTTATTTCCACTGCATCTTTGTATTTATGGTTATATGTGTATTCTGTTGCGTTCTTGCATAAATCTGGATCAGTGGTATCAGAGCAGTCTGCTTTTTCTCGATCCTTCTTTGCGTATCACCAATGAGGTCGGGGTATAACAAGTTAGGGCTTGATATAGTTGAACCTTTGCAAGATCAGCCTCACAAAACCCGACATCCAAAAATTGGGGACAAAAATAAAGATGAGGGAGCAGGAGATCCTATCACAATATTTCTCGAGGAGGCCCTCAAAAAACAAAGGAACACGATGATGGATAACTTTTCCCAGATCCTTCAATGACTGCCCACCGGCGGTGTATCTGCATCCAACAGCCACTCTGGAGGTGTGACTCCCTTTAAGGTACAAGTAAACTTTGAAATTTCCATATTTGAGGGCCATGAATTTTCCAACTGGGAAAAGATTATTTTTTCACTCCTCAAAGCTTCCCCGCATGTCAAGGACTAGTGGAAAACCTACTGTAGGAAAAAGGATGAGATAGAAACCTCTCCGTTCTAAGCTATACCCATTTGGAATTCTTTTTGAGACACCATCAAGGAACAATACTATCCCATGGGGAGCTATGAGGATAAGAACATACAATGGACCACACTGCCGAAACAAATGGATCAAGATGTGCATGAGCTGACGAATATGTACCATACCTTGCACACAAAGTTGGGTATGAAGATTAGGAGAAAAATTTGGTGCGAAAGTATTGCAGTTGTCTTCATAGATACATTCAGGAGGAAATGGAGTTCCTTCGCATATCCTCACTTGGTACGACATACTAGTATGCTACCAATATTGAGCAGAAATTCAAACAAAAGAAGCGAGACTTTGGATCTGTGAATCAAAAGAAAGGGAAAGGTGCCCCCAAACCACTAAAAAAAGGAAAAATCAAAGGCATGGAAGCCCAAGAAAACTTTCCAAATACGTAATTAAAGAACAACACTACAAAGCCAAATAAGGACATGGAAAAATGGTGTGAGTTCCATAAGATTTCCACTCACAACACAAGTGAGTGTCGGGCCAAACAGTCGTTGGTGGCTGAGATGAGGGCTTCTGAATTAGATGCATGCTCCAACTCTAAAATAGAACCTGAAAAGGGGAATGACAAAGAGAAACAAATTATTGATGCGGATTCCAACAGCACTGTTTCCACTGTGAAGATCCAGAAGGAGAAACTGAAAGATCCAGAGGGGAAGGAGCGTCTCTTCCACTCCTATATGTGGGTAAAGGGTTCCCCTCTACTGTTCATTGTCGACAATGGGAGCCAAAAGAACCTCATTTCAGCAGACACCATGAAGGGGTTGGGCTTGCTAACCACAACACACCCACAGCCATACACCATCGGGTGGCTTCACTAAGGACGATATCTTCGTGTCAGCCAACAGTGTCGTCTTCCCTACAGCATCAAGCCCTTCACAGATCATGTATTATGTGACATTTCTCCTCTTGATGTTTGTGATTTATTATTATTCCAACCATACTTTTAGACACAACATGTTATGTATGAATCCCGGACTCACGCTGTTATTGTTACTTTGGGAAATAAGTTGTACAGGATACTAGAGGTACCACCACGTGTCGCTATCTCTTTGGTTACTACAAAATAATGCAATAAGCTCATTTCCAAAACCATGAATTTTTTTTCCTAATGATCTTCCCCTAGGGAAAGAAGAAGACTATAGCCATGACCTCCATACATGGCTCCTCTTCACAACAGCAAAAAATGGACAAGGTTGTGGAGGAGTATGGGGACGTCTTTACCTCACCCACAAGGGTGCCTCTACACTGTCAGGTCAAGCACCCCATTGATCTGACCCTAGGTGTGCCTCTACCCAATGGACCGATCTATCAGCACTTTGTTATGGAGAACGATGAAATCAAGAGGTAGATTCAGGAGCTGCTATAAAAAGGTCACAGTCGGTCGAGGTCATCACCCTATGGGAGCCCAATTGTGTTGGTATAGAAGGAGAATGGGACTTGGAGACTCTATATTGAATATCTGGTGCTGAACAAGATCACTGTCTGCAATACATACCCAATCCCATGGGTTGATTACCTTGTGCAACAAATCAAAGAGGTGAAATATTTCAGAAATATTGACTTGAAGTTTGGGTATCACCAGGTACCAATCGACCCTTCGATGTGTGGAAGATTGCCTTCAAAGCCAAGGAGGGCCTTTTTGAATGGCTAGTCATGCCTTTCGAGTTGACGAATTCTCCCTCAACCTTTATGAGGTTGATGGATGACATATTATGGCCATTCAACAAATCGTTTGTAGTGGTGTACTTTGATGACATTTTTATCTTCAGCCAGACTTGGGAAGAGCACCTCCACCACATCCGACAAGTCCTCAAAACACTGTGGCAACACAAGTTGTGTGCCAATTTGGAGAAGTGCACTTTTGGCATGACCCAGGTTCAATATTTAGGATATATTATTGATGAAAGGGGGGTGCATGTGGATCCAACCAAGATCCAATTAATTTGGGATTGGCCAGCCCCAGCCACTCTAACAGAGCTCCACAACTTTCGGGGTTTTACTAATTTTTACGGTAGATTCATGTTGGGATTCTCTCATATCACTTGGCCCTTCATTCAAGTCACCAAGGGAGGAGCGAAAGAAAAATTATTTTTGTTGCAATATCAACAAAGGCATTCGTAGAATTGAAACATCTCCTTTGTTCTGCCCTAGTTATCACATTACCAGACTTACAACAACCATTTGAGATCGAGACAGATGCCTCTAGCTATGCTATTGGCGCAATTCTTAGTCAACAGGGGCATCCAGTGGCATATCACAGTGAGACATTGTTCAACACAGTTCACAAGTATCCCACTTATGGAAAAGAAATTTATTCCATTGTGTAGGTTTGTTGACAATGCAAGTGTTACATTTTTGGGAAGGAGACAATCATCCACACAGACCACCGACCCCTATAGTCCATACAAAAGCAAGGGAGGTTTTAGAAAGATCGCCATCAGAAGTGGTCCACACATCTGCAACAGTTTCATTTGAACATCAAGTAAAAGAAGGTTAGCACAAATAATGTTTCAGATTGCCTCAGCCGACTACCGATTGTGGTGCTAACCACTATTCTCAACTCTTGTGGGCACAAGACTTCTAATTGGCTACCTCTCTACAAGAGTGATCCAAAATTTGACCAAACATACAAGTCACTCTTTGGGGGTATGCAAGTTTCAATTTTTCACCTCCAACGTGCATTTTTATGTCACCTGGGACACCTTTGTGTTTCTTCAAGCGAGTGTGCCAAGATGATATGGGAAGCACACTACAGTCGAGTTACTAAGCATTTCGAGGTTGAGAAAACAGTGGCAGTACTACATAAGTATTTCTATTGGCTAAACATGTTAGTCATCAGTATTTTTTGCCTGCATAGATGACTAAATGATTTCCCTAGATTTCTAGAAACAAAGTTCTTGAACATTGTGAGTTCTAGAAATCTCACTTCCTTCATCATCCTTAAAGATAATTTTTCGCTATTTCATTTTTCCACCATGTCTAGCATTGTGTACCAGTCCCAGAAAAATCATTAGTGGCTTATGTCACTCTTCTTGTCTATATTATTTCACCTTTGATCCAAATCCTCTATCTTGTTTTGCCTTAAAAACCCCCCACTGCTACTTAAACCCACCAATCAAACAACCCTGTTGTGTCTCCCAAAGTACTCTCAAAGACTGTTAGTCTAAAACTATCTCTGTAGACTCTTTAAATAAATAAATTACATTGGATTTTGGATCTTCAATACATCAATCTATCATAAACTCTATCTTACATTTGATGATCCCAAATTCTAGGTTTGAGTCCAAAAACCAAGTCCAAGAAGGTCTCCACTAGGTCACCTAGGGTTTCACAAAGTCATAGGATGAATTTGGTGCCCTAAAAACTCTGTTGTTCCTGTATGAAGAAACTATATTCAAAGGAGAAAAGGATAGGTGATCTTGTCCAAAGTGATTAAAAGGTTATTCAAGGAAGGCTTTTAGCCTAAAGCTTGAATCTTGCAAGGGGACAGCTACCCTTTGCTCACATTTCTGCAAGAGGGTCAAAAAGCCATCAGATTATCAATGAGGTAAGGTAAAAGAGAAAATGATCATAAGAATACCATTCATAGAAAGAAGAAACCAGTAAGCATGTGTTTGATGGGAATCAGGGTTTGTACAATTTGGCCAAACAAGGAATCAGTCCTAGGGTTACAAAGGAAAAGGCCACCTCAACTCCTTTAGATGCTCATTGAAGACTTTATAGGAATGATTAGTAAGTTTTGTGAAGTTTTTGAGAACTTAGAAGACAACACTATTTACTTTTTCCTAAGCAGCCCTAAAACCTAGGAGTTTGGAAAGATGGAAAAAGATGGTCACATGGCGACAAGGAAGCATCCTTCATCATAGCAGATGGTCTCAAAAGGTTTTCAAACTACCTTCTAGGGTTTGGAAAAAAAGGCATTAACTCCCCTACACCAAAGGAAGAAATAGGATGAAGAGTATCAGCAAAAGGGTTAAAAATATCAGTTCAAGGGTCTGATTTCTCAAAGCAACAGTCAGAAGCAGTTTCAAATCATCAAAGAGGGCAAGCATGAGTTAAAATTACCCCCGAAAGTGATTATGGTAAGCACAAGTTCAATGTTGATAAAATAAGTTGTCCAAGTTCAAAAGAGACAGTGATCAAAGGAAGAAATTGTGTAGGCACCTACATACACAGAAGTGGCCATGAAAGACACAAACAAGTGTTTAAACTAGCTTTCCCCACTCACTAGACCTACATCATTGTCAAAGTGGTCTAAACAAAAAATATGCCACTGATTTACAACAGAGCAGTGAAACCTCCAACAAGGGTCACCCTATCAAATGAATATTCTGCAAGAGATGGATTATGCCATAAATAACCCTTCTACAAATTGTCAACGATGGCTACCTACAGGAAAATTGATAAGGATGAGAAAACCAAATGTATTTCATAATGATGGCCCAAATGGAAACTAAAGGGACTATTGATGCTTAATTCTAGGGTTCTCATACTGAGATGTCGCTTCACTGTTTTAGAGAGGGAAAAACATGACAGAATATCAGTCAAAGGAAGAAATGGAAAATATGACAAGTTTGTTGTGTATAGGTGTTAAAAGTCATGAAACAGGTTCATTTTCCAAATATAGGTGAGAGGCATAATTTTATATTCTTTAGGATGTTTATTGATCTGAAAATAACCTTAAAGGGTTTCCACCAATGAAAAGCAATGTTTTTATCAAAATGTCCCCCCTACAGGACCACAAGGCCAAAAAGACAGTGAGAGAAATAAAGAGGGAAATAAAACCTTATAAAGTGGGTCTTGGCATGAAATTTATTTTTAAAAAGGGATATAAAACCTCATTTCCTTTTCCTCAACCCCATTTACCCCTATGAAGAAGAAGCAAGCCGTTGAGAGCAATTTTGGAGAGTTTTGTGCAAGTTGGTAAAAATTTGCAGGCGCTGCGCACCGAGGCTGGCGCTACGTAGCTGGCTCTCAGCGCTACACATATATGAGATGGCCGCAGTGTTATTTAACACTGCGATGTGCACCTGGAGCCTAGCGCTATGCACCTGGACAGGCACTACGCACAGGCACAGGGGAGGCCCAATTGCCCACCACATCAACCAGGCGATGTGCTCCGACAGGCCCGACTGGCCCAGTTTCGGCTCGAGTCGACCCAGCGCTACACTTCGGCTGGCCCGACTGGCCCTCCTCCAACCCGGCGCTTCACTCCAACAGGCCAACCCGACCTTAATGTGCAGTTGGGCAGGCGCTACACATAGCTAGTCTTTGTCCCAAATTGCTAAAAAGGGGCCAAAATTTTAGTTTTTTCCTTCAAAGCTCCTGCAATAGTCAAAACAAGGTGGGTATTTCCCTCCCTTACCTTCCAAACAGTCATTTTCATAAGCAAAGAGGATGTTTAGAGGCTTTCTGTCACCAAACCCTAAGTTTCCTAAAAATCATTTTTTGACCTCTTGGGTTAGGGTTTGCAGAGAGAAGGGTTATTATATGTAAAAACACTTAGTGACCAGCAGACCAACCTCTAAAAAGTTGAACACACTTCTTGGAAGCTTCATCTTAGCCCTCATTTGCTCAATTTTGTCCTCACATCACTCATTTCCATCCTTTGACCTAAAGGCCCTCAAACAAGTTTAAAAAGAGGCCTTCTCTGCTAAAAAACAGTCACCATGTCTGAAGAAGAGATTCATACCAGCAGTGATGAAAGTCAAAGGCCTATCAAGCCTAAACACAAGGGAGGAAGGGTTAATAGGTTTGAACCCTTCAAATCACCTCCTCTCCAATGATACTTACATTTTTTCAAGATGTTGAGTGTTATCAATTTTGTGAGAAGGTTAAGCTAGTCCAAAGCCATTCAGATTTGACTAGGTTTTTTATCCTCAGTTTGCAAAATTACCAAGTCAACCTAGCAGGAGTGAACTTTGAACTCTCATCTGAACCCATTGCTCAGGCCACAGGAATTCCAGATATTTGTGAGAGATGGTTTAAAAAAAATAAATTGGACTTGAGATATTATGAGCCCTACCTCAAACCTAGCTGTCAGCAAGGCTGCAAGGTTGTCTTCCCCTTCTCCCACTTGCTAGAGAGGTATGCCCTATTGATGAAGAAAATTATCAAGTACTTCACCTGTGAGGGGAGGTACTATATGGTTTACTCTTATCATATAAGGCTTCTGATGCACTTCACCAAGGTTAAGTTACTAAACCTACCATATTACCTATATCGGAGCATTGACAAAATGGCTTCAGTGGTCAAAAAGAGTTATGCCCACCAAATGCAGAGCCTTTTTCACCACTCCTTGATCAATTTAATGATTTTCTTACACCAGCTAAAGAAGAAAGGGATCTCTTGGGAGTTTTTTATCTCTCATGATGTGTTTTCCAATCCCCAAGCCTTCATTTTGCAACATTTTCCTTCCACTTCACATCCACCTACCTCCACTCCTCCTTCATCTTCGCAAATGCCTTCTCCACAAATTGAAACTTAGCATATTGTCATTGGGGGGAATGAAGAAATATTCCCAAAATATTCCTTTTTTTCTAACTAGGCTGCCATGTCACCTTGTTATCATTTTCTGCAAATGTTTTAACTATTTAAGAAAACAAACAACAGGCTCTATCTTCCTCATACAGAGTCTGTTTTGAGTGGAAAAAAAATTCCAAGATTCCTGGCAATGAGACCTATCTGGTCTAGAGTGATTTTGAGAACTTTGAATTTTTATCAAATTTTTGTCCCCGATCCAGATTCCGATCACTCCTTCCAACTGACAGACTTTTGGACCACAAAAATATGGTTATGTGATGAGAGCTGAATACTCTTATATTTCCCAAATTATATCAACTTGATTCTACTTGGAAAAATATCCATGAAAACCACTTGGGTTCTCTTACATCCCTTGCCTTTCAAATGGCTTGGCACTTCAACCTATGTTCTCCTTTTGCTTCTAACCCAATCCAACACTTGTTGGTTTCTTGCTAACTAATAAAAAAACTTCTTGTACCAAAGAGATCCCTCTGTGTTTGGAAAGTTGACTGATGGCCTTCCCAATGAGATCATGTTCCTCCTTTTCACACACATGCATTCGATGTAAGCTTCACCTTGGAAACCACTTTTCTAAGTTAAGCTCTTCCGAGTGAAATACAACAATAAGTTCCAATATTAGTAATTAGAAGAAAAGAACTGACCATTCATTTACCTCCATGGTTCCAAATTCCACATATGGAAGAATGCATTTGTTACACAATTTATTGGTCATCTAACCTATTATCATTATATGGACCCAAGTAAGCCATGTAAGACCAATTTTACCCTAAGTAAAATTTCTTTCACTATGTAAAATAATTTAATAAAACACATTTATTAGGTTGTTTATGGTCTAAACAGGAAACCCCAAAGGGAAATATTAAACAAATCTATATTTGTTTGATTTTCCTCATGGAATAATTAATTAAACAATAGTTTAATTATTATTCTTGGTCATATTTAACCCAAAACAAGGAAATTAATTAGATAAATCCTTATTTATCTTATTATTTTCTAGGAATAATTATTTAAATCTTATTTAAATAATATTCCTTGTTAAACATGACTAAATCATTTATAAATAATTAAATAAATCATTATTCATTTAATTATCATTCAACCACCTCCTTAAAATAATAAATAAATCATTTATTTATTTATTATTTACAAATAAAGGGATTTGACCCAAGTCAAATACCTTTTCCCTCCAACAAATATAATAAAATATTCCATAAAAGGTGGATCTAGATTTGTTTAATATTATTTTAATCATGCACCAAGATCTAGAATGACCCAATATTTTGTTATAAATAGAAGGGTTTTCCCATTCATTTGTCACCTTTCATTTGCATATTAGATCACTCTAGATCTATATTCTTGGTCTGACTTTGAGCCATTATCATTGTCACATTCTACATCATTTGCTTTGTGAGCTCCCTTTGAGTTCTATGTTTGTCTCGGTTTCATTAGGGGAATTTTGAGGTCTAAAAGGGGCCTCCTAAGGAAATTATAAAATAATAGTGGAAAAAATCAAATAAGATTTGATGACATCATCAAATTTTAGAGGGAAAAATGAAAAAACTATTTTTTCAACTCATATTTTCAACTTATCTCCCAAATTTTTTACTCAAATTCGAGCGGGAGTACTCGTTGGATGCAAAATTTAATTCCTCATCCAACGAGTACCCATGTTGCATACTTTCTATGGGTCCTACTACACGAAAAATGAGAAATACATGAAAAACGTGATTGTAATCATGTTTTTTTATATATTTCTCATTTTTCATGTAGCAAGGTCCACCGAAAGTATGCAACATGGGTACTCCTTGGATGAGGAATTAAATTTTGCATCCAATGAGTACTCCCACTCGAAATTTGAGCAAAAGCATTGGGAGATAAGTTTAAAATACGAGTTGAAAAAGTAGTTTTATTATTTTATTATTTTTTAATATTTTTACCCTTTTACTTAAAATATGGTGAATTATCCCCCATGTTTGACATCATCATCTTGAATCCTATTGGTTCTTATAAAGTGTATTTTTGTTGTACATTTTTCTTAGGAGGCTCATTTTAGACCTCAAAATTCCCCTAATGTCTACACCAACAAGAGAGAGAAATCTTAGATCTGAAATGCTGAGGACTTTCAACAACCCATCCCATTGAGGAGAATTCGAAACACCTTTCTTGTTTTCCTCTTAGGTGCCCCTTTAATATAAAAATTCTTTCAAAAATATTGTCCTTGTCTTATCTGTTGGATGCATGAAGCAACATTTCATTTTTACTGCTTAATGTCTTTTTATGCATAGATCTGGATTGGTGCAACTTTATTTGGTTCAACTAACTATAGATTTGGAGATATTGGCAGCCATAATTTATGTTAGGGATATTTGTTATGCGTAGCTAAAGTGGTCTTTTTTCGACAAAAGATTCATACTAACAATTGGCGACTCCACACGGGTTTTCTTTTACGACCGCTGTCGTTTTATATATTCCTGCATATCCAGCTATTTCAGACCCTAGGGTTTCTCTTTTGTTTTTTATTTTTCCTATTTTTATGATGTTTTTCACCTCAAAAAACCTTCAAAGATCAAAATTTTTAACTTCCGTGTGTTTCTGGCCCTATTGCGCAGGTGATAGACATCAATCGCAGCTGAGACGACAACTTTTTCTGAAATCTACCGCCGAGAGACCCAGATCTGCAGGTCGCACTTATCGGCCCAAAATCTGTGACCTGGCCTAGAGGAC